>PRKT01000449.1:320372-415632 GCA_003671525.1 Saccostrea glomerata | reverse complement strand
CCCCCCCCCCCCCCCCCCCCGAAAAAAATAACTTAAAAACCAATAAAACGAAAACAATGCCCTGGAAAATTACACAAACACAATAATGAATATGTAACAAAACACTTCACTTACTGTGGGGCAGAGACAATGTCTAAAATATACTGTTTGGTTAATATATGCACTTGCAAGATTCTTTCCTTCCATGTGGTGTATTGTCAATGATTTTATATATAATTGGCATAGAGTAACCACTACATACCAGGTTCCTCTTGATCTGTGGTTAAACCTGTTTCTGGGAAAACAAAATATATTGTCAATTTCTTTTTAAACTGTCCATGTAAGAATCAGATTCTCTTCAAGACATCTATGACTGACATAAACAGGGATCCTTTGAAGTTTTTAAATACATGTAAAACATTTTCTTTCCTTTGATGATAACATAAAAGACACCAATTTCTTACCAAGACCTTCTGGCTTGGAAACACCTCCTGAATAAAGAAAAAAAAACATAATTGGTATACTAACAAAGGTTATGCATTTTGTTTTCCATAAACTTTCATTCTTCTCTCTCTCTTTTTTGATTTGGTGATAACAAGACAAAAAAATTATTAGGAAGAACTTCAGGCTGAGGAACACCTCCTAAATAAGAAAAAACATAGGTAACCAGAGATTACAGAGATCACCTCTATGAATGCTGTCTTTAAGTAAGGCAAAGCCACAAAATTAACAAACAAAAAGTGTACATCCAAATATGCAAATTTTATGCAATTTTTATTTGAAATCCAGCATCTGAAGCAACTTAATGAGAGTTTTCATCCCTTTATACATCATGTGTGCGAATTTGTTTTATATAATGTAAACCAACTTTTATTCGTGTGCGAGAAATTTTCGCAAAGTTCACGAGAGCTCTCTCGTCGCAAATATTTCTCGCCGCCAACGGGTCCTTAAAGACCCTTTTTTCTATTGAAAACATTTCCAGAAAGGCTTGATCGCAAAAAATAATCAGCGCGAACTAGTTCACTCCCGGTAAATCACAAAATAAAGTCGTCGCGAATAAAAGTTGGTTTACAGTAAGCCTTATAGTTTCTTGGTAATAGACCTGCACCCATTACTTTTACCATGTCCATTATCTGGAAAATGTATGTCGGATTCAGCATCTGACCATTAGTGTGTATCCTAAAATGTATCCATGAAAGTTTGCTCAACATAGAGCTCAAATTTATTTGGAAATGAAACTTGTATTAAACTACAACTGTCCAAACGGGACAAAATACCCCTGCCAGGTTTATAAGAAGTAAGTTTTTCCAAAATAAAGATATTTATCACACATGAATTATGAAATTTTTCTTCCAGTGACCTTGAAGTTCCCCAAATGACCTTAGGTCAAGGTCATGACACACTCTTGGGGCATGGATAATCTTTGTGTGAAATGAGAACCTACCAAGTTTTTCCATAAGAAAGATATGGACCAGACATGAATTATGAATTTTTTTCCCAATGACCTTGATCTTCACCAAATGTCCTTGGGTCGAGGTCATGACAAACCCTTTGGTCATGGGCAATCTTTGTGTAGAATGAGAACCTACCAAGTTTATCCATAAGAAAGATATGGAACCAAAACACAAAATTTTCACGAATACTTCTCCCTGAAAAACGGTCCTTATAGAATATTTGTCCATTAAAAGCAGTTTCAAAAAGACTTGATTGCGAAAATCAATCATAGTAAACAAGTTTATCCATGGTAAATTGTGAAATAAAGTCACCGCAAATATAAGTAGGTTTACAGTATCAAACTCTTGTCTGTTTACACGACAAAATTTCTTACCACAAACATTAGACTCCGACTCTCCTCCTGAATAAGAAAAAAGAAAATCATTTTATATGTACATGTACCTAAAGTGATATCGTTAGTTGATATATCAAATTATCAATTTCTGCTCCGCTGACACGACAAAATTTCTTACCACAAACATTAGGCTCCGATTCTCCTCCTGAATAAGAAAAAAGAAAATCCTGTTATCTGTACAAGTAAGTAATAATGGTTAGTAATTTTATATGTAAATGTAAGTTTAAATTGTGAATTTGTATAACAATTAAATTATCAATCTCTGCTCTGCTGACACGACAAAATTTCTTACCACAAACATTAGGCTCAGATTCTCCTCCTGAATAAGAAAAAAGAAAATCATTTTAAATGTACATGTACCTTAAGTGATATCGTTAGTTGATATATCAAATTATCAATTTCAGCGGCTGAAACGACAAAATTTCTTACCACAAACATTAGGCTCCGATTCTCCTCCTGAATAAGAAAAAGAAAATCATTTTATATGTACATGTACCTAAAGTGATATCGTTAGTTGATATATCAAATTATCAATTTCTGCTCTGCTGACACGACAAAATTTCTTACCACAAATATTAGGCTCCGATTCTCCTCCTGAATAAAGAAAAAGAAAGTCCTTTTATCTGTACAAGTAAGTAGTAATTGTTAGTAATTTTATATGTACATGTAAGTTGAAATTGTGCGTTAGTATAACAATTAAATTATCAATCAAAATCATTTTATATGTACATGAAGTTATAATTGTTTTTTAGTAAAAGAAGTTATCAATCCCTGCTCTGCTGACACGACAAAATTTCTTACCACAAACATTAGGCTCCGACTCTCCTGAATAAGAAAAAGAAAATCATTTTATATGTACAAGTAAGTAGTTATTGCTAGTAATGTTATATGTACATGTAAGTTGTAATTGTGAGTTAGTATAACAATTAAATTATCAATCTTTGCTCTGCTGACACAACAAAATTTCTTACCACAAACATTAGACTTCGACTCTCCTCCTGAAAAAGAAAAAAGAAACTCATTTTATATGTACATGTAACTAAAGTAATAATTGTTTGTTAGTATAACAAATTATTAATCCCTGCTCTACTGACACGACAAAATTTCTTACCACAAACATTAGGTTCTGACTCTCCTCCTGAAAAACGAAAAAGAAAATCATTTTATATGTACATGTACCTAAAGTGATTATCGTTAGTTACTATAACAAATTATCAATCTCTGCTCTGTTTACACGACAACATTTCTTACCACAAACATTAGGCTCAGATTCTCCTCCTGAATAACAAAAAAGAAAATCATTTTTTATGTACATGTACATGTAATTGATAATTGTTACTTAGTATTATACATTTATTGACTGAATTCAAGGGCAACATGGGTTTTGTCAGACCCAAGAACCAAACTGTCTGCCTGAGGCCGTTAGGCCAAAGGCAGACAGTTTGGTCCGAGGTTCCTTTAAAACACATTTTGCCTGAGAACTCTGTCAATAAATTGTTTGTTATACCTTTCATTTTATTTATTTATTTGTTTTTTTTAAATACGTGTATTTTTTCGGTTTTTCGGGAGGTAGCATCAGATCTGTCACTGTTTAATACTGACAAATTAAAATGAGATTAAGCTCCGCCCATTCTGTGACGTCAGCAGTCCAACATCTTCCAGAGCGGTCCAACATCACACTCAGCGGTCCAATGTCGATTTTTTTTATCCCCACTCAGCAAAACATTAAAAATAATAAACTTTTTTTGGTACAGAGTTGTATAGGAATAAATTTTTTAATGTATAACAACAGAAATTATGAATCTCTGTTTTCCTGACAAGACAAAATTTCTCACCACAAACATTAGGCTCCGACTCTCCTCCTGAATAAGAAAAAAGAAAATCATATTTTATTTGTACAAGTAACTATAGTAATAATTGTTTGTTACTATAACAAATTATCAATCTATGCTATGCTGACACGACAAAATTTCTTACCACTAACATTAGGCTCCGATTCTCCTCCTGAATAAGAAAAAAGAAAATCATTTTATATGTACATGTAACTAAATTAATAATTGTTTGTTAGTATAACAAATTATCAATCCCTGCTATGCTGACACGACAAAATTTCTTACCACCAACATTAGGCTCCGACTCTCCTGAATAAGAAAAAGAAAATCATTTTATATGTACATGTAACTAAATTAATAATTGTTTGTTAGTATAATAAATTATCAATCCCTGCTATGCTGACAGGACAACATTTCTTACCACAAACATTAGGCTCCGACTCTCCTCCTGAATAAGAAAAAAGAAAATCATTTTATATGTACATGTAACTAAATTAATAATTGATTGTTAGTATAACAAATTATCAATCCCTGCTATGCTGACACGACAAAATTTCTTACCACTAACATTAGGCTCCGACTCTCCTCCTGAATAAGAAAGAAGTCCATCATTTTATATGTACATGTAACTAAAGTAATAATTGTTTGTTAGTATAATAAATTATCAATCTCTCTTCTGCTGACATGACAAAATTTCTTACCACAAACATTAGACTCCGACTCTCCTTCTGAATAAGAAAAAAGAAAATCATTTTATTTGTACAAGTAACTATAGTAATAATTGTTTGTTAATATAACAAATTATCAATCTCTGCTCTGCTGACACAACAAATTTCTTACCACAAACATTAGGCTCCGACTCTCCTCCTGAATAAGAAAAAAAATCCATCATTTTATATGAACATGTTAGTGATAATTGTAAGTTAGTAATCTTATATGTACATGTAAATTGTAATTGTTAGTTAGTAATTTTAAACATACAGGTAAGTTGAAATTGTTAATTAGTATGACACATTATCAATCTCTGCTCTGCTGACAAGACAAACATTTCTTACCACAAACCTCAGGGTCTGGGGCACCTCAGGAATCATTAAAAACAATATTAATACAAAGAGAACTTGTGCCTTGTATTTATAAACAGTTTTTAGATGTGATGAGAAGAAAAATGTTGTTATCATTGATGTTAGTCTTATTCATTCAACCGGCTATATGTTTGCAATAAGCTTAGAAATTTAAAATGTAAAAAATAATTCTATGTCCAGACCTTTTCAGGCTGAATAAAAAGCTACTTTTCTGTTTTCAATATTTTCTTTCAATAATCTGGTAACTTACTCTTCTGTCGTTTGCTGGGACTTGGAACATCCTGTATGGCTATTCCAGCATAATCTTGCAGGGAAGAAAGGAGGGTGCACAGGTCATCCCGTGGCAGTCTTCTTTCTCCTTCTGAAATTTTATTTTCATATTGTGAAATTGAAAAAATTTCATTTTGGTGGACTGTTCTGGGACCATTTATATTTTCACTGATTTCTTTTGTGAACTCATCAAATCACACATAATAAGCTTCAATTTCTTTGAAATTAAGTCACATGATACCAAGGACTGTATGAGAGGAAAAGTTACATTCAGCTAACTTTCTTCATAATGCAAAAATTCATTAGTCAACATTACTGTACAACAGTATAGAATTTTATTTGCACGTAAAAAAATTACATGTTATCTTATATTCCAACAGAAAGTGAGTGTCTTAATCACTTTATCTGAGGTTTTGCAGTACATACATCATTAAGAGTACACCTATACATATGTTAGTGTAAAAAATGGTGTTTTACTTTTTGGGTGGTTAAGTGACACCCAAGGGATGCCTGTGCTTATCCACCATTCCGGAGCATTGGCAACGTCCGTGTACCAGTGTCTTCTCTGGGTTTTGGCTATAAATAAACAACAGCCTTAATTATGTTATAAATTATATACATCTTAAAGTAAAACATTTTCAACTATAGAAATTGATTGGTTGTATTTTGTCTCACTACCTTTTTACAATGCTGCCATTGAATTTACTTATGTCAACACTGTAAATGTCTTGGTGCTTAATCAAAATTTTGATTTTCAAAGCTACCAATCATTGCAGTATAAACTGGGTCAGAGCAGTTCACTGATTTAGGTTGCAGTTGAAACGATGATGCCATTGCGTACACATTGCAATAAACATGATGTCACAATTTTTAGAATGTCTGAACACATCCATGAGGCTATATTAGATCAGTGACTGGATAAAGCTTTTGTTTATTAGTTTAACTTTATTAGGTCAATGCTAGGGATAGTTGCAGGATAAAAATGTATATTCCATTAGTTTTAAACATCTACCTACAAAATGCTTACATTTCTTAAACAAATTTTTGTACATTTTATTTAATTATTTCCTACAATTTTCAATTACAACACGCATATTTTTAATGATTTTTATACATACATGATGTGGCATCCTTTGGCCCAGAGGCTTGGGTCAGGATGGCCCTAATCTCAGGAACATCCATTTCCACTACAGGTTTTTGTAATGCCTCCCCAACCGTTGATACAATGGTTGTTTGTTCTTCTGAAGCAAATAAAAAAAAATGATGATTAAGCAAAGAAATAGAGTTGGATTTAAAAAAAAATCCACTTTTCCAAATTCTTATAATGTATAACATTTAAAAATAATATTTCTAAACTAAATTTTCTTAATGGTCTAATGCTATATGCTAGTGTTGTATACATGACACCATGTGAGTTTAAAAGTGCTACATGTCACAGTTCTATGTTACAGTGTTGTAAACATGAGACCATGTGAGTTTATGAGTGTAATATGTTAATGGTCTCATGTAACAGTGTAGTTAACATGAGACCATGTGGGTTTATAAGCGTCATATATCAATGGTCTCATGTTACAGTGTAGTAAACATGAGACCATGTGAGTTTGGGAGTGTTATATGTCAATGGTCTCATGTAACAGCGTAGTAAACATGAGACCATGTGAGTGTGTGAGTGTTATATGTCAATGGTCTCATGTTACAGTGAAGAAAACATGAGACCGTGTGAGTTTGTGAGTGTTATATGTCAATGGTCTCATGTAACAGTGAAGAAAACATGAGACCATGTGAGTTTATGAGTGTAATATGTTAATGGTCTCATGTAACAGTGTAGTTAACATGAGACCATGTGAGTTTATAAGTGTCATTTATCAATGGTCTCATGTTACAGTGTAGTAAACATGAGACCATGTGAGTGTGTGAGTGTTATATGTCAATGGTCTCATGTTACAGTGTTGTAAACATGAGACCATGTGAGTGTTTGAGTGTTATATGTCAATGGTCTCATGTTACAGTGTAGTAAACATGAGACCATGTGAGTTTGTGAGTGTTATATGTCAATGGTCTCATGTTACAGTGTAGTAAACATGAGACCATGTGAGTGTGTGAGTGTTATATGTCAATGGCCTCATGTTACAGTGTAGTAAACATGAGACCATGTGAGTTTAAAAGTGTTAAAAGTCAATGGTCTCACGTTACAGTGTATTAAACATGAGACCATGTGTTTTTGTGAAAGTTATATGTCAATGGTCTCATGTTAAAGTGTTGTAAACATGAGACCATGTGAGTTTGTGAGCGTTATATGTCAATGGTCTCATGTTACAGCGTAATAAACATGAGACCATGTGATGTTGTGAGTGTTATATGTCAATGGTCTCATGTTACATAGTAGTAAACATGAGTCCATGTGAGTTTGTGAGTGTTATATGTCAATGGTCTCATGTTACAGTGTAGTTAACATGAGACCATGTGAGTTTGTGAGTGTTATATGTCAATGGTCTCATGTTACAGTGTAGTAAACATGAGACCATGTGAGTTTGTGAGTGTTATATGTCAATGGTCTCATGTTACAGTGTAGAAAACATGAGACCATTCAATGGTCCCATGTTACAGTGTAGTTAACATGAGACAATGTGAGTTTGTGAGTGTTATATGTCAATGGTCTCATGTTACAGTTACGAAAACATGTGACCATGTGAGTTTGTGAGTGTCATATGTCAATGGTCTCATGATACAGTGCAGTAAATATGAGACCATGTGTTTCTGTGAGTTATATGTCAATGGTCTCATGTAACAGTGTTGTAAACATGAGACCATGTGAGTTTGTGAGTGTTATATGTCTATGGTCTAATGTTATAGTGTAGTAAACATGAGACCATATGAGTTTGTGAGTGTTATATGTCAATGGTCTCATTTTACAGCATTTTAAACATGAGACCATGTGAGTTTGTGAGTGTTATATGTCAATGGTCTCATGTAACAGTGTAATAAACATGAAACCATATGAGTTTGTGAGTGTAATATGTCAATGGTCTCATGTTACAGTGTAGTAAACATGAGACCATGTGAGTTTGTGAGAGTTATAAGTCAATGGTCTCATGTTACAGTGCTGTAAACATGAGACCATGTGAGTTTGTGAGAATTATATGTCAATGGTCTCATGTAACAGTGTTGTAAACATGAGACCATGTGAGTTTGCGAGTGTTATATGTCAATGGTCTCATGTTAAAATGTAGAAAACATGAGACCATGTGAGTTTATAAGTGTTATATGTCAATGGTCTCATGTTACAGTGTAGAAAACATGAGACCATGTGAGTTTGTGAGAGTTATATGTCAATGGTCTCAAGTTATAGTGTAGTCAACATGAGACCATGTGAGTTTGTGAGTGTTATATGTCAATGGTCTCATGTTACAGTGAAGAAAACATGAGACCATGTGAGTTTGTGAGTGTTATATGTGAATGGTCTCATGTTGCAGTGTAGTAAACATGAGACCATGTGAGTTTTCGGGAGTTATAAGTCAATGGTCTCATGTTACAGTGCTGTAAACATGAGACCATGTGAGTTTGTGAGAGTTATAAGTCAATGGTCTCATGTTACAGTGCTGTAAACATGAGACCATTTGTTTTTGAGAGAGATATATGTCAATGGTCTCATGTTACAGTGTAGTAAACATGAGACCATATGAGTTTGTGAGTGTTATATGTAAATGGTCTCATGATACAGTGCAGTAAATATGAGACCATGTGTTTTTTGTGAGATTTATATGTCAATGGTCTCATGTTTACTTCATCATGTGAGTTCATGAGTATTATATGTCGAATTCTCATGATACAGTGGTGTAAATATGAAACCACGAGTGTTTAAGGCTTTCATATGTCATTGGTCTCATAATACAGTGCTGTAAACATGAGACCATGTGTTTCTGTGAGAGTTAAATGTCAATGGTCTCATGTTACAGTGTTGTAAACATGAGACCTTGTGAGTGTGTGAGTGTTATATGCCCATGGTCTCCTGTTACAGTGTAGTAAACATGAGACCATGTGAGTTTGTGAGTTTTATATGTCAATGGTCTCATGTAACAGTGTAGTAAACATGAGACCATGTGAGTTTGTGAGTTTTATATGTCAATGGTCTCATGTTACAGTGTAGTAAACATGAGACCATGTGAGTTTGTGAGTGTTATATATCAATGGTCTCATGTTACAGTGTAGTTAAAATGAGACCACGTGAGTTTGAGAGTGTTATATGTTGTAGTAAACATGAGACCATGTGTGTTTGTGAGTGTTACATGTCAATGATCTGATGTTATAGTGTTTGAAATATGAGAATATGTGTTATTGTGAGTGTTGGAAGACAATGGTCTCACGCTAAGGTGTAGTTAACAAGCATGTGTTTGTTGATGCTATATATGTCAATGGTCTCATGCTAAAGTGTAGTAAACATGAGACCATATGTGTTTGTTGGTTTTATATGTCAATGGTTGCATGCTATAGGGTTGCAGATAAGAGAACATGTATTTTTGTGCGTGTTACAAGACAATCGCCTCAAGTAGTAATTTTGTTAAGGTTTTCTTTTACCTTCTTCTTCATGTTCCTCTAGAAAAACTATGTCTTTGTATTTTCTTATGAAGTTTTCATCATTAAGGAAGTTCCTCTGTAGACTCATATCCCCTGTAAATTATTGTTACATTTCTGTTAATGAGTTCTTTTCAATAAAAGAATTTCTTAAACATGTTCCAGATTCAATATTTCTATTCATATATATCCTATTCAGTTTCATTGTGACGACATTTAAATCAATCTGCTTATAGGTTTTATACTGTAATTATTACAGTATTAAAATATTACTGACTTTTGCCATTTGTATTTACTAACCTACAACTTGGAAGGTGTTGTTTATCACACCAAAGCAAATCACTTTGCTTTGGGGAAACTTGTCATAAAAGTTGGACACCTTTGAAGTTAGAGAAATAGAATGTAAGCTTATTAAATAATACATGCAATTTATATTACTATATTACATATCAATAAGGGATGGCAATCAAATAAAGATTTGCTAAAAGTTTACAATAAGAGGTTCTGACTAACATATAATATTTAGCGTAAATTAATACCCTAGTTTAAGACCGAGTAATGGATTAACCAGCTACAATTTTAATCCCAAAAATAAATTCAAACTTGTTAAAATATCAATCTTCATTTTTTTCGGATATTTCTTTTTTTCTACCTTCTTGGATAGGATCCTCCAAGCTTTTTCCATTTTAGGTTAGGAAAATAATGAAGCACACAAAATGTTCCTACAACCGGATATGATTAAAGGAGAATAAATGGGAGAACCGCGATTCCGAATAGCCTTGGCCTCGTTTTGATTTAGATGCGACCATGGTCTCATGTCCCTTTTTAATATGTAAATATACCTCCTCCTCGTCATCACCTTCACAAGAATGAAGAATGTCGAGTCCGATCAAATTTGCAAAGATAGTTTTTAACACAGCGAGAAATTTTTTCTTCAAAAAGTACCTCATAAAAACTTTTGTTAATTCTGGGTCGAAATGGGGAATACCTATGCGATTTTAACTTTGAATTTGAAAATGTTTGTTCATCGGGCTCAATTGCAATCTTTTTTCCAGATCCTTAAAACGTTTGAGAGCAAAGGATAAATAAGCTTGTCAAAAGGTGCTTGAAAAATACATTGACCTGAAAAAGTTGACAGAACATTAATTTTCGAGACGTAAACAGACGACACTTACCTTTGACAATAATTCTACTTCATATCAGAATTACAACAAAATTCACATCGCATGACCCAAAAATGAAACTGTTTTAAATTATTCGTGTGAATTTTTCTCCGAGACAGCGCTGAGCAATGGACAAGTTTGGTAGTAAAAGGTTTGTGAAGTTTGAAAGTCAAATGATATTTTTTCACTGTGTATCAAGGATAATTTCATTAAAAATATGCATACTTTTATTCAGCCACGGACCCTCCAGTGTTAATATTTGTGCGGATGCCTGTCTACCTTCTCCAAGAAAAAGATTTTCACCTTATTATAACTCCTTTGTGAACATATCTGAAGTCGAAACTCAGATTCATCCAAATAATCAGAGTTTGAAGGAATTGGGGGTATTTGTGAAATTTTTTTTTCACTTTTAATGCATGAAAATTAAATTTTTTAGTCACCATGTTAAAATATTTAATTTTTTTTAGTTTAATTTTTTATAACTAAATTCAGAAAGTTGTTGACCCAAGGATTGTAAATTGTAAGGATCCTGGACAGAAGACTGATGAAGCGGGAGACAGGACGGGCTGGAGTGGGGCGGAGTGGGACCCTGATCTGGGCTACTGCTCCCACAGCACGTGTAGCAGCTCCCACAATGTGGAGCAGAGCACAGAGGTTTGTGTTCACACAAGGAGTATATTGATCATAGACCATAGAGCAGGTAACCACAGCAAGTGGATTTGTTTGAGAATGCACTCACCCTTTCTCAGTGAAAAATAAACAAAATATGTTGATAATTATAATGACATCAAAAACATCTGTTTACTTTTGACATATCTAGATACATGTATTATTATATTTAATATAGTTTTGTATGTATGTTTATATACCTGTAGTAGTTTACTGAATTTGCTCTTCTTTTTAAATTGTCAGTCCTATCAGTCAGATTGTTCAGATGTTGAGTATGAGGGAGTTGTAGAAGGAGCAGAGAAAATGGAAGATGTGGTGCAACAGTTTGGTATGATTAATAAATATCTAAATAATGTTCTGATAACTTCATGATCCCACTTTGCCTGTTGAAATTAGACTTTTTTGAAAAAAAAAATTTCTGTGCAATGGATACTTCAAATTTGAATCTAAAAAGTTTTTTAAACGTAGAGATATGACAATTAAAAAAAAGTTTATTTCGGTAATTATGAGTATGACTGATTTGATTTTAAACTTGGGATAATACATGTATCTAAGACTAGAATGTGAATTTTGAACTGAGATCTGTAAGAAATAGATACATTCTGCCATGTCTCCTAGGGAAATATTTCCAAGGACAGTACCGCCAAGTGATTCATCATGTTAAGTCTTCAATGCAGAGTATTTTGACTGAACAACAAGATCACTTGAGGCACATTATTAACTTTGCTACCAAGTCATATCAGGTTTGGGGAATTTTGATATTCATTTGCATTATATATACTGGTATATAAACTATATATGCTAAACCTATTATGTAAAAGGTATTTTAAAAAGTATTTCCTTATTATATAATTTCTTTGCTTTTTTATTAATAAAAGGTACTATAAATGGTTTTTTTTAAAGAGTTCCAGTGGAGATCATCTCACTGAGACAAGTTCTCTCCCTTGCCTGACAGCAGGTGAAAATTACGGGAGTGAGTTACCAGCACTGTCCAGCACAGCATGCAATCTGGAAGAGATGGATGCATTACCTCCCCTGGATGATATCGAATTCTCCGACTTCTATTGGACGCCGGACTCATCATATTCCCAAAACAACTTGACTGCTCACAGTTTGTACTGTTTATAAATCATGTCATTTAATATCTTTACATGGTGAGAAGTGAAAAAATTAATTAATGTATTTTCTTTTTGTCAACATATTTTCCTTGCATGAAATTTGGAAGTTGGCTCCTCCCTTTTCTTTGTCTGCCACTTCTTTTGATTGAGCTGTTTGATATTCTATTAAATATGGTACTCTTTTTTCATATTTAATTGATACCAGCACAAGTTTATATACAATAACAATGTACATGTAGATAAAAATTTATATTTCAGGATATCCAGAGAGTCAAGAATATCATAACATAATGTAAATATTAACATAATGTAAATATACTGCATGTAATCAATTTTTTTATAATTATAAACAATAAGATAAAAATTTCCATTAAAAAATATCATTTAAAAAAAAAAGGTTATTTTTACTTGGTACTTGTTTCTAATCACATTTAATTTAATTTTCTACTTTAAGATAAATTTTCTGGCTTTATTTAACCACAGGGGTGAAGTTTTTATCGGAAAAATGAAATGGAGAAAATATTCACCCTCAACTATAAAAAAATATTTTTTCTGGATCTATTTTTTATGTGTGTATACAGGTGTGTCATCTTGTGTTCAATCGCCTACGGGTGTAACTAATACAGGGTGCAGGCCTAAGAGGTTATACGCTACCGACGTATTAAGACGATGGAATTCTTTCGACATTATTATAGAATAGGGCTGGGCAATAATATCGATATTTCGGTATATTGCAATACAATGACAAAAAATATCGTATTGCAGTACGTTTTTGTAATATCGATATACCGGCAAAATACTAAGACTTAGGAATTTTATCATTAAAAATAAAAATAAATGTAAAAAGATTTATTATGAAGCCAAAAAGTACAACATAGCCTGATTTATTAATAAGCTTCAGAGCATAACTTAAAAAAAGTTGTTTTTTTTTGTTTACTGATCATAGTTATGAACATTCTGCATCTAAATTAAAGGTAACATTATAAGAAGGGAACAAGTAAATTCGGCACCTGGTGAATTCGGCACTCAAAGAAAAAGTGAATTCGACATCTAGTGAACTAGAATTCAATAAGAACATGCCATTTTAATTTCTTTAAAAGTAGTGCAATACATATCGCAATACAGTTAAAAATATCGCAATATATCGCAATACGAAATCTCTGGCCAATACCCAGCCCTATTATAGAATAAGAATAAATAGCAAATAGAAGTATAAAGTAAACACATAAGAATAATGTATTATCCATTACTACACTATCTAAATAAATTAAAACAATATACTTTCTTAGAACATGTCTTCCAAAAACGTGCATTTAACATTGGAATATTACTTTGATTTTATATATGTATGGACCTGCTTTGAGTGATTTGTTTGAAGAATTAAAGAATTATACAACATTTTAAGTAGAATTGGAAGAATTGGAAGAAATGCACCGTTTAACACCATGCTGAAACACCGACTCGCACCGCGGATTAACTCCATGTCGCACCGTGGACGAACATTGCCGCACTTTCTAGGCACCGTGTCACACCGTGTGCACACCGTGTCGCACCGTGGAGGAACATTATTGCAATTTTTAGGCACCGTGTCACACTGTGTACACACCGTGTCACACCGTGGATCGGAGACCGAACTTCAAAGACGCCGACGTTTCTAAAGTTCCACGGAAAAGCGTGGAACATAGGTCCACCGTGGCCGGTGGAATCCGGAAGAAACTCGTGAGCTGTACTGTAGGTGTCAATACTCGACATTTTTCCCGATGGTGTGCGAAGTATTCCGAGTATTTGTGGAGCAAATCAAGGAGTACTCCTTAAAAGGTTTCTTTGGAAATGCATTAATTGTAGCTGTATTGAGAAATTAATATAGTAGATATTTCTAAAATTTCTCCAAGGGTTGTCAAAGGAATACATTTTGCCTTCATTATCAGATTGAACGCAATGAATTTTATGAACATGCAGCGTCGATGTAGACGAAACCTGTCCACTTGTAGAAAAAGAATAGTTTATCTAAAGAACTTGCATAAAATAAAGTCAGATTAAGAAACATGGTATAAATAAAAATTAATCAATCACTCATGATCTATAAGGAGTTGGTGCGTAGTACATATATACAGATTTTTCAACATCTATACTTTTGTGACTGCTCGGTTATCCCTATGATCATCATATTATTAAAATATACAAGTTAACGACAAAAAAAAAATGATTGTGTTTGTAAAAGATATGCAATTCTGACCTATCTCTACGTTTAAAAAACTTTTTAGATTCAAATTTGAAGTATCCATTGCACAGAAATTTTTTTTTTCAAAAAAGTCTAATTTCAACAGGCAAAGTGGGTTCATGAAGTTATCAGAACATTATTTAGATATTTATTAATCATACCAAACTGTTGCACCACATCTTCCATTTTCTCTGCTCCTTCTACAACTCCCTCATACTCAACATCTGAACAATCTGACTGATAGGACTGACAATTTAAAAAGAAGAGCAAATTCAGTAAACTACTACAGGTATATAAACATACATACAAAACTATATTAAATATAATAATACATGTATCTAGATATGTCAAAAGTAAACAGATGTTTTTGATGTCATTATAATTATCAACATATTTTGTTTATTTTTCACTGAGAAAGGGTGAGTGCATTCTCAAACAAATCCACTTGCTGTGGTTACCTGCTCTATGGTCTATGATCAATATACTCCTTGTGTGAACACAAACCTCTGTGCTCTGCTCCACATTGTGGGAGCTGCTACACGTGCTGTGGGAGCAGTAGCCCAGATCAGGGTCCCACTCCGCCCCACTCCAGCCCGTCCTGTCTCCCGCTTCATCAGTCTTCTGTCCAGGATCCTTACAATTTACAATCCTTGGGTCAACAACTTTCTGAATTTAGTTATAAAAAATTAAACTAAAAAAAATTAAATATTTTAACATGGTGACTAAAAAATTTAATTTTCATGCATTAAAAGTGAAAAAAAAATTTCACAAATACCCCCAATTCCTTCAAACTCTGATTATTTGGATGAATCTGAGTTTCGACTTCAGATATGTTCACAAAGGAGTTATAATAAGGTGAAAATCTTTTTCTTGGAGAAGGTAGACAGGCATCCGCACAAATATTAACACTGGAGGGTCCGTGGCTGAATAAAAGTATGCATATTTTTAATGAAATTATCCTTGATACACAGTGAAAAAATATCATTTGACTTTCAAACTTCACAAACCTTTTACTACCAAACTTGTCCATTGCTCAGCGCTGTCTCGGAGAAAAATTCACACGAATAATTTAAAACAGTTTCATTTTTGGGTCATGCGATGTGAATTTTGTTGTAATTCTGATATGAAGTAGAATTATTGTCAAAGGTAAGTGTCGTCTGTTTACGTCTCGAAAATTAATGTTCTGTCAACTTTTTCAGGTCAATGTATTTTTCAAGCACCTTTTGACAAGCTTATTTATCCTTTGCTCTCAAACGTTTTAAGGATCTGGAAAAAAGATTGCAATTGAGCCCGATGAACAAACATTTTCAAATTCAAAGTTAAAATCGCATAGGTATTCCCCATTTCGACCCAGAATTAACAAAAGTTTTTATGAGGTACTTTTTGAAGAAAAAATTTCTCGCTGTGTTAAAAACTATCTTTGCAAATTTGATCGGACTCGACATTATATGTTGATATTTATTTAACTTAATTTCATATTAATATCAAGAAAATATCCTTAAAAATATGATAATTGGTCTTAAAATAGTGATTTTTGACGAATTTATGTTGGTCAGGTCAGTCAGGTCTTTAGTAGGTCAGGTCTTTAGTATCTCCCCATCATTAACATTTTTTATATTGGTGAAGGTCTGTCAGCAAACACATCTTCATGGTGGGTGGATGGGTGGGGGTGGGGGTCGGATTAGATATTAATAAATATCTAACACTGATAATCATCAATTTGGGAACACATGTAATTTACCACCTTTTCTCCAGAACCACCAGTTTACTTCCAATCAAAAATGTCAGAATTTAAAGCTTCCTGGATCCTTGGGTAAATTTTAGGATCATTTAAGTTTTAAAAATCAGAAGTGTGCTATGCGGTTACAACATTGATTAGAGATGTTTCCATTGTTAACAATATTGATCTGATCAATTTGTTTTCCATGATTTATTTACAGCATTAATTTGAGATGTTTTCCTTTGTTTACAGCATTGATCTAAGATGTTATTTGTTTACAGCGTTGACCCGAGACCTGATCTGTGGTGGGGAGAGTCAGGAGGATGGCAGCTGGTGTGATCTCGTGGACAAAGCCCTACAGCTAGCAGAGAAAATTCTACCGGAAATACAGCAGCATCCTGATAAAAGTGTCATGGAACAGGTCTCATATTATTTCTGTGCTGAGGGAGAAGGGGTATACTGTTTCCTGTGTCTCACAGTGTAGCTGTGTTTCCGCCTGAACCAAAATTGTTTTCTCAGCAACTACTCATGATCATCACAGATGCTTGAAATTATAACATACCTTTATGTTTGTAAGCATGCCATATGGTGGCCCGGTTATGAAATTGCACATGTATATATGCACATCAGATGGGGTGGACTGTGAGCAACCCACTGGCTTACAGAATTGTTGCAGACAAAGCGAGTTTCATATAGATTTGTACTGCAATTTTAAACCTCTAAACTGTAATTAAAAACCTTATTTTCATATAAAAAATAACATAGAATTAAGTTACTACCTAGTACAACTTTAAGATAGTGTTTGTTTGCCTTCTCCTAACTGAGGATGAAAAAAAAAAAAAATTTGGAGGTTGAATTTTCAAAATCTAATTTAATCTATTACAGTATCAGAAATGCATTGGGAAAAAATCCTGGAAGTTAAAAAAGTTTTGAGTAGGGCCATTTTGATCTAGTTTGGAGAGAGGGCAACAAACATATACTACTATTATTTTAAATATGGCCCTATATACCGATCCTTTGTTAAATCTATATGTAATACATTTAGTAATTAAATCAACATTTTTAAAGGTCCTAATTAATATATATTTTAGATGGAAACAGTTGCAGTTAACCTATGGAATTTCACTGTGTCCTTAAAGACTGGCAGAAGGCTGTCTCTACTATCCAATGCCAAATGTAAATTTTTGAATTGCAATTTTTATTTTCAAATGCATTGAATTTTTTTTAATATCTTATGTAGCTATCCTTAACATAGAGAATTTTTTTTTTTATTACATTGCATGTTTTGTATTTTAAGCTACATAACTCTTAATATGAAATCCAATGGTATAATGCACTTTTTAAGTTAAAACCACTGTTTTTTCAATGTTTATCTTTCAATTTAATTTGTAATTTGTAATTTCTTTTCATTATAAAGTGCGCCACATTTGTCTAAAGATTGTTGAGGCCACAGTAACAAGCACAGTGGACCACATGAAAATAAAAAGGAAGATTGCTGTATGTAAATCCTTTAATATTGAATGATATTAAATGAACTAATCTTGATAATATGAATGACAAAGGGAATGTAACAAACGAGACAGCTTTAATAATTAGATTGCTTTATTATGGCCCACTATTGATACCTCTGGGTCATGTTGTGTTTTCACTCGTGCTTGACATGTATTCATTTTTGTGCATCTGTTCCACATGTACATTTAGATTAGTTTCTGAAAAAAATGACATAAAATTTCCATCAAACTTAAAACCTTGATAAATTAATGAGATGATTTCAACAAGTCCTTAAAGGAATTCTTTTTTGACACGTCTGGTAATATATATTGATATGAAATATTTACATTGAAGCATTTTAATGTGTCATAAGTCTTTAGTAATATTCAGAATTTTATCAAATTCACATTATATAGCAATATTTATAGTCTGCTTCATTTCCACACCTTTAAATACATGTGTTAATCGCAAGTTTTATTCTTAACTTTGATTTTTCTCTTCTCTAGATTGGCTTAAAAACAGCCAGAGCATGGCTTGGTAAGTTATAAGTTATAGTGACAGTGCATGGCTTGGTAAGTTATGTGTTATAGTGACAGAGCTTGGCTTGGTAAGTTATAAGTTAAAGTGACAGAGCATGGCTTGGTAAGTTATAAGTTATAGTGACAGTGCATGGCTTGGTAAGTTATGTGTTATAGTGACAGAGCATGGCTTGGTAAGTTATAAGTTAAAGTAACAGAGCATGGCTTGGTAAGTTAAAAGTTAGTGACAGTGCATGGCTTGGTAAGTTATAAGTTATAGTGACAGAGCATGGCTTGGTAAGTTATAAGTTATAGTGACAGAGCATGGCTTGGTAAGTTATAAGTTATATTTAGTGACAGAGCATGGCTTGGTAAGTTATAAGTTATAGTGACAGAGCATGACTTGGTAATTTATAATTTATAGTGACAGCATGGCTTGGTAAGTTAGAAGTTATGGTGACAGAGCATGGCTTGGTAAGTTATAAGTTATAGTGGCAGAGCATGGCTTGATAAGTTAAACTGACAGAGCATAGATATTCAGCTTAAATTTTTGTCCATTAATATGTTTTATATTCAATTCATTTAATTATTTAAACCATTTCTTCACAGATACTAAAGAAGTTGGGATGGCTACCAAAGTCTTAGACTTAACGGATCAAGTAAGATGATGTATTGTAAAGCCAGAAAAGGTTATATCAAGTACCAGGAATTTACTTTTTAAATGAAAAAAGAGAGTTTTCTGTCAATAAGTTTGCAAAAAAAATTCTGGAAGTAAATAAAAGAGGGTTTTTCTCTGCATTTAAAGATTGTTTCAGTAATATGTAGGTGTTTACAATATTTACAGTAAATTACAGAGGAATATTCAGCATTTAAAGATAGTTTCAGTAATATGTAGTCATTTACAATATTTACAGTTAATTACGGAGTAACTATTCAGCATTTATAGTTTCAGTAATATGTAGTCGTTTACAATATTGACAGTTTGTGAAGAAGCTACAGAAGTTGATAGTGGATGACATCAATAAGTCTGGGTCATCTATCACAACAGAGAAACAGAAAAAGGATGTGGAAGAAGACCTGTTCAAACTGCTCTGTTACAAGGCTGAAGTGGTAAGTCTTAACAAAGGATACTTATTTTTCTTTAATATACATCAAAGAAAGTATGTGTTTCAAAGAAAAGTTTAACATAAAATGTAATATTAAGACAGTAATATCTTGATAAAAAAAAAGGTTCATTTCATTTTTCTATAATTTGTAACAAGTCATGGTATTGATATGACTTCTTTTTTTTCTCTGCAGAGTTTGGAGCAAGGGGATAACTCTACTGCCATGGAGCTCTTACAGATTGCTAAAGAAATGTTGATCAAATACCCACACGAGGTCAGAGACAATGTCTATGTACATAATTATTTCTTAAAAATGCCACATCAGTGGGGCAATAGTCATTTCTTAAACAGGAATTTTATTTTTGGTAAAGTTTTGTTGGATGATGTTGATAGGGGGCGTTCCTGTCCATGCTGAGCTATAATTTTGGGGTGGAACTCTACCAGAAGAAGCGGTTTGAGGAAGCTGTGACATGGTTGAGGGAAAGTTTTGAAATTGGGAAAAACCAGACAAACTTGGAGGCAAAAAGTCAGGTGAAACTGATAAATTATACTGTTAGATAAATCATGTTGTTAGATAAATTATACTGTTAGATAAATCATACTCTTAAGATGTTGTCTTTTTTGGCATGTTCAGGGCTTATAGTGAAATTTATTGAATTAGTATCATTTTCAAAAATGATACATAAAGTTTTATCACAAACATAATTCAGTTTGTAAACATTGATATATTATTCCAGTGTTTAAAACGATTGTGTTAAATAAATGTTGATGAGCTGTTTCCAATGTGCTTTATGTAATGTATTATGAAATGAAGCCCCTGTTTCCTGGACTTTGTAGGCCAGAACCCTGAGATTGTTGGCGTGTGTTTACATGGAGCTGAATCAGGAAGACCACATCCAGAAAGCTCTGAATGCTGTCACTCTGGCCAATAACGTGAGTTATAGCATAGAAAGCTCTGAATGCCGTCACTCTGGCCAATAATGTGAGTGATAAAATAGAGAGAAACACTAAGTAAAATATCTGCTAGGTTTAAAATCAATCAAGGAAGTGAAGTATAATTCTTGTTTGTTTTTACATAGGAACACCCTCATCCTTCTGGTCTGTTTTTGTTCCTCCGCATTTTGTTAAAAACCAAGGAACAAAACTCTGTCATCTGCAAAGGTAAGCTAAAAATTTCTGAAAAACATTCATTAATTTATAAGTACATTTTAAATTCTAGCAAAAGGATTTTCTATTTCAATCATTTAAAACAGCAATGTTGTTCCTTAAGAAGGAGTGGGAATGGAGATATAATTTTATTATTGTAGTGTTCTGTTTTGTATAATGCTCTATGTTCTGAATAAGCTAATGCTTCTATTATATGTTTTGTATCAGCTGTGTCAGACATCATGCAGCAGCCAGGGGCATCACTGGATGTAGGCATCAACACAGCTCTGTTATTGTCAAGAAATGAAAGGTCAGTGACAACTTCTTACTTAAGCTTCTGAGTTTTTCTCACTTATTGTTAAGTCCATTTGCAGCTAAGATGATCTATTCGGATACCTATCTTATTCCACTCTGTAGAGATTAAAATAAATTGTAGACATGACCTTGCTGCTGGGTTAATGAAGGAGCTACTGAAGAAGTTTGAACATACCTCCAACACAGGAGAGCTCCTAATGACTAACTTTGATATTCTGTTGGCAAGCAAAGACACGCGGTCTCTTAAAGAGTTTGTGGAGTACTGCATTGGGGGTATGTATTATCCAATGGCATGCTAAAAAAATTATTTCACGTAGAAATCTTAAGTAACAAAATAAGGTTCTATGTCTTGGCTTTCCACATATTTCTTTATGAAATTAGGCAGTTGTTACAGACTTAAATTAAGATGAGTAGTCGTGATATTGATTGTTACAGAAAACAACACTCATGGAGCCCTAGAGCCAGCAGTTAAGAGAAGGCTCCATATTGAGTTCTGGGCTCTGGCCTATACAGCAGATCAGGTATTGTGTGTGTAGAATATAAGTTAACTTGTAGTTTTATCAACAACTCAAGCTGAAAATTAAAGACTTCTGGAATTGGAGAGTAGCTTCAATCAAAAGTTAAAATTAGAGTGATGTATGAAATGATAAATGTCTAACCATTTTTGCATTTCAAAATAATGTATTATGTAGTGTATGATCTTTGTTTCTGTCCTCAGCCTGTTTCTGTACAATTTATAGGAGAAGAATTACTCTGAAGCGTTGGACTGGTACAACTTTTCTCTGAGTCTGTACAATCGGGAAGAATCGGGGGACCAGAATCTGGCTCGTCTCCAAAGAAACCGGGCAACCTGTTACCTCAATCTGGGTCAGATGGACAAGGTACAGTTTTAAAAGCTCTACATTTTATATAAATTATGTAATTCTTCTTTGGTGGAAGTTTATTATTCAGTATCATTTTATCCCATTGTAAACATATACTAAACCCATTCAAATGTGTTAGTTTTTACACGATAGGTGCTTAGTGAGAACATTTATTTTATAAGTTAGCCTAATCCATGAAACTTAGTACATTTTATTTTTCATTTAAAGTTTCTTAATAAATCATTGTATGTACATGTAAATATGAATACTGTATAAAGTTAATTTTTACAACCAACAGGCGACCGAGGCAGTCAATGAAGCTAAGAAGTGGGACCCTGCATCCATCAACACAATGTTCCTCTTGTTCAAGCTTGCCTTAGCTACAACTAATGTAGAACAAGGTTTGTTCAAGCTCGCCTTAGCTGATCTAATGTAGAACAAGGTTTGTTCAAGCTCGTCCTAGCTGCATCTAATGTAGAACAAGGTTTTCAAGCTCGCCTTAGCTGCATCTAATGTAGATAAACGTTTGTTCAAGCTCGCCTGAGCATCATCTAATGTAGCACAAGATTTTCAAGCTCGCCTTAGCTGCATCAAATGTAGAACAAGGCTTGTTCAAGCTTGCCTCAGCTGCATCTAATGTAGATAAAGGTTTGTTCAAGCTCACCTTAAAATCATCTAATGTAGAACAAGGTTTTTTCAAGCTCGACTTACCTGCATCTAATGTAGAACAAGGATTGTTCAAGGTCGCCTTAGCATCATCTAATGTAGAACAAGGTTTTTTCAAGCTCGCCTTGGCATCATCTAATGTAGAACAAGGTTTTCAAGCTTGCCTTAGCTGCATCTAATGTAGCACAAGATTTTCAAGCTAGCCTTAGCATGATATCTAATGTTGAACAAGGTTTTCAAGCTCGCCTTAGCTGCATCTAATGTAGAACAAGGTTTTCAAGCTTGCCTTAGCATCATCTAATGTAGAACAAGGTTTTCAAGCTTGCCTTAGCATCATCTAATGTAGAACAAGGTTTGTTCAAGCTCGCATTTGCATCCAATGTAGAACAACGTTTGTTCAAGCTCACGTTAGATGGATCTGTTTGCTCCTGCATCTTATGTAGAACATGGTTTGTTCAAGCTAGCTTTAACTTCATCTAATGTAGAACTAATTCTGCTAAAATATTACTTGAACAGAAAATATTTTCGATGCTGTCCTGAATGATATACAGATTCTGTTTGTTACAGCCAAAGATATCCTGCAGAAGATGTGTAGTGAAGTGGTCAAGTTAGAAAACACAGACAAAGAAATGGAGGCACAGAAACTTATCTGTCAGGCTGCCTACATGGCTTATGAGGTATAACATCATTTAGTTTGGTCAACATGAAGGGGGGGGTGCATGTATTTTCAAAGCTTTTTCAGGCAGGACACATGGCTCAAGAGGTACAAGCTATTTGTATTATTTTGGAGGTGTATGTATATTTTATCAAAGTATGAGAATGTGATGAAATATAATATAAAATTAAGTAGCAGTGGGTAATGTTCTCAGCTTCAGTCATCTCTTCTTTAGATAAATTCAGTTCAATTCTCTGCACTGCAATTTGTGGCATTTAAATTGACATAAAAAAGCTAAAGTTCTGAATATTGACTAAAAAATAAAAATTGACAGAATCACAAGGAATCTACAGCAGGCCTGGCTTTGGAGTGTTTGGCCAATTGTAGCTCCGATCTGACCCAGACATTGACCGCTCTCAGGTGTCTCATACGTCTCAAACTGTCCCAGGTCGACCAGGACAAGAATACCAGGTACAACAGACATTTCTATGTAGTACACAGAAAGGGATCTAAGGATGATTTGTAGCATATATTATTGTAAATTAATTAAAAATTAACGTTGCTTCTAATCAAAGCATCTAGCATAGAATTATACAGAACATAAAGTGAGGCGTTGATAAACTCAATTTAAGACATACAATTTTTCAGCATTGAAGATGTTGGAATCTTATGTGACATAAAAATGGGTACTTGATTTGTGTTATTTGTGTTCAGTGTTCTATATATTTTATCTTTAAACATTGTTAGTTTCTTAGTTTACTAAAACTGACTGTAAACTGTTTTTATATCACCTCAATGAAGTTGTAGGGAGTCATTGAAAACCCTTGGCATAGGTGTCTATGATGACCAAGGTTAAAGTTTTAGGAGCAAATATATAGGTATAAATTCTTCTAGTATGTCCTTTATTAATCAGAGATGTATGGAAGATTGCTTCCAGTATGTTTCATTGAACGAGTCAAGGTTTTAGATCCGGCAATTTTAGCTATTAAAAAATGACCAGGCTGTTTTTTCAGAGCAGGTTAACATTTTGGAGTTTTTGGAGCAGTTACTATAAGCCATTTATTGACCAGAGTTGCATGGATGAAACATCTGCTTCAGAGGTGGATCTGACCTACATTCTGTGGATTAGTGACCAGCAGTTTGTATAACTTGAACCTCCCTCTTAACTTAACTGGGCTATGATCTTTATATTTCATTATTATACTTCTACTGTTTTACATTGTTACATGATCTTTCAATGGATATATAATAATTTTTACCTTGACCTTCGACTTTGACCAACTTTGTGAAAACTTGAACCTTGGCTATAACTTTGTAACAGGTACAGTTTTGATCTTTTGACTTTTACTTTGGAGTTTGAATTGCATTTAAAAAACTTTAGCTCCTGCTTTAAACTGAGCTGGCATCAGTGTTTCTCAAACCCATCTTGTTGTTGTAATTTTGATTATAGAAACTGTCTCTTAACTTAATTGTTTTAATTATATGAATAAAATTTCTTGGAAGCTAGTGCTTTTCAATAATAATTATAAATATATATAGGAGATGTACATAGTGATTTTATGATACATGATGAATGTGCATCCCAGTTAATACACTATCTTTGTTTTTCGATGCATTTTTAAAAAAAAAAATAATTAGTGAGCTGATTGGCTCACCTCATTAGGTTCAGATTACCAACTCTAAACAAAGATTTCTTCTTTTCGATTTCAGCGTACAACAAACTTATGCGTGAAGAAGACAAGGGAGGTAAACTGTCCCCAAAACTCAGTGAGGAGGCCAGCTGGTTTTTGAGAGTGGGTGAGTTGTCTGGTGACACATTGATCATTGTTTTCATTGAAAATACAGTCAAGTCCTGCTAATCTGTGTGGTATGGTTACATATTAGTTACTGTAGATTCCCTATTTTTCACAAGTACTTTTTATCGCGAATGGGCAGTTCAACATCAAATTGCGAGAATAATAATTTGCAAATGGACAGTTGATCAAGAAATTTTACATAGATTTCAGTACTATGAAAATAAAGGCGAGTAATTTTATTTGGCGTGTGGTGCTTCATGCGAAATTACATGATAAATAATTCCACATGTATATTTAGGAATCTACAGTAAATTCTGTCCTCTTCATGATTATTATCCAAAGGAGAGGGGTATATACTGTTTAACCCTTGTGTGTCTGTCAAGCTGTCTCTCTGTCCAAACCATATGTTTGATAGCAGTTTTCTCAGCAACTTCTTATTGCAGATGCTTGAAATTTTAGCACATCCTTTGTGCTGAGGCATCCCAAATGGTTGAATTTATTTTTGTTCAAATCCAGTGTCAACTTCCTGTTAATCCATGCATCTGTCCTTACTTAGTATATTAAAAAAATTGTTACAGTTTTTTTTTCAACAATTACTCATTGCAGATGATTGAAATTTTAATTAGCACAATCTTTGTTGTTGAAGCATGCCAATTAATTTTTGTATGAATCTGATGTCAACATCCTATTTATTTGTGCATGTTTACGTAACTGAACTTGTGTGTATTTATACATGATAGTGTATATTCACAGCGGAGTGGGGGTATTAATGGTTAGCATTGGTTTAACAGACTTGAATTCTTGTTATGTTTTACTGTCACAGGAAATTTTTTTTTTTTTTGTGAGTGATGTTTTTCCCTCCAAAATCAGTTGTGTAAAACTGTATAGTAATTTAATTATGTTATGTAAGATTCCTGTTTCCCTACTTATCTGGTACTTTGTATTGTTCTAGCTTGGAACCTGGCCCTGAAATGTGAAGAGAGACCAGGCTTGATGAAAGATTTATATAAACTCTGTTCTCAAGTGAGTAAAGTTATCAAGTGAGTAAAGACCACATTTAATGCAAACAAAGAAATTGTAATCATTGACTAAACATTATTGTAGTTTGTGTTGTATATCTGATTTCATAATGGTTTCTTCATTTTACCGTATTCAAGTTTCTGTTATACTACGAATGATAATTATCTTCAAGTTGATTTTACTTTACCTGCAGTATTGTACCTTCTGTTACATAACTGATGACATAATGTTATCAAGTATTACAGTATTCCAGGCTCTGTGATGATGATGACTTGTTGTATTTACAGCAAACCAATCTCTTATGATGACATGTTGTATATTAATTTTACAATATTCCAGTCTATGTTATGATGATGACATGTTGTATATTAATTTTACAGTAACCCAGTCTGTGTTATGATGATGACATGTTGTATATAAATTTTACAGTATTCCTGCCTCCTTTATGATGATGACATGTTGTATATTAATTTTAATTTTATAATATTCCAGTCTCTGTTATGATGATGACATGTTGTATATTAATTTTACAGTATTCCAGTCTGTGTTATGATGATGACATGTTGTATATAAATTTTACAGTATTCCTGCCTCCTTTATGATGATGACATGTTGTATATTAATTTTAATTTTACAGTATTCCTGTCTCTCTTATGATGATGACATGTTGTATATAAATTTTACAGTATTCCAGTCTGTGTTATGATGATGACATGTTGTATTTTAATTTTACTAGGGCTGGGCAATAATATCGATATTTCAATATATTGCAATACAATGACAAAAAATATCATATCGCAATACGATTTTGAAATATCGATATATTGGCAATATGCTTAGATTAAGGAATTTTGTCATTAAAATGATTAAATATAAAAAAGGACTTGTGATAGTTTGTTATTAAGCCAAACAGTAAGACAGAAGTTGTTTTGTGGAAACATTTAAGAGCATAACTTAAATGAAAGATTTTTTTTCCGTGTTGGTAACTGATCATAGTTATGTTCATTCTGCATGTAAATTAAGGTAAATATAGTAAGAAAATACCATTTTTATTACATTGAAAATATTGCAATACATATCGCAATACAGTTAAAAATATCGCAATATATCCCAATATGTCACAATACGAAATCTCGGGCCAATATCCAGCCCTAAATTTTACAGTATTCCTGTCTCTGTTATGATGATGACATGTATTTACAGTATTCCAGTCTTTGTTATGATGATGACATGTATTTACAGTATTCCAGTCTTTGTTATGATGATATTTATTTACAGTATTCCAGTTTCTGTTATGATGATGACATGTATACTCACTATCAAGAAACGCAACACCCTAATTTTAGGGTGAAAAATAAATACAGGTTATAACTATATTCCTAAAAAGTTAGGACATCTTTTACTTTGCCAAATCAGTTATTTAACGGTTGAACGAATTTCTTTCCATTACCGGAAGTTGCTCTTTAGCCCTCTTAACAGAATTCAAAATTTTGCATTTTTAACGAAATTTTAAACAAACTTTTGGGCTTTCAAGGTTTTGTAGCTGTTAATCATAAGTATTGTACTAAAAGGCCGGGAAAAAATCCTTCTTTCTTTACCGGATGAGATGCCTATCTGTTAAATAACTGATTTGGCAAAGTAAAAGATGTCCTAACTTTTTTAGTACATACTAGTTATAACCTGTATATAATTTTCACCCTAAAATTAAGGTGTTGCGTTTCTATTGACGGTGAGTATATTTACAGTATTCTTGTCTGTGTTATGATGATGACATGTTGTATATTAATTTTACAGTATATTCCAGTCTCTGTTCTGATGATGACATGTTGTATATAAATTTTACAGTATTCTAGTCTGTGTTATGATGATGAGGAGAACACATTAACAAGGAAGAAGACCTGTCTTCTGATGGCTACAGCTGCCTGTCTTCAACAAGCCAGGATTGACAGACTCCCAAATACACTAAAGGTATTTACTGTAATTTCTCTTGTGTTTGATATTCTTCAACAAATGATAACATAACATTGCATCTGCAACAAATGTATTAATCATATGATTTCCATTACATCTCAATTTGTAATTTATTTGAATTTCATTCTTCATCTTCTTATAACCTTCGATCTGAAAGTAATTCTGATCTAAGATTGCCAAAATTTCGTACAAACTTATTCAAGACATCTTTTCAGTATTCAGGTGTACATCTATGGAATAAACTTCCCCAACACATTAGACTCTCTCAATCTCTACGAACATTTAAGCGTAATATAGAAAATTATATCATCAGCTGCCGGACAATTATTTGAGCACGATAAGGTTCCGATAATGTATATTGTATTATGATTGTTAATTAACTATACATGGACACTATATTCATAATCTTGTGATTGTAATTCCTTAAACATATTACTATTATATATGATGAATTGTATTCTGTATATTTTTGTATTTGACATATATAGAAGGCCCTGGGGAAGAATAGTGCATGCACTAACCAGGTTACCTTCTTTAAATAAAGTATTTATTATTATTATTATTATAATTAATTTTACCATCAATTTTCTTAGAGTATAATTAAAAAATGCATACAGCATTGTGATTTCATTATGTTCTTGACTTTATTAAAAGAAGCAAGATTATGGATTATCTGCCCATGTATATCAGAAGAATTAAAAAAAAATCTTTCCTTTCAAACGGTATTTATTAATAAGGCACCCAGCAGTTACTAATACATGTGTGAGAAAGTATTGAGATTTGATTATTTACTCTTTACAGCAGAATTATTTAGAGGAAGCTGTTGACCTTATCCATGACTGTAAATCAGTAAATCAGCAGATCCAGCAGGAGATGGACCTGAACTCCTCTATAGGTACACACCTGTGTTACTTATTGATGTTAATACACAAATATTTCCATTTCTAATTTTTCTCTCTGTGATAACTCTTTGAAAGTTAGCGGAGTTAATTTCTTGATAATTCTACCAGAATGTAAATTAGGCAGGTCAATAGGTCAGGAGCTAAGGAGGCCTAATATGCATGTAAATCTCGTGCGCATCTGTCTCTGAGTCTGACGCTAAGGAGGCCACATATGCATGAAAAGTGGGCGAGGACTATTGAAATTGGCACGGGAATCCTCGTGTCTTCATTTTAAAAGTCTAAATCTACAATTTTATTTCACAATGAAAAGGAAATATAAGGAATCACTGTCTAGTTAGTATATAGACTGTTGATAAACTTCTTGATTGTACTAAAATATGCATTTTCCCACTTTTTCAGATGCTAGAAACCAGGATAAAGCAGACACATTGATGTTGATGTATGAATTTGAGGCACGCTGTAAACTGCAGGATCCTTCTGTAGAGGAAATTATTGAAGTTTTACTGAAAATCCCTAATCCTGATCCCAAACCATTTGAAACAATAGCTGGTGAGTGAAATTCCCTAATTCTGATCCAAACCAATTGAAACAATAGCTGGTGAGTGAAATTCCCTAATTCTGATCCCAAACCATTTGAAACAATAGCTGGTGAGTGAAATTCCCTAATCCTGATCCCAAACCATTTGAAACAATAGCTGGTGAGTGAAATTCCCTAATTCTGATCCAAAACCAATTGAAACAATAGCTGGTGAGTGAAATTCCCTAATTCTGATCCCAAACCATTTGATGCAATAGCTGCTTAGTGAAAATCCCTAATTCTGATCCCAATGCAAACCATTTGATGCAATAGCTGGTGAGTGAAATTCCCTAATTCTGATCCCAAACAATTTGAAACAATAGCTGGTGAGTGAAATTCCCTAATTCTGACTAGACCATTTGAAACATATTCAATAGCTGGTGAGTGAAAGTCCCTAATTCTGATCCCAAACCATTTAATGCAATAGCTGGTGAGTGAAATTCCCTAATTCTAATCCCAAACCATTTGATGCAATAGCTGGTGAGTGAAATTCCCTTATTCTGATCCCAAACCATTTGAAACAATAGCTGGTGAGTGAAATTCCCTAATTCTGATCCCAAACCATTTGAAACAATAGTTGGTGAGCGAAATTATCTAATTCTGATCCCAAACCATTTGATACTATAGCTGATGTGTGAAATTTCCTAATTCTGATTAGACCATTTGAAACATATTTAATAGCTGGTGAGTAAAAGTCCCTAATTCTGATCACAAACTATTTGAAACAATAGCTGGTGAGTGAAATTCCCTAATTCTGATCCCAAATCATTTGATGCAATAGCTGGTGAGTGAAATCCCTTATTCTGATCCCAAACCATTTGATACAATAGTTGGTGAGTGAAATTATCTAATTCTGATCCCAAACCATTTGAAACAATAGCTGGTGAGTGAAATTCCCTAATTCTGATCCCAAACCATTTGATACAATAGCTGGTGAGTGAAATTCCCTAATTCTGATCCCAAACCATTTGATGCAATAGCTGGTGAGTGAAATTCCCTAATTCTAATCCCAAACCATTTGATGCAATAGCTGGTGAGTGAAATTCCCTAATTCTGATCCCAAACAATTTGAAACAATAGCTGGTGAGTGAAATTCCCTAATTCTGATCCCAAACCATTTGCTACAATAGTTGGTTAGTGAAATTCCCTAATTCCCTATATTTAATAGCTGGTGAGTAAAAGTCCGTAATTCTGATCACAAACTATTTGATGCAATAGCTGGTGAGTGAAATTCCCTAATTCTGATCCCAAACAATTTAAAACAATTATAGCTGGTGAGTGAAATTCCCTAATTCTGATCCCAAACCATTTGATGCAATAGCTGGTGAGTGAAATTCCCTTATTCTGATCCCAAACCATTTGAAACAATAGTTGGTGAGTGAAATTATCTAATTCTGATCCCAAACCATTTGATACTATAGCTGGTGTGTGAAATTTCCTAATTCTGATTAGACCATTTGAAACATATTTAATAGCTGGTGAGTGAAAGTCCCTAAATCTGATCCCAAACAATTTGAAACAATAGCTGGTGAGTGAAATTCCCTAATTCTGATCCCAAACCATTTGAAACAATAGCTGCTGAGTGAAATTCCCTAATTCTGATCCCAAACCATTTGAAACAATAGCTGGTGAGTGAAATTCCCTAATTCTGATCCCAAACCATTTGATACAATAGCTTGTGTCCCCATGAAAGATCTTAATCCTGATACCAAACCATTCAAAGCCATACATGTAGGACACACAAGCAAAGATATGAATGAAATCTACAGTGTTGTTATATGTCCAAAGTCAAGAATATTTGTCATTGAAATGTGAAACTTTCACTATATATCAAGTTTTTGTCCTTTCTATATAGCATTGATCCTTTTTCTTTTTTTCTATCCTCTGCTTTTCAGCTGTGTCAATGGAACCCCAATCTATTCACAAAAATATTGGAGTTCGGGCCCTGAAGATAGCCATCAGGAAACATCTACAGATGCCAACAGTGGACTTTGACAGAATTAGGTTCTATTCTTCTGCATATCAATTGTAAACCTTAACTCTGTGAGAGATTCATAGTCTAGGCTCTTTTGTTAATCTGCAGTACACTATATTTATACCCCCGCTCCGAAGGAGAGGGGGGTATACTGTTTTACCCTTGTGTGTCTGTCTGTGTGTCCGTGTGTCTGTGTGTCCGTGTGTCTGTGTGTCCGTGTGTCTGTGTGTCTGTCCGAAACAAATTTTCGTCACAGTTTTCTCAGCAACTACTCATCGTAGATGCTTGAAATTTTAACACAATCTTCTCTGAGGCATGCCATATGGTGGGATACAATTGCGCTCAAATCGGATATCAACTTCCTGTTTGTCTGTGCGTCTGTCCATTTCATATATCACAAATTTTCGTCGCAGTTTTCTCAGCAACTACTCATCGTAGATGCTTGAAACTTTAATACAATCTTCTCTGAGGCATGCCATATGGTGGAATACATTTTCTTTCAAAACGGATATCAACTTCCTGTTTGTCTGTGAGTCTGTCCGTTTCATACATAACAAATTTTCGTCACAGTTTTCTCAGCAACTACTCATTGTAGATGCTTGAAATTTTAACACAATCTTCTCTGAGACATGCCATATGGTGGGATACATTTTCGCTTAAATCGGTTGTCAACTTCCTGTTTGTCTGTGCGTCTGTCCGTTTCATACATCACAAATTTTCGTCACAGTTTTCTCTGCAACTACTCGTTGTAGATGCTCAAAAATTTAACAAAATCTTCTCTGAGGTATGCCATATCTTGGGATGCATTTTTTTCAAATCGGATTTCAACTTCCTGTTTGTCTGTGTGTCTGTCTCTTTCTCACATAACAAATTTTCGTCGCAGTTTTCTCATTAGCTATTCATAGCAGATGCTTGAAATTTTATTACACCCTTTGTTTAGGCATGCCATATGGTGGGATTAATTTTGATATGAATCTGATGTCAACTTCATATTTTTCTGTGCATCTGCCTGTAATTGAACTTGTGTAGACATATTAACATGAAAGTGCTTATTTACATCAGAGCGGGGGTATTACTAGTGAGCATTGGCTCACAGATTTCTTGTTCAATTTGATACAGCTGATTCTGTTTAATATCCACAGTAAACTATATCGTGGTTTGATACAGCTGACTACATTTTTATTTTACAGTAAACTGTATCGAGGTTTGATACTGTAAGCTGGCTGTTTTATATTACAGTAAGCTGCATTTTGGTTTGACACATTTGATTCTGTTTTATATTAACAGTAAACTGTATCGAGGTTTGATACAGCTAACTACATTTTTATTTTACAGTAAACTGTATCGAGGTTTGATACAGCTGACTACATTTTTATTTTACAGTAAACTCTATCGAGGTTTGATACAGCTGACTACATTTTTATTTTACAGTAAACTGTATCGTGGTTTGATACAGCTGACTACATTTTTATTTTACAGTAAACTGTATCGTGGTTTGATACAGCACACTTTGTCCTTTGTCTCAGACAACACCAAACAGGAAGCTCTTACTCAATACAACGAAGTGGTGGATCTCATAGACAGAAAAGCTCAGGTATGGACTAAAGGGAATGTAATGGAGAGAAAAAAGATTTTATATGCCAAGAATAAGTATTTTAATTTATCTTGATAAAAGTTTTAAGGTTTGAGTTTTTCCTTATTGATCATTCATATTTGAAATTAAAATAGATACATGTATTTTGAAATATTTGTCTAACAAGAAGTTTAAAAGTAAACAGGTGTAAAACTTTTGCGACAGGTGAACATGTAAACATGCAATAGACAATAGTAACAAGTATAAAAAGTAAACAAACAATTCACAATTATCAGATTACAGGACTAACAGATAATTATTGTAGACTGATTACCCAGAGATTGAAATCCAGTGGTTGATGACAAAAGCTTGGAATTGTGGGGTGACATTCTTAAGGTGGGTGCCCAGGGTCCGCCGTCATAAAACTGAGAGAATTTCTCAGAAAAAATTCTCAACTCTTGAGAATTGCTCAGCTGAGAATTTGAGAATAAAAGAGTTTACGGTATTTTTATTTTTCTCAACTTTTTTCATGATGGCCGCTGAGTCTGAAAATTTTGGATTTGAGAAAATCCTGACTTGAGAGCATTCTCAGACTTAAGATTGTTTTATAAAAGCGGACCCAGTTCTTCTTAACCATAAATTGCCAGATCTTCCCATTTCCTAAGCATGTGCTCACTTTACAAAGTTCTGCAATCCCTTATTGTATGTTCTTCAGAGATTAATTTTAGCTCACCCCAAGAAAGTTGGGAAGCTTACAATACCCTTGGCGTCGGTGCAGATTTTCAGTACAGTTTTATTTTTTAAAAAATACTTCTATGCCCTACATTAATCAGAGATGCATGGAAGATGCTTGTATGTGATTCATTCTACAAGCCAAGGTTTTATATGCTGTAATTTCAGAAAATGAATGACCATATTAATGTTATTTGAGCAGGCTTTTGGCACAGGTAAAAGTTTTTGGTACAGGTCTCATTTCCAAGTAACTACCGTGTATAAGCCCTGTATTTTAGTTTTTGGAGATACGATTTAGCAGAGAAGTATGTAGTAACAGTCTGTATTTCTGTTTCAGCTCTGGGAGGTATGAGCTGGCAGAGAAGTGGTGTAACATTGGAATGAAGTTTCTGAAGCATCTCAGTCCAGGTGTACAGCTTAACTACACTGAAACGGTACATCCTCTATTCTTTTATCACTTGTTGTCCTAATGGTACAGCTTTACTACACTAAGACAGCATATCTTCCTATTCTTATATCCTCATTGTCCCCATATGTCCAGCATCTGCTAGTTTGTTTTCTCCAGAAAATTACCTTTTAATCAGAAACTCAAGATAAAATTCTGATATTTACATTTGCAAAATATTTCCGAATTCATGAAACATGTTCTGTCAGAGCAATAGTTTAAAATTATCCTTCACTAGATATATGCAGTTCATCTCCTGACTGCTCCTTCATTGAGGTAATGAAAGGTTGAACCATGTCCTGAGTTGATGAATCTTAATCTATTAATTTTAGAAAAAAACAGATCTTGTTGATTTCTTGTTCAGAAGACTACCAGTGATTTCCTCTTGCTCCTTTTTTAGATGACAAATACATATGCTGACATCTTGGAGCAGATAGATAAATCCAGAACAAGACAGCTAAATCCAGAGCCATAGATTATAGAACCAAACCCAGAATCACCGATAAAAGACAGCTAAATCCAGAACCATAGATAATAGAAGCAAAGATTAACCAAGTATCAAAGATAAATGACCAATGAATCCATAACCAAGCAGCTTGAGGGGTAAACAGACCAAAGACTGACAGAAACTTGTACACCTTGTCACAAGATCAATGACAAAAAATTGTTTTTTTTGTTTTATTCTTGGTTGATAATCATGTTCCATGATTTTTTATGTTTTACAATAAATTATTAAAATAAAAACTTTTTTATAAAGTTTTTACAAGGTAAAAAAAGGCTAACAATTAACATACATGTAAACATTTGTCACACATTTAACATTACAACAATAATTTATAAACTTCACAAAATATATCACACAGTTGACATTACATGTACAGCAAACATAACTGTGACAAAATAGAAGTTTTATAAAATATGCAACAAATATAAGACAAAAAAACTGCATAGCATAGATATGTACCATAAACAACACAATATTCTCTCGAAATATTATTCACGAAAATTTGGGTTGCGAAAGCAATTTTCAAATATTTGTGGAATTTACGATGGTACTAATTCTGAATAATATATAATCATCTTAAAAACACAGTCAAGTACTTGGTGTTTCTAAAAACGTGAAAATGATGCAATAAAATCAAAAAATTAAGATTGTAAAAAAATGATTAAATGTTCCCAATGTTAATTTTAATAATTTATTAATAATTAATCTGATTAATTTTAACTGAAATCAAATGCACCACATGATGTAGAGTGTACTTCTGGATAAAATATTAAGAAAGTGTAAACCCGTTTCTGACTAGGCTCAAAAAGTTGTGCTCCAAAAGAAAGTGAACACATTCCAAACACGAAATATGGATACAGAATGGGAATTCTCAGTTGAACCATGACATGGTGAGTTTAGGTGTGTGTAGGATGTATGGAGATCGAATGCTCATGCTGCGGGCTTCCCAGACCGCATGTAGTTTACCCAGTTTGTACTGAGACACTTAGCCTCCTGTCAAAGAAAACACATTAATGTAAATATTAAAGATTTAAAAAAAAGACAATGTATTTGTGATTTCCCAACACAAGGAGTATAATAGCTTACAATGACTTTGGTCTTGGACCTGATTTCATCCATGGTGAGGGGTAGGGGAGCTGGGGGCAAGGTCAAAACTTTATCTTCCTTGACATCTCCTACACTGAAAGTCTGCCTCCTGAAATGAAAACGGTTAAAATGTACATACAGTGACTCGTAAAAGAAATAAAAGTTCCAGATTTCCTGAAAAATAGTCTCTACCCTGGCTCATACATTCACCTCCATCAAAGTTGAGCACAAGGAATAGTGTGTTAGTTTGTTCTAATTCATTATAAAGGTTAACTTTGGTATCACCAATACCGTGAAAATGTCGAACTGATTTGAAAGTCCCAAGTCTTTTAAATATATTGCTCTCAATATTTCAATTTTTTTTTCACATGTAGTTCTAGAGAGGTAGGTTTGACTGTAATTAAATACCTATGCTAATGTTTATCCTTTAAGATAGATATATACTAAGTAGATCTGAAACTAATAAACAAGTTTATTAATAATTGAAATAATCCTTGGAATACTATCCAATACATGTATCTGTACTTTTAACTTTAGTTCAAAAATCTTGAAGCAAGCCTGTGGTAGAGGTGTCACAGCTGCAGATCTGTAGCTCTCCGAAAGAATAAATTGATAGACCGGAGAGCTACAGTGCCACCCATTGAAACAAGAGGCCCATGGGCCACATAGCTCACCTGAGTAACTTGGGTGATGCAGTTCTTTACCAGATTTCCCCTCTTGCTGTACCTATCGTGCCCCCTACCCCCTTCCCTTTTATGATTTTAATACTTTAGAATCTACACTACCCAAGGATGCTTCCAAATAAATTTCAGCTTTCCTGGCCCAGTGGTTCTTGAGAAGAGGATTTTAAAAGATTTGTTCTATACTTTTCTATGTAAACTTGGAATTCCCTATTGTGGCCCCAACCCTACCCCCGGGGGTCATGATTTTAACAATTTAATATCTAAACTACCCAAGGATGCTTCCACATAAGTTTCAGCTTTCCTGGTCCAGTGGTTCTTGAGAAGAAGATTTTTATAGATTTGTTCTATATATTTCTATGTAAAACTTGGATTCCCTATTGTGGTCCCCCCCTACCCCCAGCGGTCATGATTTTAACAATTTAATATCTACACTACCCAAGGATGCTTCCACATAAGTTTCAGCTTTTCTGGCCCAGTGGTTCTTTAGAAGAAGATTTTTAAAGATTTGTTCTATATATTTCTATGTAAAACTTGGATTCCCTATTGTGGTCCCGCCCTACCCCCGGGGGTCATGATTTTAACAATTTAATATCTACACTACCCAAGGATGCTTCCACATAAGTTTCAGCTTTCCTGGCCCAGTGGTTCTTGAGAAGAAGATTTTTAAAGATTTGTTCTATATATTTCTATGTAAAACTTGGATTCCCTATTGTGGCCCCGCCCTACCCCCGGGGGTCATGATTTTAATAATTTAATATTTACACTACCCAAGGATGCTACCACATAAGTTTCAACTTTCCTGGCCCAGTGGTTCTTGAGAAGAAGATTTTTTAATGACCCCACCCTATTTTTGTCTTTTATTGATTATCTCCCCTTGCAAGGGGACTTGGCCCTTCATTTTAAGAATTTAAACTCCCCTTCACCCAAGGATGCTTTGTACCAAGTTTGGTCAAAATTGGCCCATTGGTTCTTGAGAAGAAGTCGAAAATGTGAAAAGTTTACAGACGGACAGACAAACAGACGGACGGACGACAGACAAAATGTGATCAGAAATGCTCACTTGAGCCTTCGGCTCAGGTGAGCTAAAAAACTGTATATTTATTGCGCACAAAAAAAGTCTATCAATATATTTTTTGGAGAGCTACAGATCTGCAGCTAAAGGTGTCGGAGAAAGGAACAAATGACAACTTTACTAGTAGGGATGGGTATCGCCAAAAATTTCGTATCGCGATATATCACAATTTTTTTTCCAAAATATCATGATAATATCATGATATTTTTACAAGCAATTTTTACAATGATTTTTAATGAATTGTCATTATTTTTCTTAGAAATGTTGCTAAAAAACAAAATTTCACTTTTTTGAAATTTTTATGTACATAAAATTAATCATGTTTGGATGGTAAGATGCCGTTCTTTTCACCCTTTTTCAACATTTTTAGACTTTCTATAATTGTAATTTGAAAGATTGAACGAATAAATGAGCAATTTCTGGACTTTATACTATGTACCTAAATACCGGTATTTAGGTCTCCGTATCACGATACGTATCACGCAACAAAAAATCGCGATATACCGGTATACCGATAAAATCGCACATCCCTATTTACTAGCTAGAGCGATTGCGTGAAAAATAGCAAGTAGAAAGTCAGTACATGTACTATTAAATATGAGTTTCATCCCTGTATATCTCAAAGTAATGGCACAAATTAACAAATTCTTATGGACTATTACTCTTTGGATATAAAATTGCCTCTCTTGTCTTGCATCCCTGGTCATTTTTATTGTAAATGCACACATTGATTTCTAAAGCCATGCAGAGAGACTGACTTGACAATTAAGTGGAGGCTTAAACCCACCTGACAATTTTAGCGGGGACTTTTTAGACGACCCACCTGACAATTTTAGAGGACACTTTAGACGACTCATGACAATTTTAGTGGAAGCTTAAAATGACCCACCTGACAACTTTAGTGGATGCTTTAGATGACCCACCTGACAATTTTAGTGGATGCTTTAGATGACCCATGACAATTTTAGTGGATGCTTTAGCTGACCCATGACAATTTAGTGGATGCTTTAAATGACCCACTTGACAATTTAGCGGAGGCTTTAGATCAACCACCTGACAATATAGAGGAGGCTTTACAGTTTAGATGACCCACCTGACAATTTTGGAGGAAGCTTTAGATGAACCTCGGCTGTACAGATTCTCTCTGCTTCCCTTCTGAGATGCCAGATTTTCCCTGCTACCTCTCTGAGATACCAGATTGGTTCGAGTACTGGCCCTAGAGACAGGCACAGACTCCACGAGTGGACCAAATATTTCCACAGGGTCAGGAACGCGGATGTCCTCCTCCGTGATGTAAACATCCTCTGGAGCTGGTAGAGTCGCCACCTAGTGAGAAATAATCATAACTTGTGTAAGAACCATAACTCTGTATTGCAAAATTTCTATCATATTTATTATTCAGAACACATATAGATATGCCAGTTCAAAAAATATGTTTAGTAGATCTATACAAAGTGTTTCAATACCCAGTAGTGAGAACAAAGTAACACCATCAGAGAACTAGTTTAATCTTAAAACTGGGAGGTGATTTTTTTTATAAACACAAAGGCAAAAATAAAGTGTTTTAGAAGGTTGTAAAGTTCACACTCTCCTTGCAAAGTAAGAGGTGACATCAATTACACACTATACAGTGATATGGGCTTTGCAATTGTGCAGAAAGTTCATCACATTGTGAATCTAGCAAGTCTCCTGAGGTACAGATTATCTTGCAGTGTGCACAACACAAATTTACACCTACAAAGTTTTTGATTCCACAGTAAAGTGCTCGCTGAAATCAAACAAGAAAAAAAAATCTACAGAAAGCAGAGAGACTAATTGCATAAGTATTCACTATTGACACTGAAAAATAATGAATTCATGCATTTATAATATAAAGTAATTTGATTTCAAGGTTTTCAAAGTTAAACAATTAGTGAAATAATATACTTCATGCATGTTAAAAAATTTACATATTTCAACCATGAAATTAAAATATTTTGTATACTGTAGACGTACTTTTTTCCACGGGGTCATAATTCCGCGGTATCTCAATTTCTGTTTAATCCGCGGGTAGAAAATTACGCGGATTTCTTAGATTGTCACTATATGCCTTACATTTATATTGATTAGGCTTGGACAAATTTCCGCGGAAAACTTGTTACCGCGTACATAGCGTAAATTAATACCACGCGGAAATAAGTACTTCTAAAGTATTTATTAGTCATGAAGCAAACAGTTTTTTTTTTCAGTTGTTATATTAAATAATAAGTAGCCTTATCAAAAAGAGCTGGATCTAAAAGATCATCAAAACAGCTAGATTTTTATGTAACAAATCTAAAAATTAAAATGAGGTCTTAAAAAGCTATTTTAACACAGTTAGGAATTCACACAAAACTACTATAAATAACATTCTCAATACCAAGGGGAGGTAACTCCCAGTCATCAAAGCAATATACTCTTCATCTACCTACAGGGACAAAACCTTAAACATGTCATCACAAATAACAGGACAAAACCTTAAACATGTCATCACAAATAACAGGACAAAACCTTAAACATGTCATCACAAATAACAGGACAAAACCTTAAACATGTCATTACAGAAAACAGGACAAAACCTTAAACATGTCATCACAAATAACAGGACAAAACCTTAAACATGTCATTACAGATAACAGGACAAAACCTTAAACATGTCATTACAGAAAACAGGACAAAACCTTAAACATGTCATCACAAATAACAGGACAAAACCTTAAACATGTCATTACAGAAAACAGGACAAAACCTTAAACATGTCATTACAGAAAACAGGACAAAACCTTAAACATGTCATTACAGAAAACAGGACAAAACCTTAAACATGTCATCACAAATAACAGGACAAAACCTTAAACATGTCATCACAGATAACAGGACAAAACCTTAAACATGTCATTACAGAAAACAGAAATAAGACTTGTCAGAATTTTACATTACAGATGTATATCATGATGACCTACCACATCTCGTAGACTGTTCCCCTCTAAGATTTGGTTGATTTCACCATGTTTCTCCAGTATCCTACAGATACGAAAAAAGAAGAGCGATTCATTTCTATCGTACTATCAGTGTCATGAATTTTTGAAAACATTAAAGTTAGTTGTTTAATAAAAGATTCTAAAAAGCAATAGCCAAAAATTCATATAATTTTTCTGTTTTATACAATATATAAATACAAAATGATTTTCTCATGAAATTTATGTCATATAAATTTTGTGATCTATCAAAGCATGATACCTGTTGGTTGCTGCATTGTGGGCCATTGACAACTGATACATTCTGTTTATACATAATATATAACTACTGTATGTGTGTATTGTCAGGCTGTAATATGTACCTGTTGGTTGCTGCATTGTGGGCCATTGACAACTGATACATTCTGTTCAGTTTCCTCAGAAACTTCTTCCTCTGTTTGATTCTGACTTTCAAGTCAATCTCTCTCTGCAACTGTTAGTTAAGGGAGAAAAAAATTAATTATAAATAAATATAGAAAAATAAAAATAGACTCAACCTGCAAGTGATAAAAATATTTGTTGAAATGAAAGTGTAATTTGTGTTCTTTCTTTGATGACATATAAACATACTGCCATTACTAAATAGATTAAGACACTATCCCATTTACTATGGTATGTTTGAATATGATTATCATAAGCATGCATGACATGAAATTGTCATTTTGACATGTTCATTAAGTGAATTATATATGTAGCCAACCTTCAGCCTGCTGTCATTACAAACATTATGTTCATACAGATGTTACCTACCTCCTCTGGGTCCGGCGGTTTCTCCCCAAGATCTATAGTAAAGCTCTTCATGGGTGGCATCTGTGTCTATAAATCAACAAAGAAACATTAAATCTTTATACTACATATTTCATATGTCCAGAAAGCAAAGCACATATAGTTAAGGAATGAATTAAATAGCAACCCAAATTATACTGTATAACCTGGGTTGGGGCAGTTTACGCCAAGGTTATAGCAGTATAATTTGGGTTGCTATTTAATTCATTCCTTATAATTTAATTTTCAATCATTAGGAATATAAAACAAGACAAATTCCCTCTTTAAAACACCTTCAAATTGTTAAACGTAACGTCAAGCGGATTAATACGATTTTGACGTAAGTCATTGTGACATGAGCAAACCAGATTATACAATTTAGATTAATTTTTTATCATATCAAATGACGCGTTACAACCAAAATTAAATTATTTTGAAATATCCTTGTTTTATGTAGATATATTTGAGATGCAATTTTTTTGTCGGAAATTCTTGAAAGCACACCTCGTTTCCTATGGACCTTTAAGTTTTTTTTTTTTTAGTTTGACAGTCAACTTTCTATTCTAATCAAGAGTTGTCCCCCTTTTCAATGCATTTTGCCATTCAATTTTCTTTTCTTTTATGGATATGCATCTCACAACTATCATTAGAAATGTGTCAGTGCAGTACTCCCTGGTGTTATACTTCTAATGTACCATGCTGAATTAAATACTATCATTTCCTGTAAGTTTATTGTTGGAATGAGTGCACTGCTACATTGTTGTATACATATCATGCATATATGAAGTTAATCATATACTAGATATTAATTATACGTGTACCATTGTTAGGTCACAAGCATTTTTACTACTTTAAAAAAACAAATGTTTGACATATATGTGTGTATTTATTGATGAATCTAGTTCATTATAAATGTCCAATGATCTGCTTTAAGCCATCACCTGTTTTCTTGAATCAAGTTTAGTGAGTTATATTACATGGTACCTGGACCATTGTCAGTATAATGACAATACACAGACATACTAATGACATACTGCAGTACTACAGTAACATATCCTGTTATTTACCTTCCATCCATCATTTACTTGGGCCAATTGTTGCTGCTAATGAGGTTTAACAAAATTTTAATGCTTTTATTTATTGAACATTCAAAAAAAGTTCTAGTCATAGAAGTAAGAAAAAAAAACCCATAAAAAGTATTCATCAAAATTTAATGGAAGAGAATTTAATTTTTGATAAATCCGTTTTCTTTTTTCAGTCTTTTCTTTGAATTGATTTTGTTGTACATTAATTTAATCTATGTTTTATCTCACCTTTGGGAACCTCTTCTCGAGATCCTGGGCCGCCTGTCTGGCAATCTGATGGGGGGTCATACTCTTCCCCTGCTGTAAAACAGAGAGTGACACTGATTAATGAATGAACTCCTCCCTAGAAATCCAGGTGTACAAATAAACAAACAATTTGGTGAAGGTATGTAAAACTGAGGCCTGTTCAAGAGAGCAAGCGCTCACTACATTTCTGTTGGAGGTATAAGGAATATTTTAGAGAGTGCTTGTGAACGTTCGCTCTGTTGTACAGGGCTCTGGACAGGGGACATACAATGTAGGATGGTTGTCAAGGAAAGGAAATGGTCGTCTTGATTGTAAGAGGATGGGAGTAATTGTTCAGTATTTATCAATTTATTATCTCCCTTAGTCATATTTTTTTGTTTTATGAAATTCAGGCTTTCTGGGATTTTATAACATTCCTTCAAAACAAAGGTACTATGGAGTACCGTATAATTAACCGCCCTATGCGCTTAGAAAATTGTGAAAAGGGGGTGGTTATTTTGATATTCTCTTTATGATATTTATAATCCCTATTAACCGCCCTGGGTGCTTAGAAAATTGTGAAAAGGGGGCGGTTATTTTGATATTAATAATGTCATATTTAACTTCAAGAAATCTTTTGAATAAATACCGTATAAGTGGAAATTTTAGCGAGACGCAAATTTAGCGATTTATGCTTAAAATTGGGTATTTCATTTTAGCAAGATTTTAAGAATCTATCTAAAGAAGCTATTACAAATATAGCGCAATTAATTTTTAGAGATATTTAATTTTAGCGATTTTGGCACCCTCACTAATAATGCCAAAATTAAATCCTCGCTAAAATTTCTGCGAATTCGAAGAACCCCTAAAATCTTTCACTTTCAGGAATACTTTACGTATAAGTTACCCAATAACCAAGTTGCATTTCATTTTCTTCAAATTATGGCGGACTTTTGATATGATTCTAGATGATTTTAATTACTGTACAGGGGGCCCTTATTTCCTGACAATTGAAAAAGGTTTGGAGGAGCTTATAGGGGCAGGGGCGGTAAACAGGGTTTATACCATATTAAATAACTTTGCCTACCTCATGTTTGTGTTTGAACTGTTGAGTGACGGCCCAGTCCTGTCGTGTGTCGGGTCGAGACGACCGCTCTGAGATATAACTCAGAGAGCGGGGAGGTAACTCTGCCAGAGAGGCGTGGGGGTGGGACTTTTCTGCTCTTAGGTTACTCACACTCATAGAACTGACATCTTCAAAGTCAAAAGATAAGTTTCAAAAAAAGAAAATATTAATTTTTTTAATTCTCACTAGAAAAAGAAAAAGATATACTTATATATACTACACATATATAGGAAGACATCAGGCCCCAGGGTATTAAAAGTTGGATGAGCTCACTTTAACCAAAGGAATATATATATATATAGGAAAAGTGAGACTGAGATCTGAAGGGAGATCATCTAAGCTTTATGACTCCTTGGCCAGGCTACACTTCTCATTACGCTTAAATTATAAACCAGAATTATGTACTATATAATTATACGTATCTGTTGATTGATGACATGACATCAAATAAATGATGAATGATGATAACTACAGATGACTATTTCTGACCTGGCTTGACTGAGGTTTTTGATGTGTAGGAATTCAGAAGAACAGGGTCCTTAGCATCTTCTCGGAATTTATCGATGTCAGCTTGAGTCTTTAACTTTCCCTCCTTAATCAGTCTGTCCTGTATCTCAACTATCTACAAAGAATTGTAGCTAAAATTAGAAGTACCTACCAAATAAAATATTACATTTCTTCATTTTAAGTACCACGTATGTCATTTTCTGAGACATGTTGTAAATTTACCTTAGCTGTTTCTGTTTTTGTGATGTATTTCAAATGTTCATTATTTGTAGTCAGGACATGTCTCTCTTTCTTCTTATGAGCCTTCTAAATGAAGAAATATCATTAAAATTAATATCACTGATTCAGAAATATGTGTATAATTATATAAAGTGAAGGGGGAAAATAGTTGTTTTTCTCTGTCATTGTAGTAAGGTGTTTCCATATTCTTAACTATTTGATCCCTGTCCAAGTTCTGATAAAACTGCAAAGAGCTACAATGAATTGTGGGCTGCATTCAAGATCATAGTGGATAACCTGGTACATATCATATATAAATTTCTTATTAATCAGTAATTTTTGGGAACAATTAACATGAGCAGAACTCAGGTGAAGATGTAGATTTACAATTAATTTCCTAGACTTCTTTCAACTTCTCCTACTTCTCTGTCTATTTCGTGCTGGAAATCCTACAGTCAAACCTAATTTAATATTTATAGTGATAGTGAGCTAACTACAGTGTGATTTGTAATGTTTAAAGTCAGCTAGCTTAATAGAATACTTATAGTAGTCTACTTCTACGAATTCCCTATAACCATACTTAGTACATGAACTTAACTATACTACAGTAACTGATTCTAGACTTTAACTATTACTTACACTCTTTTTCTTCTGAAAATGTAACATTTTACTCATAAAAAAGTTTTGGGATACCGATACAAGAATGACTTAAAATGAGTGTCTTCTCTAGATCCGTTGTTTATAATATTTCATAATTTCCAAGGATGATTGATTTAAACAATAATATTTATTCAGAATAAAAAATAAATTGGGCATCAGACATACAATGCTAATAAATACCCTCTCTAAACAAAAAATCAAGGTTACAAAAAACATGTACAATGAACTGAGAGAATTGGATGGTTGACTATTGATAATTCATCAACCCAGATATATAAAGTAATAAGTTGAAGAAGTGAGACAGACCTTGTTTGCCTTGGCGACCTCCATGATTTCGACTCTGGGAGATCTGACTGGAGAGTTAGTGTTCCTATCCTGGAACTTGGTGACTGATGTCGCGATGGCTGCCACTTTTTTGGAGTAGAAGCGGTCCTCTACTGGCCGATTATTCAGGTCGTCCATTACTTGTATGTATCTCTGTGTGTCAGAATATAGACAGCTGGTGATATCAGAATTCAAAACAATTCACATCCATACTTCAGCTGATAACGGGAAATTAATAAGTTTTTAACATAAAGCAAGAATGCAAAAAAAAACCAACAAACAAACAAATGCAAGATTAGAAATTTATGATGACATAATGAGAAAAACTGATTATTCATCACAACACATTGGCATTTCTATAGCACTCCATCCCATTACAGCCAGTGAGAGGCATATCACCAACTTTTACATCACAAAAGCAAAACCACAATTCACAGCAAAAAAAATTGAAACAAACAATCCTTATCACAAGTGATAATGATTTACATACATGTTGTAACTGTTGAACAAATGACTTAAGATCAAGTACATATATAAACTTTTCTATGATTAAAAGTTATGACCCATTAGAAATATTGTTGGCTAACATTAAATCTTTATTTTAGCCATAATTATTATACTCAGGTTAACATCCAAAAACGGCTGATTAATTTTAAGATCATGCTTCACTATGTTGCATTCTGTAGGTAGATACATTTGGATCTGTGTACATTGAATGTGTGTATGTGGTGAATAGATTTCCTGATCACTGTAAACCAATGTTCCTTTGTGCACCGGTGAATTAAACTCGAGATTTTGCTTCTTGTTCTTTAATTTACAACAGTAACAAGAGCCTGTACTCTTAGCCAAAAAAAGTCACCATTTACAATGTTTATAATAATTTAAAAAACTGTTGGTTTACAATATATTACACAATCTAATCTACATTTATTTCATTCATACTAACAACTAGGTAACCTTTGGTTAAAATGGTTACAGTTTGAAGTTTGGTGAGAATGTTGCAGACATATTTTATGTAAGTGAAAGCTTATATTCTCTGAGTGTATCATTTCTAAATGCTAGTTCTATTTTCTGTTCCTGTCTGGGGAATTCTGGGGGATTTTCTATTCATCTGTCTATTTCGTGCTGGGAATTATTTTTTCTAAAGAAGAGAGAGCATGCTCTAATTTAGTGCAGTTTTTCACCTTGTAAATCTTATAACTCTGAAAAATTCACAGACAAAATAAAAATTGAATGAATGGTACAAGAAAGTTTGAAGTTTGTATGATTTAGTGATGTAAGCTAATTCTATTTTTATTCTAAAATTAGTGCATTTCTTATAGAATTATTATAGTTACTGTACATAATATCTCCTGCATGTACACAGCATAAATGCAAGGTACATGCATGCATATATTGAGCATACTTTATATCAATGGTTGTCAGACAAAATATTGAAACACATAAACTTAAGATGTCATAATCAGACTACAGATATCATGGCACATTTATTTTGTACACAAACATGCACAATATCAGTGTTAAATATGACAGTTTAAATTAACTCTATCTATGGTTTGCACATGCTCTCATTAATGCGACATCAGTGTTAAACACAAGTTGGTTCAGATTAACTGAGTCTTTGGCATGCTCTTATTTCAATCATCTTTACTAGTTAAGCAGATTGGATTTATCCAAAATTTAAGGCAGATTACTGAATACCCCCAAAAGTTTGTTAATTCTTCTATATTCTTAGGTACACAGATTTAAATGCCAAATGTATCATTAAGAAGTTTTTTAACATTATTTTAATCTTATGGATCTAGATCCTACATAGAAAAGGTGCACAGCTGAAGGAACAATAGAGTTTGTTTTGATCTTAAAACACACGAAATCTGCTTTAAAGATGTCCCAAATTCTGCTTAACTTTACAACAAAATTCACCACAGTCCATTAATTACCTCATGTGCAGTACGAGAATCCAGCTAGGTGACAAAATTCAGTGATCATTAGAACATGTACAATTAATACTGTCAACACAAGATTATTAAGTCCCTCAGGTGTAAGACTGACAACTTTCTCCCTCTATTAAAACACTTTTTTTCTTAATTTTATTTCTGTCATTATAATTACAAACTTGCACAACCTCATTTGTAATTGCTGTAATTGTTAGCCCCATAAAATTACACCTGACCTATTAAATTCCTTTTACCAAATTAAGTGAAATACACCAAGTTAAGAATAAATTTCCATAACCTTTGCACTAATTAAATTTTTATACAATGTAAATCCAAAATTATTTTGTCAATGTTTGTGTTTGCTTTGTTTATTTTTTACTTAATAACACTGATAATGCTTCCTGAGAAGACTGATTAGAGTTACCTCCTCCTGTTTTTTCCTCCTCTTCTCCTGTACCTCGTCGTCATGGGAATCGGATTTGGAGACTTTCTTTGAACTCTTCTTCTTCTTGTTTTCTTTATCCTGTCAAATAATAATGGATTCTCTGACAATTAGAATCAACTTGGTAGGAAGGACCAAAACTTACAAGCAATTATTTCAAATGGTATATCATTTTGAAATAACTAATGCAAAGGCAATATTTCAATACAAATTATTTCAAGTTGCATTAAACACTGACATTCTGAGGATTCAATGGCAGATTGAAATACATGTAATTTTTGGGAGAATAAATATTTTTGACACTCTTATTTTAATTTTCAGCTTAAAAATTCTGCATTTATATTTTATGAATTGGACTTGTGTATTATAGTGTTATGTAACTGTGTAATATAATGAATATTTCATGCATATTTAATGAATAATATTTAAACATATAAAGCTTTCATACAAAAACCTTAATCAAAACTCTGTTTTAAACGTCAAATAGATATTCAAAGATGGGGGACTTTTAAATTTTTTCATACTCTTTTTAGACATCACTATTGTATATAACTGATTAACTGTTAAGTGTATAAATTTTATGAAATCTGTACTTGGCAATTTGTGCATAAAGGGCAACAGTGCCAACAAATTCGGATTAACTTCTTAATCCCCTCAGTGCGTTTCTATTGATCAAAATCTACCAAGGAATTGCTAAGCCTCTGTGGTTAGTACATTGTGGGTATTTCACCCAGATTAGGTTTGGGGGCTGTGTGTTTATACCTAGCCCTTTGGATTGTGTATTAATTAGATTATCTATATCCTCATCAGGTCTTGTACCTGTTATGACAATCAATGTAACTATAAAAATGACTAATAACGTTGTCCTTGATTATTCAGCACAAAAGAAATGACAACTAATTAAAAACAAACAATATTGTAAAAAGAATGCAATAACTATACATAGATAGAACAGGTCTGATCCTGATGAATTCTACAAGAAGATACTAATGACAGGACTTTCTGAACTTCAAAAGATTGGAAAAAGGCAGAACTTTTATAAAATAGGAAGTGCCAGTTGACGGAATCTTTGCTGGGAGCAATTTAAATTAAAATTGTTATCATTTTTATTCCGTCAAATATTTAGTTGGTACAATGATGATTAGGGATGTGCGATTTTATCGGTATACCGGTATATTGCGATTTTTTGTTGCGTGATACGTATCGTGATACGAAGACCTAAATACCGGTATTTAGGTACATATTATAAAGTCCAGAAATTATTCATTTATTTGTTCAGTCTTTCAAATTACAATTATAGAAAGTCTAAAAAATGTTGTAAAAGGTGAAAAGAACGCCATCTTACCACCCAAACATTATTTATTTTATGTGCATAAAAATTTCAAAGAAGCGAAATTTTGATTTTCTAGAATATGTTTTAGAAAAATAATGAAAATTCATTAAAAATCATTGGAAAAATTGCTTGTACAAATATCGATATTATCGTGATATTTTTGGGAAAAAATCGTGATATATCGCGATACGAAATTTTTGGCGATACCCATCCCTAATGATGATTTCATCTAGGTTAAAGTAGCAGGTAATGGCAGATATTGAAAGGCCTGTTACACTCACAATGAATCACACTAAATTTACAAATTATATGGCTCTCACAGCCAATTAATATTAAGTACCATCTACTCCTTAAGAAAGCCTAAGATATGATCCCTTAAACTATCAGTATATATATCTATCATGTGACGTCTATACTGCTGAAAGAATGGGAAATAAAAAATTGAAAGACATACAAGTGTTGTCCTTCTAATCTATATACATCCCAGGAATCTACAACTTTGCAGTTATGAATTAAGACCCCATATAAATACAGACAGTATAAACTGACCCGCGGATCTTGTTCCTCTCCGTACTCGTCAAGGACGAGAGGGAAGTTTGACCGGGAGTGACATCGGTCCGAGTACGCGCTCTGAATACGAGATATGTCCACTCTCTGAGACTGGGAGGTGGTGGGAATTTCTGAGCCTCGATCATCTTTCAATATCTCATCCTGTCCAATTAAAATGCATTTTCTCATTATAATATCTGAATACTCTGAATAAGAAAAAGAAAAACAAAACTTTTTTTAAGGAATATCATTCTTGTAAATTTATGTATTTCATGTACATACAGTGTACAAATAAATAAAAAAAATAAATATACTGACAAACTCAGATTACATTTAGTATTGATACATTCAAAAATTTATTATAGAAAGTCTGTTGAACAAGTCAATATATTGAATGAAGAATGCACAAAAAGCACTTTGGTTATAAATGCAAAATTAATAAAAATATTCATATATATAAATATGTACAACAGCTTTAATTTTTCTGTAGTTTGATGAAACCAAAAGGAAACTACCCTCTGAAAGTAGAAAGTTTTGTACAAGAAATGTAGTTCGAAACTGTAGTCGAGATATTATGTAGATATTATTTGAGCTATGCACAAGAAATAAATGAAATAGAAAAATATTAGTTCTTAGTAAAACTAAATGAGAGAGCAGACTTATGGGAATATTTGAATCCAAGTCAAAAAGATTTCTCAGGATCAAATTTGAGTCCTTAATTAGTGGCTACTGATCTATTCAACAAGCATAATCATAAACTCAAATGATTCCAACTTTCAAATATTGATTACTTGTTTATCTTATTCTTATTGATAAAAATGCTTCATGCCATCATTCTTTGCTAGAATATTTTTAAAAATAAAGACACTTCATATTTTAATTATTTTGGATTAATTGGTTGAGTTTAAAAAAAGTTCAAATTAATCCTTATGTAATGTTAAATATTTACTTGTTGCAACCACAAACATCACCATTTCTAATAAATATTATATTTACTTTCAAAACAATCGTAGAATTGATGATTTACCCTTACACAGTGACACCTGTGTTAGATATGCTAAATCAAAGTCCATTAATTAAAAAAAATTATCAACTTAAAACTCTACGCAAATAGTTAAAATTATTCTAGTATTACCTTACGTCCCTTCTTTTTTCTCTTTCATAAAAAACCAAACAAGCTTTAAGCAATGTGTAAATAAACGACCATGACATTTTAAGAAAAGAGAATGTGTAAACACTGAGTAAATTCGAACTGTACAAAATTCTCTAACCATTTAGAGATACTTGTTTATCAACAATTTCATTTTGAACAGATGTAAGAAATACAAAAGCATGACATACATCAGAGCTCTCGTCTCTAATTTCCCGCTCTATATCAGGGGTTGTGATCTTAACTTGCTTTTTAACATACGGCTCGTCCGCCATCCTGCGTTTGTTGTCGTCTTGGTTGCCGCCGCCTCGTTCCGACTTGCATAAAACTTCGAACCCGACGATAATAAAAACTAAACACTGATCTTTTGGACCAGATCATAACATTGATACAGATCATCAGATATAAATAAAAGATATTAAATGATGTAGTACAAGAATTCTTAATTATATATAAATATGAAATTTTGGAGAAAATATATTAATGGCGAGTCAGAGGTGAGGTGAAGAGCTCATATAACACTTACTGTTTTTTTTTCTTTATAATTAATTAATCAATCAATTCTATCTATCTTTCTATTTTACTCTTATTCATTTTTAAAAATAGAATTTACTTTTATTCATTTATTGATTTTACTTTTATTTATTATAATTATATATTTATTTTCTGAAGGAAAAAAAAACAATGCCCGTGCTTCATGCATAAAAAGTCATAAAATTCAAACATATAATTGCTAATCCTGCATGATTATGAAATGCCCCAAAATTATTAAAATATTTTATCAAAATTAAATCCCTGATAATAATATACTTAATGTTTTCCAATTAAATTGTCTAAAATCAATGATCTGCATTAATTTCCCGTAGGAAGATACCGCAAGCTACCGTGCCACAGCAATTATCAGCGAACACGCGTTATTGTCCGGCGCACTCGTCTATTTACACCTGAAAGTGACAAAAACTTCGCGTTCATGGTTTCCACAGGGAAAGAATTCACGTGCCAAAATAGAGTGATGCGATTGGTCAGTAGTATTTTCAAGTGTACATATAAATAATGATAACAAACAAAATTTTATCAAAAACAAGTTTTCATTTGCACAACACAAAGTATCAGAACATGGAAACTTTTCCAAATTTTCCAGATATCCTGCAAGATCCCAATGTGACAAGAAACGAATCAAATTTTATGTCTGAAACAGAACAAAATCCAAACAATGATACAAAGGGTATGTTGAGTATATTTACGCATAGGTCATCCACATAAGTACAAAAACAATGTTCAAAACAAAAGAATCTTTTAAAATATTGTCACCAAAATTTAGTACCGATTTGCATGTTGGTAAAAAAAAAAATTGGAAGCCAGCAAGCAATTGATTGATCATAGATATATGTTTAGATTTACCAATATCCCCTTTCTTTCCTCGTGTATTTCAGAAACATTTTCTATATTTATCAGTAAAGATCTATGTGGTCATTATACAGATATTGAGTAATATAAAAAAAATACCATTAATAAAAGCCATAAAAGGAAAAGAGAATCGCTTGAATTAAATCTTATTGTAATGTCTGTGGATATCTATTTTATCAGGTTTTCATGGCGTTAACCAGCTCGGTGGAACATTTATCAATGGACGTCCACTGCCTGAGAGCGTCCGCCAAATGATATTGAAGTTGCACCATGATGGCGTCAAGTCCTGCGAAATTTCCCGGATTACCAAGGTCTCTCACGGCTGTGTGAGCAAGCTCCTCAACAGATACCAAAACACCGGATCTATAGCGCCCTCTATCGCCGGTGGATCCAAACCAAAAGTATCGACAGACGCCGTGGTGGACATGGTTGTTAAATACAAGACAGAAAATCCAGAGATGTTTGCGCGGGAAATCAGACAGCTACTGATCCAAAACGCCGTCTGCTCCGAGGATAATGTGCCAAGTGTCAGCTCTATCAACAGAATTTTACGACGAAACGACCTAGGGACGAAATCTCTTCCAATGGGATCAAACATGATGGAGAGATTCAGCACCTTGTCAGGAGTGAATAACTTCAAAGGTAATGAAATCATGGTCAAAAGAATTGCAGCATTCCAGGTACAAGACCTAGGGGTTTCCCCATCCCAACAAGGAGGACACACTCAACAGTCCTTAAAGCGGAAACACGAGGAAGAAGACACTTCTAATCCTGCAAAGGTCCAGCGAACCGAAACCAGTATTCTTGGAATCACCAATCAACCAATATCTACAGAAATGAATAAACTCAACATAGAAAACCCCTCCACTGAGTCAGTGCAACAGAAAAGACCCTGTGGCTACCCGAAGAATCCCGTTCCAATTCAACCAAAACCTGCCAAAATCCAAGTTGATGCTCCCGCGGCGTCTGACTTTCATCATTTTAAACCAGGTCAGCTTATTACTTTCGTGTCACAGAGTGGAAGAGCAGTTTCTCGAAGACTCCAGGGAACAGAGAATGCACAGTCTGATGGTCGGCAAAATAAGAATCATGGTACAGAGATGCTAATCCAGAACGCAGTGACAAGTCAGCATGTTTCTCCTCTAGTACAAAACTCAGTTTCATCGATATCATCTACTAACTCCTTAGGGTTGGCAACAGCCCAAACCCCATCAAATAACGATCTCTCTGTATTATCCAATGATCACAATGACAACACAAAGTCTTTAGGTGACAGAAACCAAGAAGCAGGAGGTTTCCAGCCTTTCTCCTTCGTGGATCCAACTTTTGGGTTAATTAGCGTGTCCCCAGCACCACCCGAGATGCTTTCTTTTTTGGGACTGAAGAAATATCAACAAACACGAGACTCCTTGCAAAAAAGTGCTAGTGGTAAAATTTTAGGTACTGATTGCACAGACATCCCTGAGAAGAATAATAAATGTATCCTAGAAACACATAATCGAGCTCTTCTTGGGACGACGGATGAAGTTATCCATGAGGCGACTGGTGCACCTTTTCCCAAGACAAGTAACACAACTAACTTTGCAAGCAACGGTAATGGTGTTCAGTGCCTCTTTGTTGAAAACCAGATTGTTAATCATGAAAAGGTCACTGCAAAATGTACCCCAATTCAGATCTATGAGAGTACCTCCTTTCTCCAGCAGTTGAATTGTTCACTAGAGCCAGAACACTGTTCTCCCTCTGTGTGTGAAGACAGGGATTACGCCGTAGAAGAGTCCTTCCAGCGTGACCTTGACGCCTTCTCCATTGACCTTGGTACGACCTCCGAGTCTGACCTGTCCAGTGACCACGACTCAATCTTAGATTCCTTCTATCGATCTCCTCCTTGTGTTACTGGTGGACCTCAAAGTGAACTTATCCACAGGAAACAGTTGTTTCCCGTTTGTTAATTGTCTACTTTTTTTCAGAATCAAAATGGTGCTTTTCAATTGAAATTTGATGTTCAAGATTTTATTGTAATAAAATAAAACCTTAAATTTTCTTAGTTAATAGTTTTAATTCGTAATTTACAACTGTCTGTTAGTATATCAATGCTGTTAATTACCAGTATCCCCTCGCAGCGGAGGTGGAGAGGTTAAAGGGATGCTCTTGTGTGAGGAGGAGGGGCGTCCTTTTGCAAAACAGAAGTGACGTGATTATCATAGGAAGCAATGTCGAATGCTGCCATGATTTATAAATATATATATGCTCTTTGCGAGGGGATGTTCTGCATTGCGGTGTCCTCATTGTAATATATGTTTTAGTGAATGATTATATTTTACAAAATTTCACGACACAGTTTCCACTTTTTCTTCATATTTAATTATAATATACACGGTACAAGGGATTTCAAGATTTAAAAGACTACTAGTAATTTTGTACAACGATGGAAGGTAGTCTTATTGAGAGTCTAATTCACGAAAAAGACTAAACATCATATATAATACGAGGGTTGTTTTATAAATGACAAAGTAAGTAAATTGAGTTAAACTGTCCATGAAGAAGCTTAAACTTTCATTTTTTCGTTGAGAATAGTTGCACATACGTGTTTAAAACAACAATCGTAACTTAATGATTTTTATAAAATTTTATCATTTCAAAGTTCAGTGAAATTTTAAAGCATTTATAAGTATCCGCACCTGCATTACACCACTTCTCAAATGTATTTTACATGAATGATGATAAAAAAAATGAAGATTGAATTTCTGATTAATGCAATACGAGGGCTGTTCAATAAATAATGTCCTGAACTCTATGACATACAACATAGAATTCATATGACATTAAACTTGAATTTCTCTCATGATTGAATCTTTAATGAATTGATAACAGTTTATGTGTCCACTTTTCATTACATAGTTTCAATGTCAGAAGCTAGAAAAAAGGGCTATTCGAGACACTGCATTAAAAATGAATGGTAGAGAATCAGTAAAGTAGAGTTAAATTAAACATTTCATTAAAGCTTCTGTAAAACTTGTTAAGAATCACAAAGAAATATTCACTGAAATATGTGAAATTTACAACAACCAATGTCTGTTTTATAGACACCTGAGCAGGTGGATTTCAAGTAACAAAAATGATGCAATAGGCATAAAAAATTGGTACCTCCTTGGCGAAAAGGACTTACAACAGCCGATGTACTGTTTGCCAGAACTCAACAAATTATTACTGAAGATGTTTGACTTCATAACACATATAGCAAATTTCATAGGCATCATTTTGGAAGTAGATCACATTATTTTAAAGAAACCTTTGACAGTAAAAATGACTGGTACTCAATGGTCACCCTATGTTTTGAAAAATGAGTGAAAAAAAGCATGTAAGAATATCTAAACAAGTATTTTAAAAAGTCAGAAATTGTAGTTGTCCACCCTTGTCTGAAATTCAAACAGATAACGAAATTTGAGAATCCATTGCCTTAAACCCTCAAAACAAATTAAAAATAAGATACACTTGACAAAAAACAGCAATGATCTGAGAGGAGCAAATAATTGTAAGAGCACAAAGAAAGTTTTATCAAATATTAGTGGTCTTGTTGTTTAAATTCTTATTTTGGGAGACATTTCAATATCTGGAGGTGTCAAGAAAACAAACTTTTTGCCAAAAATTTGAAAGGTTTATGAGAGGAAGGACCCAGAGTCATTTTTTCAAAATGACACATTTTAATAGCAAAATAAAATTCTCAGCAATGCATCTCATATTGCTTAAGTTTTTTTGATAACGTTGCATTGATTGTCAAATATTTACTGTTATTATGTAAACTTAATACACTGAGAATAGTTTGACCATTGAAATCAATACACTGTGTCTACCGGGTGCAATATACACAATATACCCCTTGCTGAGCGAAAGTGAAAAACAATACACCGCATGGGTGTAACGAGAGGGCACTGAGGCGAAAAGGTTATCTAAATGATCCATAAATGATCCATAAATATCTTGTTGTTTCTAAATACGTCATGCACATGACCTAAGGAGGTAAATTAGTGATCAGAAATATATTAACTTCCATTAAGTGTACTCCCTTCTCTTGATTTATTTGATAGTACCACCAGGTACAAGGAAAGAAAAACGATAGAATGAATACCCCGAGTTCATTAAAACATACATTTAAATACAAGGAGCAATTCAAGATGTTTATATAAAATCGCTGTTCATTCTCCTGCGTACTTTATGTTTGGAAGAGGTTTACCGATGAAATCGGTAAAATGTATCATTGATTTATGTACTTGCCCTAGGATATGAAGAGTGTGAAAATTACTATATCATCAAATAATGAAATACAAACGTTTTTAGCATAAAAAATATTTAATATAAATATGAGCAAGTAACAAAGAAATGCATACATAAAATCAGCTCTTTCTGTGGTACTACAATGGGACTTTATAAAGCTAAAATCTGCAGATCATTTTCCAAGCTTCCGCACAGGACAAGGACAGATATCTCGGCTGTTAGCTGCTTTATTCTAAACACAGTTCATATATTTTCTCTGTAGGTCTTTCCTCTTTTCCATATTGCCTTTACACAGCTCTTAAGCAGCTACATCATCCCAGAATTATAAAGCTTTTATCTCTTGGCGGCTAGTTTCGGTTCTCTACGACTGGCACTGAGAACTTATTTGACCCCTGAGGAGTGTCGCGATTAAACATTCGTAATTTCTCTGGATCTTCACACATCCTCCTCCTGATCAGAGAAATCAGAGGAGGAATCGTCACTCTGAGAGAGCTTCCACAGTTTGACGTTCGTCATCAGGATTCCGTAGTATTGACTCTTAGAAAGCCCAGCCTCGTTTTCAGGCAGCGTCATCGCAACTGTCGGCAATGGGCGGGAAGAGGTAGAAGCGAAGCTCTCGTCTTCAGAAATAGCAGAACTGAGACTGTTGTTGGAATCTGATAAAACTGAATTTATTCTGGATTTCTCTGCAAAAGTTGTTTGCGATTTTCTGTTAAGGTTTTGTTTCCTTTGGGTTTTGTTCATTTCGTTAAGAGTGTTGTTGATTCCTAACAGCTGCTTCATGATGGCGACATCCTGGTATCTTAGCTCTCTCTGTAAAAATAAAAAGTGTAATGTAATAATCCCGAAACTTCCACTAATGTTTTTAAAATAATTGTTTTCATGAAAAATGAAAACTCTTGAAAAATTAGGTAAACTCACCAATTCATTTCGGAGAGAAGCCAAGGCAAAATTAATTCGTTCCGTTGCCATTGCTTTCTTGTCTGTCTTTTTACAAAAGAAATATGCACTTAGTAAGGAAGTTATTTTCAAACTGAGGAACTGTATATTTTATTCTGTATATATATAGTATACCAGCTATGGACGGGTCTTAACGATTTCTCGCTCCATTGGGTCCCCACACGCACAGATATCTCACCGAGTGCACAATGAACCACCGCGGGGAGATCAACTTTCTCCGTGTATTGTCCGTGTCACCCAGCGCCGTGACAATGGCGTAAGAACTGTCGCGCCGCTAAATGAAAGCAATCACTAGATAAAAAGCTCTCCCAAACAGTTTTTTATGTTTAATATTAAATAAATTCTAATCAAGTTGTGACAATGTAGCGACATTTTATTGCAAATTTAAAACTCAATTCGATGTTCTACTTAAGGCCTTATTGCTTCGTTGGTGCCAATATCTTGAAAGGTTTGCACCCTTTAATAGGGAGAATAGTAACGGGAATTAAGTCAGCAATAATATAAAAAGTATTTGTGTGATAACTTAGGCTTGGTTAGATAATGCAAAATACAATAGGGCACGAATTTCAACTTACAATAAAAAGCCTCCTTGAGTTTTATTAAAAACTAGCATTTTAATTTCATGAAATCGATTACTTTAAAAAGACAAACGGATAAAGTGTCAGGATCGGAAGATTCAAGGTATTTTATTTAAAAGGATTTTGTGTCGATTCATTCTTCGACAAAAGTTATTAATAACATGATTACTAATAACATAAAGTAAGTTAATTTTAAATTGTTTATGTAGAAGCGGGAAGACCTTATTACATGTATTGTTAATTTAAGCATTTGTTCTATAACAAATTTTAAAAAGACTATGCATAACAGTATGAGCAATATTATTTAGCGGAAAATAAACTTTTTTCCACAGTTCACTGGACATTTATAATGTAGTTTCTTCTACATGTCGTGATTATAAGTACTCTGACGTCCAGCATCATGCCTTATAAAATCTGACGTCACTGACTAGGCAGACAATAAAGCTATCATTTATCATTATTACCCCGGGTAATATTACTGCTGCAGTTCTCTTTTACTCTTAAAAGTAAAGCTACCTTTCATCCGCTCCACGATCTAATGGTAAATGAATGACAAACTATCCTACCGATACTTCCGAGGACATTTTGTTTTGAAATTTAACGAATAAAATACAGTCTCACTGATAGGAACTTTGTAAAACGAAATATGTGTATTAAATATCAGTAATATACCATTATTCTGCAGGGAATTCCTATCCCTCTTAGGCGCCTGGTCCCACCTCTGGAATGTCCGGGGACTGCAGTGTTTTTATGTCCTGCACACATTTTTGTTTTATTTGTTGGTTTCATGAGATCTTCCACTTTTTTCATCAAGAGTGCAAGGAAGAAGTGCTGATAACTAAGACGAAATTGATTTGAGTAGCAGAGGTTGTATGTTCAAAATAAATAATTTTTTTAAGTAGATCATTTTCATTCCAATACAGTTCTACCTAAACAATTTTAATTTTAGATGCGATATTTTTTATGAAAAATTAATACAGAATATGTTGTTTTTATTTGCAAAATAAAATTAAAAAATATCTAAAAATTATACCCCCATATGAACTGCAAAATAATACCGTGTGGTATTTAAGTGTTAGATCTTCATTACTGATTACATGCACTCATAAATGTAGAAAGTTGTCGTGTCTTTTGTTTAAGATAAGAAGTAAAGAAATGAATTGTGGAGACAGTGTTGTGAAACTTGAACCTCCACGTGGGTAACAGTAATACAAACCCCCATAAAGTGCATGTGGTTCGAACAAGCACCCAATGTTATGGTCATACCTCATACACGAAATTCCTCCAAGGCGATCATTGGTGCAGCACGTCAGGGAATTTTTCATTGACTGACATGAGATAACCTGATATCAGGTTCTAATTTCTACATATGATACATTTCTTTGATCTTATTTAAAAAATGAGATAAAACTTGATTAAATTGATGGTAGTATCGATCAAATATATATTTTATTTCAATAACGAAGTACTTTTCAAAAAAAGGAATTTTCTATGAATTCTGTCTGAACTATGCGTAAATCTATAGAATGTTTGAAAAAAAGAATACTCCCGGCCTAGTAGTCGAAGTGATGATCTCTAAATTAAAACACCTTAAATAAAACATATGGATAAAACGAACAATATTTATTAAGCTCAAAGTCTATTAACAATACAAAATTGGAGTAGAGCAAAGACGGGTCTCAAAAACAAAATCAGAGGCGGGATCCTGTGCCACGGATGAGTGAGCATCCCCTGTAGTGTGCTCTTTGTCGTAATCGGAAATAACTGAAAAATCCGTCGACAATTTATTATATATAATGGCCTAATAATTAGCATGAAAATCGTCAGTCAGCATGAAGTATAAATTTAGACATTTGTGTTTAATTAAGTAGGCCTAATTATATACAAATTCGTCTACTTTTTGTGATAAATCACTTATTGTTCTCGTCCCTTTTTCGTTTTTTAAATCGTTAAATACACTAGAATATACTTAGATTTGATATATATTGCTTCAAAATTGATTAGGACAGTGGTGAATTGAACATCTTAATAATATTTTTCATTGGATGTCTATGTCTACACATTGAAGTAATAAGGCAAACATTCTAAATTTAAAAACCATGTTTTATTCGATTCGAAAAAAATCATGAACATACAACTCAACACAAACATTATCATTCTCAAAGTACAATATAGTATTTGTACTAAACTTTGTACTAGCTGTTCCAATCTTTCAACTGCAGTAAGTGCCCAAATAATGTACCTCTCCAAAACTTTTATGAGAGTTAATTCATCTTTACGCTGAAAAACTCCTTTTTGGGACTTTACATTTGAACCTAACGATTCAGCACTGCCTTGTAATCTTGTCTTAATTTTAAGACCTTTGTTGTTGTTCTGGAATTAACCAAAAGTCGCAACAGCTGTGTTTAGAGCTCCAAAACTTTAAACAGGATGAGATCTAGTCCGAGTCAGTGTCAAAGGATGAGAGATCTGCAGCATCAGAGACAGACATGTCTTCTATAGATCTGGTAAGGTCTGTAAAATAACGAATGGGCTATGAACAATAAGTAATCAAGCTCTAAAGTCAAAAGTAGATACAAATTTGGAACATAACAAACATGGACATCTAACACCATCAGAGGTGGGATCAGGGGCAGTGGAGGGGTTAATAAGAATAATAAGAGATAAGGTCATAATACTTCTGTTAAAATGTTTCGTACAAACGTTTAGGAGGTAAAATAACTGTTCCTCAGGGTCCTGAAGTTTGCAGGGATAGCAAAATTTTCCACGCTGTATGAATTGTGCATTTCAGCCAACAGAAAATATATACTAGTATACTAGTATTCGTCAATATTGTAAATCTAATTATCTATTGAGTGAAAGACAGATAGTTGGCTCTTTTATCAACTTAAACTCTTGACAGCAACTATTCCCTTTGGAGAATTCTTTGGGGTAAATTTTATGCCGAAGAGCTATATTTTTGACCGTCAATGGAATAGCTTATTGTATAGATCAAAAGCCGTAAGTGCCGAGCATAGGCCTAAATTTGCAGCCCTTCAACGGCAATGGTGACGTCTCCATATCAGTAAAATATTCTGGAGAGGGACGTTAAACAGTATACGATCAATCAATCAATCTAAAATAAATTTTAAACTTATAATGGTAATTAAAATTGAAGACCTTTAAGATATGTATCAATAGTTTTATTCAAAATAATCAATTACCTCTGAGGTTCCTCAGTGAGTCTGATAGAGGTTGATGTGTTGCGTCTGTTCTCTTCAATAGCAGAGTTTCCTCTGATCTGTTATATCCTAAGCAGTTTGTGTGACCATGTCTACAGAAGATTTTGTAACCGAAGGTTAGTCGTGGAACCGGTTTAGATTCAGAGGCCGCTTTCTGAATTGTTCTACTTATCTGAAGCAAGCTCTGCATTAAGATTTCGTCCTGGTTTCTTATACTGGCCTGAAATAGGAGAGGAAAATTATTAAATTCAAGCTGTGCATAAATTACAATGTGAAATTGAAAAAGAGTGAAAAAAATATTTTTAAAATCACAAAACGAACTTGATTTATCATAACTCACCAATTTGTTTTTGATGGAATCAACTTCAATGAAATTCTTCACCTCAAAATCCATCCTGTACCTTTATTTTACAGACGTTTTTAATATTTTTGGACGTTGATGTTAGTATTTATAACAAATTGGATAAACGCCCGAGCGCTAACGAAAAATACAATAACAAAACATCAAATGAAATGATTGTACTGCAGTACTGTTGGTCTGATATTGTCTGATCTCCTACAAAGGATATCATGTTAAGACGACCATTGTGTGACAACTGGAGGAATGTTTAATGAAAGAGAAAGGTGTTTTTTCAGTGGGGGTATAGACCTCATGACCTTACACTATTTTGTGTCTATCGGTATTTAATATTTATGATTATATTATTTTTTTAAAGCTAGAGAACTCTTAATTGTAGATAAGTATGCGTTTTGAACAGCATTCATAATTCGTAAAAAAAACATGAAGAGTTTTCGTATGTATTTTCATTGTACTTTTTACGTAAATCTTCCAGATAACTCTTTTCATTTGAATTATGGTGTTTATGTAATGGGTGAAAGAAGTTGCACTCTTTAATCTATCAAATATGACATACATATAGAACAACAAGTAAATTTCAGATATAATTTTAAAAACTAATGAAATCGTCATGAAACTTTCATAGATAAATTCATTCACCAAGCTGTTACATCACTCATTTATCAATAAAATTCCTTTACTTTTTCGTATTTATTTTTTCTTTTAATTTGCTATTTTGTTCTCGCTCACTTTCTTCATAAATTATTTATTCCAAAAAGTTTTTAAAATGACTGATGAGGATTGTTTTTTCTATAAGTTAAGATGACACAAGCTTCATCAAAAATCTTGAAAACAGCATATTTAATAATGTTTATTTAAGTGGAAGGAATAAGCTTACTCAGATAAATTTATTATTATTTTTTATTCAAAGTCTCTCAAAAATTGGACTAAAAGTGATAAACCTGTATAGATTTATACGGGTGGTTGCAAAAAGACAACATTTTGAACATCGTAGTAAGTATCTGATATTTTTGAAACTTTTTATTAGCATTTTTTTTTTTACAAAAAAGGCCCAAAATATTTATCTGTCTATAGGGTATCCCTTTTTCTGTTGTTGTATTTTCTATTCCTTAAATCATTTTTGTTTAAAATGTATTTAAATGCATTTAAAAACAAGTTTTATTTCAGTGCCCTGAAACAGGGTTTGGCATGATTTTTTGGAAACTGCAGATAGTCTTTATCTTTCCGAAATATTCTGTAACTAATACTAGGTATAGATCCATTTGTCTTGAATACATAGCGTAACCTTTTCAAAAATAAAAATAAGTTCATCGAGTTAATTTGTCAGATGTTATTTAAGAATGTTTAATTGTACGTATATTAATATTACCGACAGGTGCAATGTCTTGGTCATAAACAACTGGTCCTGAAAAATGATTTATATTGTTAAAGCTTGTCCATTCAATTCGAAAAATTAATTCATGAAATCAAATTACAAAAATATAGGTCTTAAAAGATAAAGTTTGCTTGTTTTGCTTAAACATTGATGAAAATGATATAGGACTTATCTGAAATATATAGTCAATCAACGATTTGCTGATTCATCTTAAATTTGAAATTGTATGGATTTAAATGTGAATGAATTACTAAAGCTGTAATATAATGAGAAAAAAATTTCTTATCATTGAATGACTTTAAATTTTTGATAAATCTTCTCTTTGATTGTATCAAATCAGTATTTGTAGAAGATAATGTTTGATATGTAGTTACTGGGTATTGGAGTTTAGAGATCAGAGGTACGATCATTTAGGCCTGTACCAACCGACCTCAAAGCGGGGAATAGTCCACTCAAGATTGATCAGAGAGAATTACCATTTTACATCTGATAGAAATCAATATTTCTTTTCTGTAATATGTATTTTAAATCTGTCTCTTCTTTAAAATGAAAGAAAAATCTTTTTTCTGAATCTAAAGGTATAAAAGGAACATTGTATGATTCATGACATACAGGTAATCCTAATCACTAATTAATCTTCCAAACGAAATACTGGTGCCTTTTGATTAATTTATGTTAATCTATCTTGCATGTGCTTACTGCTTGATCTTATACAACTCTAGTGTTGGTTTTTCCTCTTCAGAGATGTGACAGCTTCCCCACAAAGAAAGCGAAATCATGTCCACTTATTTTAGGACAGTAGTGTTGGATTTGTGATGGTGTTGCTTAAATTATAATGTAACAAATGACAAAATAAATTTCTCGATACATTTGTTGGCTTATTCTAACTCTTATTTTCAGAAATTAAACCTAAATTTTACCTACTTTTTTCAAACAACAAAATCGTCTGTCTCCATTTCTTTATATTACATTAATGGATAATTACATAATTACATTAGACAAGTCCGTTCATTCGTCAATTTTTTAACACATCAAATCGAGTGAGAGTTTGATTTGGTTAAAGGCTTAGTTCATGTCTTCGTCATTTCTTGTACACATCAATCGAGAGAGGTTGGGATTTGACTAACCGGAGAAGATTCGGTCGTTTCTTCCACATGTCACCCCCTATAGTGAGACTTATTGTAAATCTAGGTAATGGTGACGTATATATGTACAATTAACTTCAAGGTATAAATCGCTGTGTGTGGCTTCCTTGTAGTCTATTGGTGAGGTTGTTACTTACAAAGAAGAAAATCAATTTTTTTTAAAAAGACGTCAATTTCAAACTTAATACAATTATGCCTCATCAATTTTCCTATGAATGTAAAGGGTAAGTGTGCAAATTGATAAATGTTTAAATATAATAAAAAATGAAGAAAAATAAAGAGGCAATTATTAAAAATGTAAGGCAAAGAAACATAAAAGTAGTGATTAAATTTTAAAATGTCGGTTATCGATAAAGGAAAGTGAATAAGTTCAATAGCATTAAGATTATAACGATATTTATTATCTTCGATCTTCGAGACAAAAATAAGTATAATAGTAAAACGACTTAAGAAAAAAAATATAAAGATATCCTGGTATAACAAGAAACAATCAGATGGGTAATAACGTTCGTACCTGTTGAACTCTCACCTTATAGGATAAAGTGTGTACCTGAATAAAGGGACTACTTAAGTATCTAAGGGGGGCATGATTCACGAACTGTTCTTGTAAAATACGGACAGCGCAACAACAAGGCACCAAAAAGATCCTTAGTTGCTGATTTCTTAGTATTCAATGTATTAGGGAAATCAACTGATTTGGGATGGACGACAATGACTGTTTGTATATTGTATTTTAAAATAGAGCTGACATCTGTTGTTCTTCATTTTCTTGAACTCAATCCTCGTAAACTTCCCTATTCTCTTGGTGAGGAGAGATCTGATAATTCAGAGAATTTCCCCTTTAGTAGAAATCAGGATGTGTTGATTATCAAAGGTATAATGTCTGTGTTCCCCAGAAACCGCCTCGTTAATGTTACTTTTTATTAAATAAGACATGGATATTTCACTGTCTGTCATAGCTACAGCAGAATTTATCGATAATCCCTGCATTAAAAAACCTTTTACGCCGATAAAGCGTACCAAGTAATGAGACATAGCAAACATTTAGATTTTAAAGGTTTAGATTTTATTTTAAACTCATAACAAGAAAGGTAAATATCAACAAATGTAAAGTATTAAAAAATGAATAAATATAAGCACCATCATCTAAAATGCAAATATAGTTGTTATTAATTATATACGTTGGACTTTAAAAATTAAATGGAAATATGTGCGTCATAATCCATTACGAAGACAAACTCGTCACTTCTGGAATACAAATGAAAATGGATGCAAATGAGTTTTGTATAGCTGCATAAACACTGCATTTAACAGTCTCTTCTTGCTTTGAATAGAAACCCCTTTCCATATCAATGGTTTCAGTAGACTTTTCATGCAATGGCAGTGATGTGCAATATGCTCTTTGGATAAACGTTTAAAAATATAAAATAATCGCCAAATATCATGCACCACTAGGGAAGGCAGTGTTTGTAAATCCATGGGACACCCCAGAATGTCTTTTGTCGATCACTGTCATGAGCCTGTTGAGTAGGAGCTATTTATAGACTCTTGTGAGTACTTCCACAGCTTTATGTTCTTCATGAGAATCCCGTGATATATCTTCTCGTCTACGTCGTCCTCTTCCGGGAGAGGCCTCAAGTAGGACAGGTGACAACTTCTGCTCACTTCCGGCGACAAAGAGGTAGAGGACCCAGACAGAGATTCCAGATCACTCTCAGACTCAAAGGGCGACCTGCTCAGTTCCTCCAGAGAATCTAAAAAAAACATTAACATAAATATAAACTCTCAGACTCATAGGGCGACCCGCTCAATTCCTCAGGAGAATCTAGACGAAAATTTCAAATGAGCATACACTTATTACTTCAAGAGCATCCTACATTGAAAATATGCCCACTGTAATTGATCATCTTAATAAGAATATCTTATGACTAGCATCACAATTAACATTTCATGTATTGATGTTACTCACCATCAAAGCCGTGGTCAAAGGCTTCACTCCTCCTTAGTTCCCCCACTAGAGGGGCACTTCTGTGTCTGACCAGGGGGTTCTTTAGGTTACAGACGATATCAGCGCCTCTCTTACTGTGAACTCTGTCCAGGTTAGGGCGCTTCATGGAACCAAAGCTCGCACTCCTAATGACCGGGTTTCTGTCTCTCTTGTTCGTTATGTTGCTGATGGCGGTGTTTATAGAAATCAACTGTCTCATCAGTTTTACATCTTGACTCCTCATCTCCATCTATAATAATCAAAAAATAACTTTCAACTATTGCCTAAGATGAATGATTTATATTCAAATTAGATAGAAATTATACAGAGAAAACTTACCAAATCAGATTTCAGCATGGACAATGCTTGTGTTATTCTGTCTATTGAGGATTTTCGTTCCATTTTGTTTTTTTTTAGGGATATTAAGGTATTGAAAAAACTAGCCGGTTTAATATCAATGTGATTATGATCCTGTGAGAAGATTTATAAAGGTATTGTCACTGGCTTCCTGATTGACAGGTGTAAGTTACCTGTTATCTGAATCACGTGACTCCTGTCTGCCTACAGCAGTGACAAGCACCACAACACAGAAATTTACATAATGAACGTCATTTAAAAAAATTAAAATAAACAGGCCATTATAACTGAACAAACACATGGCTATATTCACGATCAGATTCTCGATTTGCTTAAGCTCTGAAAACTTATAACGGTAGACAGAAGTTTCAAAAATGCTCCAGTTATTGCAAATGTTCATTTCAGGCCATTTGCGACCTTCGAATGTTTAAATAAAAATTAAAAAGTATGTGTTATGTTAATTTTTAAGGTGATGTTTGACACAATACTGTTTTGCTTCTAGATGTAATCTTTGAAAGAGAACCGTTCTCTGTTTTGAAATAAAACAAAGAGAAATAAATAAATAAAAAAATATTGATAAATATATAGATTAATAAATAAATAAATAAATATAATTAAAGATTAAATTAAAGGAAACAAAAGTACAAGCTGTTCAATAAATCCTGTGATTTTGAAATTTTGTGAAACTACGATTTTATATTGTTTAATATTTAGAATTTATTTATCTAGAGATCAAATTACTCTTTTTTCATACGTATAAAATAATGAGAATGCATTGAAATAATAGAATAAAAGAATAACAATTAAACCTTGACCTTCATATTTAATCAATTAACTGCAAATACAATAAAAACCACATGTAAACATGACAGGTAAGACCACAAATTGATTAACATTAATATGATTTAAAAGTAAATTTATGAATGAAAACATGACGCATCAATGTAGGTTTTCAAAAATACTAATTAAGATAACTGAATCTCCTATTAATTTATGCTACGTCTTGCTCACCCATACAAAGAACGTACGGAAAACAATGACCAATTTGGGATAAGGACAATACACTGATTCAAAAACGAAATGCATGAAAGTATCAGCATTAGAGTTTGTCATTACAATGAGATACTTTTATTTCTTATTATTCTTTATTTGCTGAATACATACGTTTTATCACAATGTTCTTATAGTATTTATAGAAAAATCAGAATGGCGTGGTTCTATAATGAAATACAGCATCTATATTTTAGAAAAGGAATGCTTGGTATGGCGCTTCTATACACGATGAATATAACAAACATTCTAACATACCATAAATGAATATATGCAGACAGAGAAGATGGGCGAATCACATTTTTTTTTTTCATTCTTAACTTTAAAGCCATTTATAAATGCAAAACATTAAAATTAGTTTTACTAATTTATGAAATGTCGTAAAAAATACAAATTCAGAAAATTGATAACCTATATATTTACAAAATGTTAAAATTTAGGAAACACTGAGTAGGAAGAAAGGTTCAGTGAGCACTACAAAATCATGTATCCAGAATACATAGGACATTTAAATTGTTTGACTTCTACATATTATTCTTCAATAAGGATTAACGTTTCTATAATATGTACAATATCGGAATTCTGTCAAGCATTATGTTATAACTTGAATTAAAAAATCATATGCAACAGAAAAATATGTCACGTGCCACTCAGGTCGAATAATTATATCATTATCATACGGGCTTCACATTTGTCTGGTATCTATTAATAGCTGTACTAGTCAACTCCTCGGTAGTATAGTGGTAAGTATCCCCGCCTGTCACGCGGGAGACCGGGGTTCGATTCCCCGCCGGGGAGGGGTACATTTTTCTTTTTGATTTACAATTTGTACTTTAAATATAATATTTTCATTTTGTCAATGACTTTCTTCACACTTCATTTTTTTTTTGGTTGGTTACTTTTAAGACTGATTTACCATTTAACCTATACTAATGTTAATTGTAATATTACTGTATGACACAATTAAAATAAATCCGGCCCAAGTATTCTAAACATTAAATTTGACCAAGAAAATATAACATGTCATTTGTTATTATCTATAGGTACATATAGGTGCATCTACATAGACATTTCTCGGAGCTTTGCGACTTCTTTACATAAAAATTACTGTTCATCGAAATCATTGGACTTTCAATGTTTGTACCTTATGACCTTATCTGATGTTTTTTCCTGTATGGAGCAAATCCCTACCCCGAGGTGTGGCATTTAATTCTCAGACGTCATATCAGGAGAACACTTTAGCATTTAGGCAAAAGAAAACGATAAGGAGTCATATCTGTCTAAACATTTTAGTTGTTAAACACTAATAAGCAGTTTTGTTCAAAGAATGAGATTCTTCAACATGCTGTAATTGTCAAATTTCGAAAATTAAACTGCATTTTTAATATGCTTAAAGTATCTAAGGGATATAGCGGGATCCAAGAAATATTCTACCAAGCTTCAATCTTTACTCCTCACGAAAATAAGAACCTCAAAAGAAATTTGCTACTGAATGTAGGAGTAGTGGTAATCACATGTTGACACTTAAAAACTCCTAAGATAGTTTTAAAAAATGAGATAAGTAAACTTTGAAAATGAACCAAAAAGGACAAGACGACTTATTCACATTTTATAGAAGCCGGTTATGGACATAACGAACAGTATTCAATATCAAAGTCCATAAAACAATACAAAATAGGAACAGAGCAAACACGGATCTCCGAAACATCAGAAGTGGGATCAGGTGCCATGGAGGAGTGAGCATCCCCTACCGACCGGTCACACCCGCCGTGTGCTCCTTGTTATGGTCGAGAAATAACGGAAAATTCCGTCGTCAATTCAATGTATATAATTAATGGACTAGCAATTTGTATGAAAAATGTCAGTCAGCATTTGACTTAATGATAAACCGTATTTGCTGACAAGGTCATCGTATCGACCTTAGAATTAACGAAATGTTGACTTTAAACGTGATTGCTGATATTCTTGTTTCATCAACTTTCTTATCAATAATTTACCTCGTTTTAGAAATTGTTCATCCGTAGAGCATGCTCTTGCGTATCGAATCAACTTGAGATATATACTCACCGTCAATGAAAACGCAACACTCTACTTTTAGGGTGAAAAATTATATACGGGATATAACTATGTACCAAACAAGTTAGGAATCTTTTACTTTGCCAAATCAGTCATTTAATGGTTGAATGGTTTTCATTCCATTACCGAAAGTTGATTTTTTAGCCCTCTTAACAGATAACATTTAAATACCCCCCCCCTTCGGACCATATTTAATCAAAACATGCTAGTCCGTCATGTACAACATACATGTACACAGTCCGATTTCTACCATGCACAAGGTTTATCAATGTCTTTATCTGAGCGAAATAAATATTTTTGGGCATTTTTAATTGCCTGTTGTTCAGATACTGCGGTTGAATTTTCCCTATTAACTTGGCGTAGCGTAGTAACTCCTGGACTTCCGGTCAAGAATCTGTTATTTATGCTATTGAAACACATGAGCCTAATGAGTCGTTAAATAGTGTACATTTGCATCTTCATCTCATTTTTTTTTATTTTGAGAATCTTCAGCATTAGCAATGAAAATCAGTCATTTTGAAGAAATATAGGCATCACATCCGGTAATGAAAAAAAAGGATTTTTCCCGGGATTTTAGTACAATACTAATATGATAAACAGCAACAAAACCTTGAAAACCAAAAAATATTGTTAAATATTTTATTAAAAATGCAAAAATTTGATTTCTGTAAAGAGGGCTAAAAAGCAACTTCCGGTAGAGGAAAGAAATTCATTCAACCATTAAATGACTGATTTGGCAAAGTAAAAGATGTCCTAACTTGTTTGGTACATAGTTATATCCCGTATATAATTTTTCACCCCAAAAGTAGAGTGTTGCGTTTTCATTGACGGTGAGTATATAAACGCTGTATGCAGGTGATGAAGGTATATTGGTGTATAAGTAAGGGAAGCTGACGATAGAAAAGTTTAAAGTCATCACGTTTATCATATAGCTTGGTTGTTAGATTACCATTAACGTCTTTTTCAGGTAAAATATCCAAGGAAGGATATGGAGATATGAAATATGAAACAGATGTGTTAGAGTCTGTGGAATCTTCTAGGATGTATCATATTGACGTAGGAATTGAAATTACTATTGTTAATTGATAATACCTCGTCGATAAATGTCGAGTTGAAGGCCAAAGCAAGTGTTTTCTTCTTTTCACGCATAAGATTTTACACAAATTCATCTTTATATGAATACAAAAATAGGTCTGCTAATAACGGAGCAAAATTGATACCCAAGGAATTCCAATAGATTGTTTGAAGACCTGGTCTCCTGAAAAGCCACATAGATATTGTCAATCAGAAACTCAAGCATATTTTTGATGTCAACTTCGGAGCACTTGTGTGTGCAAACAGAATGTGTTTTAACAAAATAGTTTTGCAAATGACCAATGAACAGGTAAGTAAAATTACGAGTTCCATTTTTATTGAAAAAGACAGCTGTCAATGATATCAAAACGGCCTTGACTAACTAATACTAACTAATACGACTAATATGCTCGGTCAATTGAAAAGAGAACTTTATTTGTATTGTATATAACGTCAACAGAAATTGTGCATGGCATATAGACAAATCTTGTGATTAGACAGTTAGAAGATTTTCTATATTTTTGCTTAAGTTTTATGAAGGAGATATTACAAATTTGTTGAAAACAAAATAAGATGGATTACACGGTCAATATGTACTGGTACCTGCTGAAAAGGCAGGAAACAGCATTCTCTTTGTTTGTAAGGCTCATTTTAAGTTTTATCTTAGAGGAACTGGGATTTAATTTTACTAGTGGTATTCCCACTTATACGCCCTTTCTAGGGACAAAATGCTTCAAAATCATGTCATATTTGAATATTTTGATATTCCTAACAACCAGAATGGATTTGAAATACCATATCTTTATCAGATTCCAAAACTTCATTAAAATCAAACAAAGATACAAATCAGGATCCAGTTAATATTCAACCAAGCCTTTTTCTTTACTCCTCACTAAAATATAAACAGTAGTGAAAGATAAACTTCAGGCGTAATGTGCAACAATATTTTCTAGAAGTGGTTTAAAGTAGATGTGGATACTTAATGATTCCAAGGAAATTAGGAAAGTTTGAAATCACAAATTTTTACCAAAATCAAAAGCATTTAAAATTACAACTTTTCAACTTTATGTACAACCACTCCTCAGGTTTAATAAAAGTCCAGGCTTTTTGATATCAATGACAGCTGCTTTTACAATAAAAATGGAACTCGTTAATTAACTCAGTTTGTCATTGGTCAATTGCAAAATTATTTTGTTAAAAACAATCTGATTGTACACACTAGTGTCTGAGTTTAAACGATGAGTATCTGATAATATCTATGTTGATTTTGGAGACCAGGTTGACGATTGAGAATTAAAGTAATCTCACTTTGTCATCAAACTCGGTTGTTAGATTACCATTATGTCTTTTTCAAATGAATATCCAAATATGAATTGAAGAATGTGTCAGACTATGAAGTATCCTTTATTTCATGCTCACAAGGACATATCGTATCGACATAAGAATGGAAATTAGCATTGTTAATTGACAATACGTCGTCGATATATCTAAATATCGAGTAGAAGACCAGGAAAATGTTTTCATCTTTTCACACATAGGATTTTGGATATTTTGCTTCATATGAACACATAATATAGGTCTGCTAATAACAGGGTACAATTTGTACCCATTGGATTACTTATATACTGTTAAAATCCTTGTCTCCAAAAACAACATAGATATTGTCAATCAGAAACTCAAGCATCTTTCTGATGTCAATTTTAGAGTACTTGTGTTTTAAATCAGAATATTTTTTAATAAAATAATTTTGCAAACGACCAATGACAAGGTAAGTAATTTAACGAGTTCCATTTTTATTGAAAAACAGCTGGCAATGATATCAAAAAGCCTGGACTTAAGTTTTCGTGTAAAATGGTTGTACATAAAGTTGAAAATTTGAAGTTTTAAAAGTTTTTAAAGCTGTTGATTTTCGTAAAGTCGAAAACTGGACGTTTATTTTACACGTCAACCATTATTTTGTACTGTTTATACTTTTATTTTCCATTTGCTGATCAAGGAAATAGTGAAATTGTTCTTCAGAGAAATAATGACTTTTTCTTTGCATTTCGTCCCAAATCAAGTTTTTACGGTAGTCTATGTTTACCCTCATTTCAATTAGTGTTGTTTTATTCGATTTGACCGGCATGAACGTTTATGGAACTACTTTTTTGTTACTCAGTACAGTATGCTTTGAACCCATTTTGGTAAAAAACTTCGAAAAAGCTTTGTGGATAAAGTATGTATTAAATATTAGCAGTGATCTGTGTTTCATCCTATTTCAGTAATAGTGTCAATATTTTAGATGTTTTATAAATGTCATATAACTTAATATTTATAATTGCTATACATATTGACCAGACGTCTTATATTTCTGAACAGACGGTGTCAATGCCCGATGTATATCAAAACATTACTCTGAAAGACAACATGTTTATCACACTTTGAGAGGACATTTTAATAATATATTTATCAAAGCATTATCTGTAGGTTCTTGAAGCCTTGTTTACTCTTACTGATGCTTGTAAAATGAACTGTTCCCTGGGTAAGGTTAAGTGTTCAATGACAATCCTGTTTCAAAATTAATGATACAGAAATCAAGTAACATAACTTAATTACCGGTATCGCCAAGCTTTTGGAAGTTTTAAAATTCATTTGAAGGATTTTAACACTCGGTTTTATTATCTGCTGTCCTCTGTCTATAGTTACCCAGACGGTTAGAGCACTTATCTGACATTTAAATTACATGTTACAAGTCATTTGGCTTTTCTTTCGTCATAACATGATGAAATTTGTTTTCGATTTCCGGAAAACTTCATTTTCTTCCTTCAACATCAACATAATTGCTTCCTTTGTTTCTTAAACAAGATCAATTTGAAGAATAATTTCCTCTTCGTTTTCATAATTGAAACAAATTTCAGCTGCTTTATGTGCCTACATCACCTGATTGTAGGGTTCTTATCTATCAGTTGATTTGATAAGCTAGAACATGTTCTGCGTGTGTACAATTTCTAAAACGACGTGAGTTGTTGGCAGACGGATTGATGGGGCAAGAATATCATCAGTCTAGTTTGAAGGCATCATTTCGTACGTTCTACGGTCGATACAAGGACCTTGTCAGCAAATACAATTTATCATTGTTTCAAATGCTGACTGAAATTTTTCATACTAATTGTTAGTCCATTATTTATACACTGAATTGACGACAGGTTTTCCCGTTATTTCCCGATCATGACAAAGAGCACAAGGCGGGTGTGGCCGGTCGGCAGGGGATGCTCGCTAATTCATGGCACCTGATTATACCTCTAACGTTTTAGAGGTCCGTGTTTGCTCTGCTCCTATTTTGTATTGTTTATTGGATTTTTGAGCTTGGATTCTGTTCGAAATTCCAGAGTGAAGTCCAGGAGGAGTAAGAATCCTCTATTGACCTGTTGCACCCACTGTGAGCCCTTTCTATTGATCAGGAAGACGGATATTCCATAGAAAAATCTTGAAGTACAACTATAATTTTCAAAAAATATTATTTTTTGCAATAGGCCTGTTAGATCGTATGAGCCGAGGAATTTCTGTTTGGACGTGGGCCCCGACTTTTCACCTAGCTTTTTTTTTTCCACGGGCCAGTTCAAATAACTTAACGTGTAGTTAATATATTCATTTTAATAACAAAGTTACAACATGAAGACACAAACTATCTAATTAGGTTCCTTCTGTAGATTTTTTACACTATAGAGATAATATGTAATCCGAAAACGTGATATTAATATACAATGATATATATATATATATATATAAAATACTGATCATTAAAACATACAAGTAAAAACAAAATGTAAATTTCTTTTCCTTTAGATCTGAAATACCGTTGTAATTTTTTTTTCTCACACATGTAAATGAAGGACCCATACTGGAGGATGACCTGGCCCTCAGTACATGTAGCAGTGGGATTTGATGTACTCTATTTTTTTATACAAATTTCCACAGCAACAAGGGTTATAAATACAAATGTACATGGTATTATATCAAATATTAACAGAAATATGCGAAAAATGTCAGTCGGTAATTTGCTTTGATTTATTTTTCTGTCTGAAATTAAACATACAAAACAATGATATTTATATAATTTACAATAGTTTATTATGTACAAAATGATCACAGATGTTTGCGTCTCTGCTATTATGCATGACTTTTACAATTTTGAGTTTTTCAATATTTAAAACTATGTTTTCTGTTAAAAATACACTTTGTATACAAAATATTGTATGATACTGTATTAATATAAATAACTAAAAAAATACTGATCATTGAATGCGAGGTTTGTAAGAGATAAACACTGATTTATTATGCATGCATTAAATAATTTTATCATGAAGAGCTTTGTATGATTTAAAAGCTGAATCAGTGATTGAAAAGTTTTGATATATCATATAACAACACCCAGAGGAATGGTTCTACCCACCGGGTTCAGATACATTCCTCCATCTCAGAATTTGCTATCAAACAGCTGAGCTTTGTCAGTACTGGCCACTTCCTCTGATTTAGGGCTTTGTTTAAACGTTATCAGTTTAATTGGTCATTATTATCTCTTTAAGAGACAAACACATACATATTAGCACACATAGCGCCAAGTTGATGAGCTTTTGTAGATAGAGGTACGGATTTCTGTAAATTTGTCGCATCGTCGTCCGAGATAACCTCGTGAAATTACAATATAATGACATTACTAAACATTTAATAAAGGCAAAGGGAGGTTACTTCCCACTGGCTCTCACCTTTGCTAGAAATAGTTTTTTAAATCTTATTTAGGCTTACTGTAGGTGATATTATATCCTATAATTAAAAGATATATCTCTAGCGATCAACTCGTATCTTACAGACAAGGGAAAAAGTATGTCATCTGCATACTGCCGAAAGAAATTCCGTATGGATCTGCAAACAGTTTTTCTTAAGAAGATACAACAGGATGACTGAAATACAGTGTATTTGGAAGGTGGTCAATGTCTATCTATGGTCGAAACATTGAACTTGTCAGCTAATACAATCTTTTCTGAAGTCAATGCCGACTAACGTTTTTTCATACTAATTATAAGACAATCATTTACACACTGAATCGTAGACAGAATTTTTCGTTTATTTCCGATCATGACAAAGAGCAGGAGTGACTGGTAGGCAGGAGATGGTCACTCCTTTATGGCACCTGATCCCATAGCTGATGTTTTAGAGGTCCGTGTTTATATTTAATAACTTCAATCATGAACATTAGTTCGCAGAGATGGACCTCTATATCTTGAGAGCTCGCCTGTTACGTTATTTACCTTCAACGGAGCCTCCTCTAATCTCTATTGCCTCTTCACTTTCAATATACGAGTAATGCAATGCCTATAGATTAAAATTTAATTTGTATTTACTAGTCTTTGAGAAAATAATAAACAGAAAATTAGTCAAAATGTTTTTTTCAAGAATAATTTTTCAGCAATTATTGTTAGATTAAAGATAATTTTGTACACCTTGATATGATTTTAAATCAGTTGGGAGATAACCGTGAAATAAAGTAACCGCAAACAACACAACACTTTTAAGACATTAATTAATCATGAAAATTAAAGTTGTTAATAATTCTTAAAATATATATGTCTGTATTTGAAGCATTTATTTTGGAACAGATTTGTTAAAGGAAGATTTTATAAATTAAAAAGTAGATTTTACAGATTTTACAGTAAAAATATGTTCATAATCAACATGTTAGATTTTTTATGTGTCGTCTTTTTAATAAACTACTTGATGAACTGAACAACCTTTTTTTTGTTATGTGATTTGTGTCACCGACCGCGATGCATTCATAACATTCTGAGAGATATGTTTATGATATTTTTTGGCCTTGGAATGAAATACTTTCGTTAAGACTTTACTAAATAAATTTTAGTCATTAATATATGTTGAACTTGACAAAAATTAATGAAAATGAATACATATAGATTATAAACATGTATAGAACATTAAAAACCGTGTTTACTATAGCAGATGTCCTTGATTAAATTAATACCACAATCGAGGTTTTATTCAAAGTATCTTAAAAAATCATATAACTTGTTTTTTCAACAACAAATGAGGTCTGACACTCGTAACCTCTTAGTATTTGCCACAAATTAGAAAATGATAAAATAAAAGTGGCAGCCGTTGTTTTGTATGATCTGTTACCTGCGACATGAATGAATTATACTATTTTAATCTTTTATAAATTAATCCTAGTATTAAATACTCTAGTGTTAAAAAAGAAATCAACTCCTCGGTAGTATAGTGGTAAGTATCCCCGCCTGTCACGCGGGAGACCGGGGTTCGATTCCCCGCCGGGGAGGCATTCTATTTTTAGATATCTTATACATACATGAAAATGCATATTAGATTAAACTGTTAAAGAATATACGATCCTCGCCAAGAAAAAATAACTCGTAAAATTATCATTTTATTTGTTTTTAAGTCTCAAAATAAAGCTTTAAATTAAAAACTTCTGAATTAACAATTGAAATAAAATACTTTTAAATCAACTATTTTCAATTAATGTACGCATCTTAATGTCGTTCAAATATCTTATAAGACTTGGAAAGGGTACCCTCTATAAAGGTAAAATATACGCACACAGAGAAATTGGGTTTTCTTCAATCTAGCCTAAGATACCATTGCTTAATGACTTGATATGAAATTGGAAGTGATATTTGATGCCTTGAAATAATAGCACAAGCTTTTTATTATAATAATTGAGGGAAATAGAATCTATCAAGAATACCGAATATATCTATATTTTCTGTCTTTTACACAAGCATAGCAAAATCGAAGTATGATGAACATACATGTATTAACGATGAATATGAATGTCTCATAACATTTTATGAACACGTGTTTATCAAAAACATGCTAAATATACGTGTCAACAGTGTGGTGAATTAAAATCTAGATACATAGAATTCTACAGTAAAATTCAAGGATCAGTAGACGCTCTTCATCGAATACTGTGTCTCGTACTTTATAATGTTTCATACAATTTGCGTATTTGTTTTAATGCTATATTTAAGTAGTGAATATTCCGTCTATTTGATCATAACAAAGGGTTCCCGGTGGCTGTAGATACTCAACAGGGAATGCTTACTACTCCTTGGCACCTGGTCCAATCTCTGGATTATTCCTGAGGTATGTTTTATGCCCTCTTCACTGATTTCTGTTATCTTGGGGTATATTTTTGGAGCTTTTCGTGTTAACCCATACTAGCTAATTCAACCTTTTCAAATATTTATAAAATGTCAATATATGTTGCAGAATGCAGAATTCTTCCGCTCTCAAGTCGAACGCGCGTCTGCAAAAAACTAATACTCACAAATTAAGTCTAATCCGCATACCACGAACTTGAATGAATCCATAGTAATTTTTATGTATAATGCTTGAAGAATTATTTAAACTTTATATGCTAATTTTTAAGTGCTAGTTTGTTTTCGACAAAATCGATGTTTGACGAAGGTAACGTTTCTTAACGAGATAACCATTAATTGTATAAGATTATCTGCACGAGATTACAATTTCTTTTGAATTATTCCTCTTTGACAAGGGAAACTCTCTCTTTTTGAATTTTTTTTTATAAATGACTTAGTTTAATTGCTGCTCTTTCAATTTCTTTTCTTTTTGTGGTTAATTAAGCTGCATAATCTATGTGTTTTGAGAAGACAGCCATTTATAAGTATTTTCTGACACACTGTGCGTCCAGAAGTAATCAATTAACACACTGCGCCCTACAGACTACATTTTTTTCTCATATTCTTATCTCAATATATAAAATACATTGTCTTCCATGATGATGAATGCTAAAGTAATCTTATAAACTAATGCAGAACGGAAGCATTATGTTACATTCCTGTATCACACAAAAGTCCTCTCCATTTAGCTCTACGAGATAACGAAACGAAAAATATTTTTATGTTCTCTTTTTACGAGTTGATAGAACGTTAACTTAGTTACGCTCTTACACATGTTTACCAGTATTGCAACTAAAGTATACAGCTGTTTAGTTTCATGACGTCCAACACCGTCATTTTTTTCAATGTCCGATTCTTCTACCTCTTATAATTTTCTTGGTGATTTCCAATGGAGATTAGTAAGGACTTAAATTCATCTTGCTTATACAACTTTAAAATGTCTTAAACACTTGTTTTCATTCATAAAATATTGCTAATTAATGTATTTATACATTTGGAGAGGTCTCGCTCGGTTATTCCAGCATATTTTGCTTTTTGGGGTGTAATATCTACCACATGTAATCAATGTCATATTTGACGCGATTGACTATTCACACCAGCACTACAAATCGATATTCATTTTACATCCTTTTTCTCCCTGAATTTATTTTGGCATTAAAAGCAAGTACTCAGGGTGTATTTTCTTTCCTTGTAGCCAATTAAAAAATTTCTTAGGTCTATACCAATTTTTTCAGGGTCAAATCTCTATAGAATGTTGGTAAAACAAACCCCAGCCCCCTTTTGACGTAATTTTCAACCCTCCATTAAAAAATTACGATAAGAATTTCATAAAATTTACAGCATGAGGTAAAAATTATATATTTTATGGTGCAGTAGTATCCCATCATATATCTGAGCTAACAGGATTTTTGTATGTCAAATATATATATTAACAAGAGTATTTTCTTAGAAACAATCAGGTAAAAAAAAACCACGTCATGTTCGAGGATGATCCGACTGGACATACCAGTACTTAAATGAACATTTCTAATTAAAATAATAAAGTTGGTGATTTGCGGTTTATTCTATATAGATAGAAAAATAATTATTATAACTAAATATTTTAAAATTCCCTCGTACATGTAATTAATCATTCATCTCAGTAACAGTACAATATGATATTTTTTTTTACTAACTTTTGTGAGATCATTATCTCAAAAACATAAGCCTAAAATTAGGAATAATATGGCTTCATAACAATGCCTAACCATTCATAAAAAGGTTTAGAAATTGTTCGTTTGAAGATCATGCTCTTGCGTATTGAACCAACTAGGGAATATAAACTCCAATAGTAAATTTCAACTGTTTATGCATTAATGAGGGATGTAAAATGTAATTAGAAAATAGAATATATGTACATATATATCTAATTTTTCGACCAAATATCTTGGAATTATTTTTATTGAAAAAGACATATTTATCATATCCTGAATTTTGAGCTTGAATACTGTTTGTTATTTACATACATTAAATCCTGTTGTGCACATTGCTTGGCTATTGGAACTTAAAAATTATAATACGTATATAAATTCTAACGTAGCCAAAAGATAAATTTAGTTTTTTCTGCAATGCAGAAAGTGCGTACACAAGTCAGCAACATCTTGACGTGATAAAAAATATTTCCCGCCTTAGAATTAACTATTCTGTATGGCATACATAAAATGACATGCAGTTGATATACTAACGATATCTTATAACATCTGACATTAAGTCAGTCTGTTTCCTAACCAAACGTGTTGTCCTGGATAATTTCACTTCACTGTTTCACAGCCTTATACTAGGCTTCCTCAGTTTGTCTTTTTATCAGTGAAACCATTGTCTAGAAGTTAAAGATACATTGAGAGATGAAATTATTTACAACACAGTGCTATTTAATTGGATATTTGATCTCTCTTGGTGGAATTATTTGTGTTTCCTCTATAAGAAGGGTTAATTCATCGGATAATTCTTATTTCCTACCTTCAACCACTTCAGGAAAAGCATCCCAGTCTCTTGGGAAAAAGACTATTACGCCTCTCAATGGAACAGAAAATGCAGACATTAATGATGGATGTCGCAGGCAATAAACAAATTAATGCAAATTTCTTGGAAAAACTTGAAAATGTCACAAAAACTTTGCAAACTTTTGAGAAAAAACAACAGGGAATTGAAGAAGAAAACTCAAAACTAAAGGAGGAATTGAAAATCATGCGTTCTACAATGTGTAATTTTAAAAATTTGATGAGAGAGGTTATTTACTCCTTTAACATAACAGAGATATCAATGTCGAGGGATGGAAATTTGTCTCTCCAAAAAGAACATTGTGAACAAACTCTTAAAAATACAGACATGAAAGCACAACCGAAGGATTTTATTAAATTGAACGAGACGGCAAGTGAATTAGAAATAGCATATATGCAGTCAAAAACCGAATTCAAACAAACATGTATCGATATCAAAGAAAAGGATTTAAACAGTTTAAACAATGCAACCTCTTTACTTGAAAAGAAGTACAGAATTCTATCAATGGAAAACAAGGATATATAGAAAAAAATGATCGAAATCAATGAAACAGTTATTGAAGACAGGCACGCAGAAGACTTTTTAACACGTTTACAGATAACAGAAGAAAACTTTGAGTCTTTTTCGACTTTTGTCAAAAGATCAATTCAACATGTTCTTGAGGGGCATAGAATTATTAACAAGCGACTAGATATTATATCAGGTAACTATATCTGCATTTTTTATAATAAAAGTACCATGCTTAGGAAGGTAATTTAAAAGGAAATAATAAGATAAATTTCTATATACACTGTTCGAATTTAAATACTCAATTGTTTACTTTTTTCCTTATTTCATTTTTTGCTACCTTCTCGTGATGTTTATTTTTTGCTCAAATATTGGATTATTTTTTAAATATAACGGTGGTATTCAATGTTTTTATTGATTCATTATGTCTTTTTCAGAAAAACTACAGTCTCCACCTCCCTGCAAAAATGGTATTCCATTTTATGCCTATATGTCCAAAAATACACAATGGATATCTGGTCAGCAAAGACTGATATTTGATGTCTTCAGAATCAACGCAGGACATGCATATCATTCGGATTCGGGAGTATTCATCGTTCCAGAAACCGGGCTATATGTGTTTACTTGGACAATTAGATGTAATGACAATCAATTTCACTCGACACAACTCATGGTGAACTATACAGATGTAGGGGTTATTCACACATATATCAGCAACCGCAACGACGTGCCAGGGACAGGAATGGTTGTTGAACGTGTCACAAAAGGAACCATGGTCTATGTAAGAACACATTTATATTGGAACCGTGGGATAATTGTCAGCAACAACGCAGGGAGATCATCTTTTGCTGGATGGAAATTAGATTGAGTTGGAAGATTCAGAAGACAAGAGTGTGCCAAGGAAGACACGTATAGCACCTTTAAAGAAACATCAATTTCAACCAAAGTGTTGTCGGTTATTTATTTGCTACTAGAACTATCATAAAATTCAAATAGCAAAGCTAAATATCCAGAAATATAAAAACCAGTAAAACAGCATTTATCATATAAAATCTGGCATTTAAAAAAAATATGATTCTCCAGCCCGCAAGGTAGAAGTGAATGTTGAATTTGAAAGTGCCAAAATGAAATATTTATTTTTCATTTTAAAACATTTTGAAAAGTCCAGATCAAATTGTCTTCAGATATCTTTTCCGCTCCTTCCCTGATTGTTTTTACCGAATTCCTATAATCTGAAAGATGTGTACTGGTTGACGAAAATCTGATATATCACTGGTTCATCTAGTGTATTTTACGTCTCTGTTGACACATACTGCGACAGAAAGGCACTGCTTTATCAAATTACTTGAGGTGGCTTTTGCAATTGTTTTGTTCGGGAACATATCGAGAAAAATTACGATATTACGTCCAAATTGTAATATGTGGCAATAAAAAGACATCCAAATAATAATTACAAATTTTTCGCAAATATTTAAAAATTGAAATCAAGTAAAGTTATAGGATTTGGAAGTTAGCTTTTTTGTGCCCCATACAACATCATCAACAATAATAAAACAAGAATATTTTGTGTAAAAAATTACTATTGTCAAAATACTTAATCGATTTTTTTTTGTAAAATCATACAAGATTTTTTCCATAATTTTATTGTTTTTCTTATGTCTGTAAGAAATAATATTTATAGCAGAGTTTTAAACAAACCTCGTGGTAAAAATGATAAAGATATTATTAAACCATGCGATCATCTGCGGTTGCATGTTATTAATTTTTTAAATCTCGACAAAGTGAACATAAGTGAAGAATTTACCCTTGGTGTATCTTTTACTAGGCCGAGCAAAAAATTAATTTGAATGCCATTTTCAAAACAAAACACACAGATAAACGTGTTCTGAAGTCACGTCATAATAAGACTACTGTTGTGGTTATAAAATATTACGATAAAACGCCAAAAATCAAATCTTATTTGTATTTTTAATGGTTTCGAACATGTCAAATATAGCAGGAACAGTTTTAAACAATTGGTGCTCATAAAATGTTAACCTGATAGGTCTGTGTTATTTACTCAATGACACACCAAAAAATGTTTGATTGTTTTTATTTATAATATGTTTTAAACCATTTTAATCTATGCCAACTAGCTTTGAAGAATTATGGAGATATTTTTTTATGTTATCATGAAAATTTTTTGAATCAGCTTAAAAAATAACTTTACAAAAGGTTTTGTTTTCATATCCACATAATTAGTATTAGTTGTATAATTGTTGGACAATCATTTGAAAATTTTCTTTTTTGTTGTGCCTTTTTAAAGAAAATAGATTAAAAGAAGATACATTTTTGTAACTTACTTACTCCTTAACAGTGCACAAAGAGATTAACAAAGGGGAAACATCTTATCCATTTTAGTGATATTCTTGAAGGAAAGCAATATCTGGTCATAATTGTCTCTGAAATATGAAACATGCTGTAAGTACATTGACTGAGACAAAACAGATAAGAGTTAGCATTAAAATATAGGAGGTTATACATTTCTTATCAATCACGTAGAAGACATTACAATGTGCATGTGGGTTTTAGTCCTTCTGAGTCTTGCTGTCCGTTCTCAAAGCGGTTTTGCTCAGGATTCCAGTTCATTTAATTCCAATGAAATTCGCTTGCTGAAAATACGAGTCGCTCAGCTGGAGAAATATATTGGAAAAGAACAGTTTATTTCAGTCAGTTTAGACAGAACATATGACGTTTTCTCTAGTACACCCAGGAAAGCCGTATATTTTCCTACTATTCAGGAAAATAAATTTCATTCAACAAGTCAGGAAAATTCAGAAATTAAAAATTATGAAGATAGAATTCTGACCTTAGAGAGGACTGTACGTGAACTATCAATGGTGATCACTAGACACACAGAATATAAACAACGTTTTCAAAGACTTGAAGAAAGAGTTGAGGAGCAAGAAAGAGTCATTTTTGATTTAAAAAGACAAATTTCTGAAAATGAACATCCTATTCAAAAATATGTAAATGAAGAAAAGTTATCTAAAGACAAACGAATAAGAGAATCGTCTTTATCTGGAGTAGTTGGAACTGAAGGGCACGGAATGGGAAATGACCATATCAAAGATCACAAAGACAAAAATAATAATCCCGAAGGAACTATAAATAAAAGTAAGGCAGTTTTAATTTTACATTCAGTTTTTACATTTACGATACCTAGCTAACATTAGTACCGATTCGGATTTGTATTTCTCGCATATTCTATAAAAAGGTATGTAACGTGACCCGATCTTGGGTGTTACAAAAATTATGTGGGTCCTCTTATTCCTGAGATTTACCTTTAAAAATCAACAAGATTTGTTTATCTTCGTATAACAATTAGTTGATTGGGTTACCCAATATTAGTAATGGGTCAGGGCATACAATAATTGGTAGATTGGGTTACCCAAGATTTGGTATTGAGTAAATTTACCCAATATGGAGGTATCAGATTTTACCCAATTATGGGGAGTTGGGACTCTGAGTTGGTCAGGTGTTAAAGGGGCTGACCAACCCCCCAGACTGAAGTTAAACTCTAAAGTGCCTTCTTTATACACCTTTTCATACAACGGAGCGCATTAGTTCACGCGCGAATAACAAGCGGTACCTCCAGTATTCGCGCGACGTTTGTATGGTAACACTAACAACTTTTGCATCAAGTAAAGGCTTTATCATTACAAATGCGGGAAAAGGAATGATCTGTTGTTCGGGAATTGTTTTGATAACGATGCCAAGTTGGATTTGAGTAACTTGATTGAATAACAATGCCAGAAGGCCATTTACTATTACGGTTGGGCTGATATATGGAGGAAATTCGGGTTTGTACATTACAAGGAAAGGATATCCATGAAATAAATATATACAATAAATTATAAAGCATACATAAATGACATACAATGATTGGTAATATTCCCATGATATCTACAAATAAATTTACGATTCCTAGAATAGATATGCTGGGCATAAATTGGGTGATCCAAACTGTGGGTTATTTTAGTTATGGGGAAAATCTGAAACAGGTATGATGATCAAACGAATAACATGAAGTTAATGAACAGTACAGTCGGTGTAGTTTATATTGATTAGGCAGATATGTTACGAATTTTTCAATGAAAATGATAGAAAAAGAATGTTGTTTTAAAAAAAATCTATGATGTCACTTTTATTCAGATTGTTTTATGGACTATTGATCTTGAATACTGTTTCATTTAGATAATTTCCGTTCAGATAGACTGCTCTCCCTTGTTACAACACCCACTCGCTCGCCCACTTTACCACAATCTATTGCATTTTATGCCTATATGTCTCAACACACGCAAACAATATCTGTTCAATATCCTTTGCGCTTCGATGTCGTGAAAACCAACGTAGGCCACGGGTACCATTCCCCAACAGGAATATTCATTGTGCCTGAAAGTGGGATCTATGTCTTTTCATGGACAATAAGAGTTTTCGGTAATGAACGACACTCAACACAGTTAATGGTGAATACCGATGAACTCGGAGTACTTCACACACACGCCGCCTCAGGTTCAGACTTCGAAGGAACAGGAATTGTCGTTATACAAGTCAACGCAGGTGATGACGTCTTTGTGAGGACACATGAGTCATGGAATGATGGCGCCATTCGTAGCGACGCTGCAGGAAGAACATCATTTTCGGGATGGAAGCTATCCTAAATATCTAACATTCTAAGCATAATTTGAAAACTATTAGTGCGCATGTATTTCAAAAACGTGCAATCATGTTACAATTCTTATGAATAAATCATTAAATATAATTCATACAAGTGGATACAATCATTATCAATTTTTTTTGTCTTAATTTTAAAACAATCCTTTTATCCAAGCCTAGTGAGTGAAAATCAATGAGAAAATATGATTTTCAGACGGTTAATTCATGATCTATTTGAGAAGATCTATATTCAGAATAAGTAAATATGATGCAATTATGTTTCTGGAAAATTTTTGAATATTTTTGATAAAGTTGACGATAGTAAAGTTAAAATGAAATATATGTAGATAACGATCAGTTTTCTAGTCCATTAAACAATACAAGTTTTAGCGGAGCAAACACGGACCTTTAAAACATCAGAAATGGGATTAGTTTGGAAGAGTGATCATCCCCTGCAGTCCGGTTGTAAACGCTGCAACTCTTTGTCGTGATTGGAAAATAACGGAGAAAAAATCAAATTCAATGTGTAAAAAATAGTTAAAGGTCATCCAACATTTGACTTAATGATAAATTGTATTTGCTGATAAGGTCACTGTTTCTACAATAAAAGTTACGAAATGATGACTTATAGCGAGAATTTTCTTGTTTCATCAACTTGTTTGTAAATATCTTACCTTGTTTTAGAAATTCGTAGGCTCCTAATTCAATTTTACTATATAAATGAACTTTTGAGCATATATTCTGATTAATTTCTCCATGCAAGTATTTAATGAGAGAATAGAAAAAACTTTATGTTGCCGTCAGGTCGACATTTACAAACATTGACGACTTTTAAAAATTAACTTCTATTCATATGTTGACCTGATATTTCCAAAGGACTTAAAAAAGATGCCACATCTATTTCTTATTTAGATGCTTACTGACTATGGATGATAAGAGCCAAATACATGTAACAACTACTTAGAAAATTCTTCATAAACGAGATGAATCTAGCTCTGCCTTCGTTACGTTATTTTATTTACATTTTTATGTTCCACAATCACCTGATCCCACCACTGATGTTTCAGAGGTCCTTGTTTGCTCTGCTCTTGTTTTGTATTGTATTTTGGACTTTGAGATTGAATACTGTTCGTTATCTCCATATCCTTCTGCAATATCTATGCCGTTTTGGAGACAAGATTGACGATTGAAAAATTAAAGTCATCTCGTTTTGTCATTAAGTTTGGTTGTTAGATTACCATTAAATCTTTCTTCAAGTAAAATATTCAAATATGAAACAGATGTGTCAGACGCTGTTGTATATTTTATCTCCAGCTCACCAAGATATATTGTATCAACATAAGAATGGGAATTAGCATTGTTGATTTTCAATACGTCGTCGACATATCTAAATATAAAGTTGAAGTCCGCAGCAACTGTTTTCTTGTTTTCACGCAATAGATTGTAGACAAATTCTACCAGGTACTTCCAATGAATACAAAAATAGCAAATGCTAATAATGGGGCGCAATGGTTATTCCAATAGATTGTTGGAAGACCTTGTCTCTAAAAACAAAATAGATATTGTCAATCAGAAACTCAAGCATCTTTCCGATGTAAATTTCAGAGTCCTTGTGTTTTAAAGCAGAATATTTTTAAGCAAAATGATTTTGCAAACAACCAATGACAAGGTAAGTTAATTTACTTAGTCTATCCTTATTTAAAAAGCAGCTGTTAATGATTAAAAAACCTAGACTTTAATTTATCGTGTAAACGGTAGCGTATAAATTTGAAAAATAGTAATTTTTAAAGGCCGAGGTTTTCAACTGATCTGTTTTCCTCACTATGTTTAGTGTGGGGTGGAGCTTAATCGAAGCGACTGAGAAACCCCGAGGAAACGACGCTGGCTTGTATATAGCTACCTATTTACACAGGATGTTACCTGAGTGTATTACAATGAAGCGCATTGAAGTGGTAAAATTTTCTGTTTGGATGAAACGTTCTGAGTCATGTTTTGAACGTCAATTATAACATAATGACACGCCCATTTCTTTAGAAACGAAAAAGAAATATTCATCGTAATGTTTAAGGACACCCCGCTCTTCGTGACAAGCAACATGAGTTACACCGAAATGGAGCTTTAAAAAAATTAGAAGAAAGGATTAGAGACTCCCCGCTTCTGTAAAACTCAAATTGCAATGAATATATACATATTTTTTTAACTTATCATGTCTATTGAAGTTACCACAACACATGTTTCAGTCGAACACGTGCTTACTCGGTGTTTATTTAGACCGTTCATTTGATTGGCTATCATATTTATGGAAAACCTGTTCTACAGGTATTCGAATAAACAAATTGACCGATTTATCCATTTCTAAAGAAATGGGCGTATCATAAGATGACAATAAACGTTCTAAAGATAGCTCAAAACGATCCATTCGAACGGAAAATTTTACCACTTCAATGCGCTTCATTGTACCTGTATGCGTTGTAAAACAAAGCCGTTTTTTCGTGTGTAGCTCATGAATTGAAATGCATGAAATAAAGCATTTTTTTGTTGCGGACAGAATCCCTCTCAATTAAAAAAAAAAATTGATATTTTTAACATTCGACATATTTAGTATACTGTGTGTTTCTTAATCAAAATCTGTCGTTGTAATCTGGCTACAAAAAGGGAAGTAATTCAAAATACACGCCAGTCGTGTACGCAAAAAGAAAGAAGAAAGCGGATCATAGATAATAAGTCTCTCCCTAAAGAACAATTAAACTTAGAAATGATGATTTGAGAATAAACTAATGAAATTGAAATACAGTAGACTAAATAAATATTTTTTTAAAGATAAACCCTTCTTGATTAATCCATAACGCATGGTCTGTAAAAATGGCCAAGGGTGCGGACGGGGATGATTCCCCGACAGCTATGGGTGAAACGGGAATGGAATCATCTGCATCGTACTTTTTTCTATCAAAATTTATCATTTCAGATATATCAAATGCATTGCAAGCTGATATAATCCGAGTAATTTCTCTTCTAAAAATGGTCATTAAAGCGTAACTTCGTAACCATAATGCATGTCTCGCAGTAAAGCGGCACGTACAGAGTTGTCTTGTAAATAGATATAAAATTTCACTTGACTCCCGAACGATTCATACTTGTTTTAAAAAATAATTTTATTTTATTCAATGATACATGTACTAGCTTCAAACGCATGTCGAATTATTTTGATAATTGTGGAGGAATGAATAAATGTACGTCAACTCGTGTTTTGACGCTGAAATTATAATAATCGATTGTAATCGTGAAATGAAAAAAATCCCATCTTTTAAAATTAAAATCATAATATATAGGCATGCTTTTTCTAAGCATTTATATGATTATTTGAAAGATTGATTGTATTTATTGCATATTAAAGAAATAAAAAAAGAACGCTTTGATTGCTTCTTTATCACGCTGGCATAAGAGGTAGGCATGCAAACTATGTTAATTCGATTGTCGATACCCATATTCAGACAAGGTACACTATCAATACACAACGACAGAAAACTCAATGTCAATCAAATCAAAGTATCCAAGGCTTACTTTCAGATGACTGACAGGGGTTCTGAGTCAAAGTAAATTTGATGGAAGTGCTTATCTTCTCCCTTTTAGTTTGAGATTTTTGAATGTGGTAAAGTCGAATGCTTGACGTTTATTTTACACTTTAACAATTATTTTCGTACTGTTTATACTTTTGTTTTCCATTTGCTGATCAAGAAAATGGACAACAGTAAATATACTTTTCATAATAGAGATAATTACTAATTGCAATTGATCCAAAATTAAGTTTTTACGGGAATCTATGTTTGCCTTCATTTCAATTAGTATTGTTTTATGGGATTTTGCAGACATGAACGTTTATTGAAGAATGATATGGAGATAACGATAAGTATTCAATATCAAAGTCCATAAAACAATACAAAATAGGAGCAGAGAAAACACGGACCTCCGAAACATCAGAGGTGGGATCAGGTGCCATGGAGGATTGATCATCCCCTGCTGACTGGTCACAATTAGTATGAAAAACTTTAGTCAGCATTTGACTCAATGATAAATTATATTTGCTGACAAGGTCACTGTATCGACCATAGAACTTACGAAATGATGACTTAAAACAAGACTGTTGATATTCTTGTTTCATCAACTTGCTTGTCAATAAGGTACCTCTTTTCAGAAAATGTTCAACTACTTTTTTTACTCAGTACAGTATGCTTTGAACGAAAAGTGTGAAACCCATGTTGGTGAAAATTTTAAATAATCTTTGTGGACAATGTACAGTATTAGCAATGATCTGTTTTTCATTCTATTTCAGTAATAGCGTCAATATTTTAGATGTTTAAGAAATGTCATCTACATTTATGTTACTTAATTTTTTGATAATTGGTTTATATATTGACCAGACTTCTTACATTTTTTAACCAGGCGGAGTCCATGCCCGATGTATATATAAACATTACTCTGAAAGACAACATGTTGTTTACACTTTGAGAGGACATTTAAATGATATATTTATAAAGGCATTATCTGTAAGTTCTGGAAGCCTTATTTACTATTACCTGTTCCCTGGTTTAAGGTTAAGTGTTTAATGACAATCCTGAATCAAAATTAATGATACAGAAATCTAGTAACATAACTTAATTACCGATATCGCCAAGCGTTTGGAAGTTTTAAAATTTCCGCGACCGCTCGTTTGAAGGATTTTAACACTCGATTTTATTATCTGCCGTCCTCTGTCCATATATACCCAGACGGTTAAAGTACTTATCAGACATTTAAATTACATGTTACAAGTCATTTGAATAAAACGTGGGCATTTTCTCGTCATAACATGATGAAAATCATTACTAAAAGCGAAACTTCTCCTTCAACATCAACAAAATTGTCTTCTTTGTTTCTAAAACATAGATCAATTTGAAGAATAATTTCCTCTTCGTTTTCATAATTGAAACAAATTTAAGCTGCTTTAAAAATATATTTCCTATTGTCATTCTGTTCAGCCTCGATCTGTATCAACAAGGGGAGATAACAAACAATGATCGATGTAAAAAAAACCTGCAAACAATACACAATCTGTATACAGCACAGTGACTTCATCACCTGTTTGTAGGGTTCTTATCTATCAGTTGATTCGATTATGACAACGAGCACACGGCGGGTGTGACCGGTCGGCAGGGGATGCTCACTCCTCCATGGCACCTGATCCCACCTCTGATGTTTCGGAGGTCCGTGTTTGCTCTGCTCTTATTTTGTATATTTGTTTAATGGACGTTGAGATTGAATACTGTTCGTTATTTCCATATCCTTCTTGATTCGATTAGCTAGAGCATGCTCTGTGTGTGTGTACAATTTCTAAAACGACGTGAGTTGTTGGCAGACGGGTTGATGGGGCACGGATATCAGCAGTCTACTTTAAAGTCGTCATTTTTGTAAGTTCTATGGTCGATACAAGGACCCTGTCAGCAAATACAATTTATCATTGATTCAAATGCTGACTGACGTTTTTCATACTACGAGGGTTGTTCGAAAAGTTCGTGGACGATATCCATCTTCGTTATATTACTCACTGGAAATTTAAAACAAGCACATTACGATATGTAAAAATATTTGTTTTGTTGATGTTTGAAGTTTCATTCCATTCGATTTAACACAAATAAATTTACTTCATTTTACAATCAACATGTTTTGTACCCGCGGAGCACACAAAACGGCAATGTAACGTCAACACATAGCGTCGAGAATTTATAATGGATACTATTCCTATACATTTCACACAGAATATTCCAATGTCCATTCATTAAATTCTTTATCTAATACTTGACATTTATTTTTTAAGAATTGATCTCATTGTATTATTTCCTTTTTTTAAGGTTTTAATTTCTTTTAGTACTTAACTCTGCTTTCACAGGATAAGCAACTCTGAAGCGCCTTTGTCTTTCATTTACGTTTCAAATTTTAAAGTTTTGTTCAGATGTTTACAGTAAAACCGTTTGTTCACAGGTCATCCTCATCCGATACAGAGTCTCTGTTACTGAAATATTGCATGTACTATTTGTACACACAAGCACAATTCGCATGTGACATATTTTCTTGATTCCTTCAACATTTTTAGAGTTTATTCAGGATTTTCCCTGAGAAAAACACTAATTTGCTTCGGTATCTGCTGCTCTTTGACGTTCTAAAACGTCATCGTTTTTGTCGTTTTCAATAAGCACTACTTATCTTCTCAAGTTGATTTCTTTTCAACAAAGCAAAATATAAAACCATAATTTGGTACACGTATCGATGTAACAATTCTTAATTTGAATTTCTAGGTAGTTTTTCGTTTTCCCTTCATTTTACAGAGAATATGACTATAGACATTATTTATTGTATTGTCTGTAACTGACTAAATTTTGACCTGCTCCGCGATCCGATTTTTGCATCTTTAAAATCTGGATAAGTTTTTTATCAATCGTAATATTTTGTCAAAATTAATACACCTCATTTGGATTTATTGTTAAAATATTTCTACCAAATTTGGATAACATATGACGTCAAATAAAAAAGATATGACAGTTGTCCACGAACTTTTCGAACAACCCTCGTAAGTGTTAGTCCATTATTTATACACTGAATTGACGACAGATTTTCCCATTATTTCCCGATCATGACAAGGCGCAAAAGGCGGGTGTGACCGGTCGGCAAGGGATGCTCACTCCTCCATGGCACCTGATTATAACTCTTACGTTTTAAAGGTCCGTGTTTGCTCTGCTCCTATTTTGTATTGTTTATTGGATTTTTGAGCTTGGATACTGTTCAAAATTCCAGAGTGGAGTCTATAAGGAGTGAGAATCCTCTATTGACCTTTTGCACGTACCCACTGTGAGCCCTTTTTATTGATCAGGAAGACGGATATTCCATAGAGAAATTTTGAAATAGAACTATAATTTTCCAAAAATTTTATTTTTCGTAATAGGCCTGTTAGATCGTATGAGCCGAGGAATTTCTGTTTGGATGTGGGTTCTGACTTTTCAACTGAAATTTTGTCCACAGGTCCATTCAAACAACTTAACGTACAAAACATATATCATTCATTATATAACAAAGTTACAACATAAAGACACAAACTATTTAATTAGGTTCCTTCTTTAAATTTTTTACAATATAGAGATAATATGAAATCCGTAAACGTGAACTTAATATATATATGAAAAACTGATCATTGATTCCAACGTGTGTAAGAAGTAAAACATTGATTAATTTTGCATGCATTAAATAATCTTATCTTGAAGCGCTTTTTCTAATTTAAAAGCTGAATCAGTGATTGAAAAGTTCTGATATATCTTATATAACACCATCCATTGGAATGGTTCTATCCGCCGGGTTCAGGTACATTCCTCTATCTCAGAATTTGTCATCAAACAGTTGAGTTTTGTCAGTAGTGGCCACTTCCTCTGATTTAGGACTTTGAACGTTATCAGTTTAATTGGACGTTATTATCGCTTTAAGAGACAAACACATACGGATTAGCACTCAAAGCGCCAAGTTGTTAAGCTTTTGAAGATAGGGGTATGGATTTCTGAAAATGTGACGCATCGTTGTCTGTTATAATATGAAAGGGTATTACCGCCAAAAGTCTATGTATCTTGCTTTTATTCTTATTCTGCCTACTTCTTTATGCTTTGTTATTATTGTAACTATATGTCACTTTATTGTTTTCATATCCGCCTTTATTACATTTCACTTTGACTTTTATCCTTCTTCATTTTGCCCTTACTTCTATGTTGCTTTATTCTTGTAAATTCATTTTACTCTCTTTTAAATTGATACAGTATCTTAAATGATTATCTGTATTACGAACGTTAACTCAATCAGCATATTCAATGAAGACGAATACAAGTTGTCCAAATTTAGTGCCTCATTATAACGCTAGGTGGCAGAGGTGTTCGCTAAGAGTGTTGGTAAAATTAGGTAAGCAAACCCGGGCCGGGGTTATTCGAGTTTTTTCAATTTTCTGCCTTAATACTTTATCAGTCGAACTTAAATTTTCAAATGAATGATGTTTGTTATTAGTTCAGGTATGTACCTGATACATGTACATGCCATTCCCTCGGAAGTCTCGCTAGATGGTAAGATTTCCCATGGAAGACTGACTACATAGTGATGCTTCCTTCGGAAGTCTATACAGTGGGACTTCCCCCGGGGAAGTTTCAATATATAGCTAGTCTTCCGTGGGAAATCTCGCTATATACAGCAATTCGCTCTCCTTCATAGCAACCACTCCCCCGAATATTTTTTTTTAATCGTAAAACAATGTTTATATATACTAATGTTTTCAGTTTTTGAAGAAAATTTTTCCGTCCTATACAATCATGTATAAAATGTAATAAATATTTTAATAATAATATTTTAATAGTGTTTTATAATTAAATCATTTTAACTATTTAGTTAAACAAAGATAATCTTCACGAGTACCTATTGATAATGACCCCCCCCCCCCCGGATGCAGTCGCCCGCTTGGCACCATGGTTACGGCGTCTGCTCTAGAGTTACGAAGTACAGTAGTAAAGAGTCGATCAAGACGTCTTGGGTTCGAATCCCACTATATAGGACGTGGAGTTCGGTCCATCGGATGAGATCTAGACCGTATTATCTGAGGTGTCGTGTCGCAGTAGGTGCTGGCACGAAAAAAGATCACTCACTGCATGCTCAATGGCGATAAGTGCCGAGTATATAGGACACATTTGCAACTCTCGACCAGCAAGAGGTGGCTTCTCCATCTGAGTGAAAAACTCTCGAAAGGGACATTATACAATGTACAATCACACCACCAAAGTCTTAATATATATACTGACTTCCGGGTGGACGACTTTTTAACTTTTTACTACTGGAAAAGTTCAGCGAAAGGCTTGTTGCCCCCATCACTTACACTTTTTGTTGCAGTACTAATAGTCAATTCATATATTAAAAGGCATGTACTTAGTGGCATATGAGTAAAATTTAGTACTGAAAAAAAGTTGATGACCCCCCCCCCCCCTTCCTTACCCCTCACCACCATCAAATAGAATTTTCGAGTTTTTAGAATTTTTTTAGCTCTCCTGGCTGATCACAAGTACGGTGCGCACTAAAGATATTTCTTTCTTTATTGAATAGTGCTATTTTAATATAAAATTATAACGCTGAAAAAAAGACCGGTGAGTTTCTAGTATGCCTGGGTGCATGTAGCTTAGTTCCTACTTCGCCTACCATGCGCGGATCTAGAGGGGGGTCGGGGGGGGGGGGGGGGGGGGGGGGGGGGGGGGGGGGGGGGGGTAGGACGCCCTGGAATTTACAAGGTTTAAAAATGCATATACTAAAACAAGGAAAAAGTTAACCCCCACCCCAACCCCCACCAAATAGGATTTTGACGTTTGGACGAGTTAAGGTTTTTTTTATACTTGTCAAGAAATTTCTGGGATTGGATTTTTTGGGGGGAGGACTGGATGGACCCTTCCCCTCCCCCCCCCCCCCCCCC
>PRKT01000449.1:280499-313003 GCA_003671525.1 Saccostrea glomerata | reverse complement strand
ATTAATTGGAGATGATAGTTCATGACTTATAGCGTTGCAGAATCGCCTTTTCGTGCGACGTCAGTACTTCCGGTCGAAACCGGAAGCGAATTTAAAAAACGTAATTTTTCAACTTTTCTTTTTTAATATTTTTGTTTTAGAATTGAATAAAGACCCTTTTGCAGAAGCCAAATATGTAATTTGTTTGAAAATCGAAAAAGCCAATCTCGAGATATTTGCATTTGAAAACGCGAAGCGGCGATCCCGATGGCTGAATGGTTAGCGCGTTGGATTTTCACGCGGGCGACCCGGGTTCGATCCCCCGTGTGTCCCAAAAATTTTATCACTTTTTCTGTTCGATTTGTCGATTTTTATTAATTTTAGACCATTTGCAGCAACATATTTTAAACTTTTAAGTATATCTTACGTAATAAGGGTTCACAAGGGGCCAGAATGCTAAATCTTTGACGCTTCATATCTTGAAAAGAAGGAATATTTTGATAAGCAATATTGAACAAGAGATGGTCAGAATAATATTCTAAACAATATGCATACTTTGAATTTTTGTAAAATGGCCCCATTAAGGACTTGTAGGGGTGGCCCCTTAATATTTCCATTCAGCATATCTTCAAAACGAAAGGAAATCTCTGAATAGGTGTTGAACAAAAAGTCTTTGAAATCACAAGACCTTTCATTTGATATCAAGAAAAAGGGGCCGACCCCTCAAATAAGGTGCTCAGAGGGGCCAAAAGTCTTTCATCTTTAACTCTTAAATGATCAATATTTTGCGATACATTATAGAAGCAAAGGTATTTATCTTAACGGTTTGCAACAATATATGATACAATTAGGACCATATGTTACGTAATTAGGGGTCAGAAGGGGCCAGAATTTCAAATCTTTGACACTTTATATCTCAGAAATGGGGAATATTTTGATAAGCAATATTGAACAAAAGATGGTCAGAATAATATTCTTAACAATATGCATACTTTGAATTTTTGTAAAATGGCCCCATTAAGGACTTGTAGGTGTGGCCCCTAAATATTTCCATTCAGCATATCTCCACAACGAAAAGAAATTTCTGAATAAGTATTGAAGAAAAAATCTTCCAAATCACAAGTCCTTTCATTTGATATCAAGAAAAAAGGACTGACCCCTCAAATTAAGGGCTCAGAGGGGCCAAGAGTCTTTTATCTATAACTCTCTAATGATCAAGATTTTGTAATACATTACTGAAGCAAAAGTATTTATTTTAACGATTTGCAACAATATATGATACAATTTTGATCATATATTACGTAATTAGGGGTCACAAAGGGCCAGAATGTCAAATCTTTGATGCTTTATATCTCGAAAAGGGGGAATATTTTGATAAGCAATATTGAACTAAAGATGGCCAGAATAATGTTCTAAACAATACACATACTTTGAATTTTTGTAAGACAGTCCCATTAAGGACTTGTGGGAGTGGCCCTTAAATATTTATACGAAGCATATCTCCAGAGGGGAAAAGATTGATTGATTGATTTATATTGTTTAACGCCGAGGCGGCAATATTTCAGCCATATTTCGGCGGGAGGGGAAAAGAAATTTCTGAATAAGTGTTGAGCAAAAAGGCTTTGAAATCACAAGACCTTTCATTTGGTATCAAGAAAAATGGGCTGACTCCTTAAATAAGGGTTTAAAAGGGGCCAAAAGTCTTGCATCTGTACCTCTTCAATGATCAATATTTTGTGATACATTATAGAAGAAAAGATATTCATCTTAACGATTTGGAACAATATATTATAAAATTTTGGTCATATCTTCCGTAATAAAGGGTTGCAAGGGGCTAAAATGCTATATTTTTAATGTTTTATGTCTCAAAAAAGGGGAGTATTTTTAGAAGCCATATTGAACAAAAGATGTTCAGAATATCGTCATAAAAATCAGAATCTTTAAATTTAATGAAGGAGAACTTAGTGGTATTCTCCTTTAACGAATATCTCATTCAAAATCACATCTCATCTTATCGAGAAATTCAACGGAAGACCTACTCGTTGCTCGCAACGAGATCTCATCTAGTTCTTATTATTATTTTTCTTCCTGGGAAAATTTTGTCCACGAGTGATCTTGTAAACTACACATCCGACTTAGGTGAAACCTTTTTAGGGTTAGTAGACATGTTATGTAGAGTTGCCAAACAAAGGTCATTTTGCGCGCACGTGCTTGCAAGAGCGCGCACGTGCAATAGGTGAAATTACCATTATAATGGATATTGCCGTTACTTTTCTATTTTTTGATGAAATTTTTTGAAACTCATAATGTAAGAATACATTAGTAGTATAGACAAGATAGCATGGTCAAAATAGCAAGATCTCACGCGCATGCACGTGCGCTTCGCTCTGATTGGCTGAAACTAAAGTCTCAATAACTTTCTTGTTTCTTGTCATAATCCTTTGAAATTTTGAACATAGTCCTACATTATGAGGATCTACCGCATGATAGATAAGAATTTTCATTAAATCATGCGCATGTGCGCTTGCTGCAAGCTGATTGGCTGAAACTTTAAATGGCAATATCTCCTTTGTTTTTTGACGAAATTCTTTGAAATTTAAAATATAGTCATGCATTAGGATATCCTACAAAATGATATAGAAAAAAATCATGAAATCACGCGCATGCACGTGTGCTGCAATCTGATTGGCTGAAACTTTAAATGGCTATTTCTCCTTTGTTTTTTGACGAAATTCTTTGAAATTTAAAATATAGTCATGCATTAGGATATCCCACAAAATGATATAAAAAATAATAAAATTACACACATGCACGTGTGCTGCAATCTGATTGGCTGAAACTTTAAATGGCTATAACTCCCTTGTTTTTCAACCAAACAGGATGGGATTTAGAACATAGATAGATGTAAGGGACTACTACAAGAAGGTATGATCATCATGCACGTGCACATGCGTGCATTTGAAACGAGTATATTTAAAAATACTCTTGAATGAGTGATTTTTATTACTTTTGGACTGAATGCTTTAATATATAGTATATTAAAATATATGAATAGTGTAGACAAGATGATATGGTCATAACGCACATGCATTCACATGCGCTTGGGTGCAATGCTAAAAATTGAATAGAATTGGTATCCTTCTGGGAAAACGTTGTTAAAGTCAAAAATGCACAGAGTTTGTCTTATTTAATGAAGCTTACAGGGAATATGGCACCGAAAGGGAGTTGGGGAGCGTTTGGGGAACATCTGTAACGGTTTCCGTTACAATTAGCACTAGTTCCCTTCCATATTATAAAAAGATATATCTCTAGCGATCAACTCGGAGATATCTTACACGCAAGAGAAAAAAGTATGTCATCTGCTTACTGCCGAAAGAAATTCCGTATGGATCTGCTAACAATTTTTCTTAAGCAGTTACAACAGATTGCCTTAAATACAGTGTACACTTAGAAAATGGTCACTGTCTATCTATGGTCGAAACAATGAACTTCTCAGCTAATACAATCTTTTCTGAAGTCAATGCCGACTAACATTTTTTCATACTGATCATAAGGCAATTATTTACACACTGAATTGTAGACAGAATTTTTCGTTTATTTCCGATCATGACAAAGAGCAAATTGTGACTGGTCGGCAGGAGATGGTCACTCCTTTATGGCACCTGATCCCATGGCTGTTGTTTTAGAGGTCCGTGTTTATATCTAATAACTTCAATCATTAACATTTGTTGGCAGAGACGCTTGTTCCGATATTTACGTTCAACATGGTCCCCTCTAATCTCTTTTTCTCTTCACTTTCAATATAATGCAATGCCTATTAAATTTTGTATTTATTAGTCTTTGAGAAAATACTAAATGGATAGCAAATTTTCAATATATTCAGAAAATTAATCAAAATGTATTTAATAATGTTTCAGCAATTATTGTTATTTTAAAAAATACTTTTACACACTTTTGATAAAATATCAAATCAGTTGGGAGATAACCGTGAAAGAAAGAAACCCCTAACAACACAGTACAATTAAGACATTAAATTATCATGAAAATTGCAGTTGTTAATAATTCTTAAAAGTGTTTTTTGTTTTCTAGTAAGTGCAAAATAATATAATGATTGGTTACATTAGCTCAAAAATTTTCCTGATCTTTGTATTCAAATAGACATATACATGAGAAATAAAATCGTTTCAAATGTGTAAGAAAATACTGTTATTTTTTTTCAAACCTGGATATACTTTTTTAATAGAAGAATATAAAAGAATTTAAAAAGTGGATTTGCTGTACAACATGCAAGAATCATATATTTAAAAACATTTTTGTTTATAATCAACATGTTAAACATTTTTGTGGCACCTTTTTAATGAATTACTTGATGAACTGAATACATTTTTTATTTTGTTATGGGATTTGTGTCACCGACCGATGCTTTCATTACATTCTGAGAGATATGTTTACGATATCTTCTTAGGCCTTGGAATAAAATACTTTCATTAAGGCTTTATCAAATACTCTTTAGTCATTTATATGTTGAATTGACAAAAATTAATGAAAACAAATAAATAGAGAGATTAAAAATATGAATAGAACTGAAAGAATCGGTGTTTATTGTAGCAGACTTTCTTAATTAAATTAATACCACACGTGACTTTTTCTTATCATTAAAAGTAACTTTTGAAATAAGAAATACATAAATTGTTTTTTTAAAACAACAAATTAAGTCTAATACTCTTGACCTCTTAATATTTGCCACAAATTAGAAAATTATTCAATAAAAGTGGCCGTCTTTTTTTTTCTTCCAAATAATATGTTTCCTAAGTATGAATGAATTATCATATTTTATTATTTTATGAGTAAATCCTAGTATTAAATACTATAATGTTCAGAAAAAATACAACTCCTCTGTAGTCTAGTGGTAAGTATCCCCGCCTGTCACGCGGGAGACCGGGGTTCGATTCCCCGCCGGGGAGGAATATCTATTTTTAGATATCTTATACATATATGAATACATATTTATTAGATTTAAGGATAACCGATCCTCAGCTTAAAATAACTATTTTTTTTAAAAACGGTCTCAAAATGAAGCTTGAAATTAAAGACATTTGAATCAACAATTTTCATTTTATATATCTGAATGAGGTTAAAGGTTCAAGGATCTTTGAAAACTAGGAAAGGGTACCCTCTATAATAGTGAAAAAAAATCATGTATACAGATTTAGAGAAATTGGATTTTCTTGAATCCTTGGAATACCACCTCTGATGTTACGGGGGTCCGTGTTTGCTCTGCTCTAATTTTGTATTGTTTTATGGACTTTGAGATTGAATACGGTTCTTTATCTCCATATCCTTCTTCCATGTGACAAGGCCTTTGTTATATTGTTATATTTTATCCCTTTCACACTATCATTTGATGGATAATTTTTTTTTACTTTTCTTTCATTAAGACAAGGGATACTCTCTCTTTTTGAATTCTTAAGAAATGACTTAGTTTAACTTTAAATTTTACTTTCTGATTACCTGCTCTTTACATTTCTTTTTTGTTAATTAATCTGCTTAATCTATGTGTTTTTAGAAGACAGCCATATACATGTATTTTCTGACAGACTGTGCATCAAAAAGTAAGCAATTATCACAATTCTTCCTCCATGGCACCTGATTCCACCTCTGATGTTTCGGAGGTCCGTGTTTGCTCTGCTCTTTTTTTGCATTGTTTAGTGGACTTTGAGACTGAATACTGTTCGTTATCTCCATATCCTACATTTTTATGTTCTCTTTTTACAAGTTAATAGAACGTCAACTCCAGTTACGCTCTTGCTAAGGTTTTGCTGTACTGAAACTAAAGAATACAGCTCATAAACTCAGTTCCCTCTACAAGTATCTGTCTTTTAATTTGAAAAAAAATCATTATAAATAAGAGCAAACATATTATTGTGTTAGGGTTGATGGGTAATGTTATTGAAAAAAAAACCACGAGGTGTTATAAAAAAGTTCGTGGACTGTGGCTATAAAATAAGTACTGTATAAACCGTGTTATCAAAATTCGCAAGGAACATAAAACAACAAAATAAAAAAAAAATTGCTGAATGCTGAATATTTTAGCTTGATATGTCATTAATTGCCAAACTAGATATACCATTACTTACAAAAACATTACTAATTTATAAAAATATAAAGTTTATGACTTGTAGTTCATTCTATAGGGAGAAAGAATATACTAATTAGATATTTTAAAATCCCCTCGTACATGCAATTAATCATCCATCTCAGTAATACTACTATATTATACTTTTTTTGGTTAACTTTTGTGAGATATCATCGTTGCAATAACATAAGCCTAAAATTAGGAATAATGTATTTTAATAACAATGCCTAACTAGTCACATATGGGTAACATAGTTCCAGAAACAGCCATGCAGCTTTTTAAAATTATTCTAAAACCTTGAATCTTTTGTACAAAGTATATGCATTCATTGCTGAGAAAAACCTATAGAATATCATCAGAGGCACCAGAGTTATCTCTAAAAAGAACCAATCAGTGTATCCGATGTATCGAGATTTTGTTATTATATTCCTATTGTAAGAATTTTGAAACCAGTAAGATAGATTCGTGATGACAAGAATCAGTGCACATACGGAGATCAATTTTGATCTGCTCTCCGGAACGGTACATCTAGAGGAATGGATCAGAAGTAATGTCTGAAGATATGTTTCGATCATTCCAAACACACGACTGGCAATGGTTGACCTGGAGAGGGTGGAGCCAGAAATTCCTGCAAGGAATCCCATTGTAAAATATGCCATTATTCCCATAGAACTTATAATCAGAATGAGTTCTTGTATAGTAATAGGTTTTATGGAATACCGAAAATGGCCTTTAATTCTGTGACAACACACGTACACGATGACACATGTACTGAACGCACATAGAATTTCACTGAAGTCTAAGAAAATGATTACATTCTCATTTTCCCAATCATACACAAAATCTAACAGAACTGTTGAGATAAATATAGGAATATTGAGAGAAATTCCAATAGTAACAGCAACTATGTAGGCGCCATCAGGTCTTTTAAAAACAGCTCTAAATCTGCTCTCAGAAACAACGTCAGTAAGCTCAGTGTATACATCAGTGGATCGAACTTTTTGGAACTTTTTCCCATTTTGCCACAAGGATATAAGAAGCGTCGCTGCAAGAATACAGAATTCTAACTGTGGTGGCATGAAAACGTTAGATATCTTTCTTCTCAACTTTCTCTCTATATCAGAATTTTGGAAACACGAGAAGTTGTGTCGAATCTCTGTTCTGTTCCCATGTTCAAACAAAGTATGAATAGTTGAGCTGTACCATATTGAGAAGTTAGCTGCTAAGATGCAGACAATTGAAAAATGAAAGTATATTGTTGATGGCACTCGTGTTGCTTTGTGGTATGTAAGAAGAAGAATTTGTAACAGTATAAATAGCATGTAAAGTAAATTAGCAGATATAAAAAATAAATTACGAGCTAAATCGTCGGTCGTTTTCATCAGACAGTCCGCATAAACAGCTATGTTTACGCCTAAAAAGATCACGTTGCCCAATCCAAATATCCACAGGAACAGTAACTGTAAATTTATAGAAAGGTCGTCATCTGTACTTCTCAAACTAGTAAGATTCTTTCCACGGAAACTTGAAATCAGTAAAATTACTATGGACAGCAAGCCAAAGATGACACAAACAGTAAACACGGTCCATTTACCCAAAGCGAACGTCTCACTCATAGACTCGCCGGCAAATAAAACTCCATAAATAACAAGGATACACGCAATCACGTGAGATAAGAACAATTTGGATGTAACTTGTCCTTCACGATGGCCAGTTCCTACAATGGTTTCTGGAAATATTGGCTGTAAAAGTAGTCTTCCTGCAGATTTGATACGGACCGCCATTTCAAATATACAAGTATATGTATACTAAATTTTCCCCACAATATAAGCTAAATATACGATTGACATTTCAGTGTAGATACATTTTCCTTGTTTAATCCACCATCCTTAATGTTAGCTTCCTTCTCTTTTGAACTTTATCGTCCTTATATAGCCTCATTTAGAAGATTTTCCCCAATCTTAATAGATATAAGCTGTCTTTTAAAATTGCTTTGTCTATATTCCTTCCTGTGATTTATTTAAGTTACGTGAACACATTATCTAATCATCTTGATAACTAAATCATTGTGTATTTCCTATCTGCTATACTTTTTTTTGGGATATGTATGTAGGACTAATATGTTATGAATTTATGTTTTTTTTTTTCAAAAAGTAAATAACAGTTAAACATTCATATGAATTAAATTATTCAAACTTTGATTTTAAAAGTTCTTTAAAAAGTTTAAAAGATAAAGTAGCTAAAAGGTAATAAGGACTCATGTTTCTTATGATTATACCCAATACATGATATTACTAATCATAGGGAAAATGTTTTAAATAAAAAAAACACCCAAAGTCCTGGTTATTTACAAATTAAAGAACCTTTCAAGATTTTTTTTAGTATACATGTAGTTCATAACAAGAAAGCAAAGGACAAAATAGGGTAAGACTCGATTTTGGGTGTCTTTCAGAATGATCCAACAGTTTATTCATAAAAACCTGTTGTCAACCCTGCCATAAAATGAGTATTGGTTCCAAGATTTAGAACATAGAGGGGTCACAGTGAGGTCAGGAAATATGTCAATTTTCCAAATTTCTCATTTTTATGCAAATTTTCATCGATTTTACAGCTAGCACATTTTGTTTCGGAAAATATAGAGCACACGCTTGCCTAACTACCAAATTTATATATTTTAAACACTAATATCAGATGCAGTTCATGTGTAAAAATCTCAGATAGGCAAATTGTGTTCTATGTTTTCCGAAGAGAAAAGTATCTCAAATATGATGATATTCCACCAGAATTGAGGAAATTCTGGAAAATTTCCTACTTCTGCACCCTCTAGTGGCTTCCATGTAAGATTTGAATCTAAATTAGTGCTTGTTTTAAAATAAGCATCATTTTAACTTCTTTACTACAAACTTTCACAATTTACCAGTGTTCTGATTTTTACATCAAATATCCAACCGCCGACCACAGCCAGTAAAAACGTTATAAAATAAATTCTGCCTCGTAGGAGTACAAAAACATGTCAGCTGAGAAAGGAATGCAATTAACACCTATCAGAATTTTAACAACTAAATAAATGTTGTCAAAGAGGAACTATAGCTTCCTTTAATACCAGGGTACATGTATGTACAATCAGAGTAGTTTACTAAGAACTAATTTTGCTGATAGCTAATACATGTAAAATTTAACGAGGTCCTTTTATTCAGTTAAATAAGCAGTTGTTAATGCTATTAAAATGTCTAGATTTTAATTCAACATGCGACATATTTATGTTTAAAGTGTAGAAAAATAAGAAATTTGATGGTATAAGCTAGAAAAAAAATTAAGGAATTAAAAGTTTCTAAAGTTCTTTAGAATGTTTGATGAACAACATCTGATTTACACCATTTCTGTACTATGTCGTAGCAAAGTGCTTCAAAAGTATCTTCTTTAACTTACAGAAGTTATCATAATTTTTGAAAGGAGTAAAGATATGGGCACAGTAATGCATTTGCTGGACCCAGTTGTGTATCTTTATTTGTAAAATTTTTAATAATTTTTAGGAATCCAGTACAGGTAGAGTAATTCAAACTTAGCTTGGTTGACTGGTCATTGTGTGTCTTTTAGTCTCACCTTATGTTTTGGAGGACCGCGTTTGATCTGCTCCCATTTTGTTTCGTTTTATGGACTTCTGATCTTGAATACTGTTCGTTATCTCCATATGTTTCATTTCATGTTTTTTTTTTTGTTTTTCTTTTAAATTTTTGTCTTATGCTTTTGAATTGATTTTTGGGGTTTCCTTCCAAACAATTCTTGTTTGGTTGTTAAATTAAGTTTAATTTTGGAAACAGATGATAATAAATTTAAAATGATTTCAAATATATGAGACATACTATTTGACCCAATCAAGTAATTAACACCATTTTCTGAATGTAACTGCAACCTCCGACCGGAGAATGTTTAGTTCCTGGTGAGAAAATGCCACAGAACTGAATACATGTATCAACTGGTAAGCAATAGTTAAGATTTTCATACCTGTATTCCAGATGTTCTTTGACAATTAAGTGCCTACACGTACAATTCTGCAGAGATATATGAAACATAAGGTGACCAATGCTATCAATATTAACCAGTTACAACTACGAAGACATTCATGATTATTTTTTTCATTAAATCTATGGAGATATGGACCAGAATTCAAGCTCAAATATCCATTAATTAAATTAATTAAACAATACAAAATGGAAGCAAAGCAAACAGGGGCATATTAAACATCAGAGGTGGGATCAAGTGCAATATTATCAGAATGAGTTGTTACCGCTACCACAATATTCATGAACAGCTTCCAAAATTGTGCCTTTACTTCAACAAATATATTATGACTGTTATCCCGTACTACCAAGAGTTAAAAGAAAAAACAATGAATTTTTATTTGATCAATATATTGTCTATGTTAGGAATATGCTTCAGTATAAGAAATTTTCAAATCTATTCCGATATTCTTAGTACCTGTAGCTGTACAATATTGAGTGGTATTCTTGCAGAACAAGAATTCCTGTGAAATTATGCATCAAAATAAATTACTCAACTTGAAAAACTTATGCATCATAAACTGTCATGAAGAGGAGCATTTTGGATGAAAAAAATATATGAAATAAAAAATTAATCTTTTACGTAAAATTTGGCACTTGTAATTTGATGTACATGCTATAAACAATAATTAAATAACATATATTGACCGGCATTATTGGCAGAGTGAAATAGTATTGAAGAGAATTTATTTCCCGAGTTAATGAATTGAATAGATATTGCTCATTACTCTTGGTATCGAAAATCCCGGATTTGAAAATATGAAAATAAATATTTCCTTCTTGTGATATAATTTATTAAGAAACATGTGCAAAGTGTTTTTTTTTTTTTATAAAATAGGAAAATCTCTTCAAATCTGAATCATTTAATTTCTATAAAATACTTGATTCTGATTGGATAAAAAATTCTTTTGATAACTGCATCAATAAAATCTAGAGTTCGCTTGCACTAAGCAGCCGGAACTACTTTGGCTGTCTTTACATGTATATTCCCGCTTCCAGATTACTTTTGAAGGAATAATTAAATACTTTTTATTTCATAAATATTTTCCTGAATTTCGGAACCTGTCCGTTACGTTCCTGACTTATTTTCTACTTTCGTTTAATTTGAATTATCCCCCTTTGCTTAACAAATCAAATCGTCTGCATGACGACAGTTATGGGAAAGAAGGGAAGACATTGTTTAATCGGCATATTTTTCTTAAATGTTTGACTTTGAGATATCTGGTATGAAACAATAGAACTCTGAAAAAATGTTTTATTATGCTACCAAAGCAGGGAAAACCGTAAATCTGTTAAATCGGGGGAAACGAATGATCGAGAAAACGATACTGCATGAATGTGGACGGAATTCTTTGAATCATTAATCATGAACAGTCGGCAGCAGACTCTTTCAGGTTTTACAGCATTGACAGGATGTGATACTTATTTATATATTCGGTTTGAAATTCGGATGGAAAGATGCGCAAATGAAATCCAAAATTTCTGTAGGGGGTCATTTTTCTACGGGGGTCATTTTTCTTCACGTGGGTTCTGCAAATTTTTAGGGAAGTGACACTTTTTCTACGGGCAAAAGGGTCATTTTTCTACGTCGAATAATGACCGGGGGTCATTTTTCGCTGTCGAAAAATGACCCCCGGTCATTATTCGATGGGGGTCATTATTCGTCTTTACACCGGAAAATAAGCATTTCGGAAGAAGCAGCTTTCATCATTCTAAATATGTACTTACATCATTGGCATAATATCCAGGAGCAAAAAAAAAGATTTTCAAAGAATTCATGCATTTTCACTGTTAACATTAAACCCCGCCTTAACACAAGAAGACCTGATCCAGAGGCCATGAAATTCACAAATCTCAAAGAGGCATTCTTCCTCATCATAACTATGTAAAAAGTTCATTGGTTTAAACCCAGGCGCTGAAAAGAAGATTATGCATTTTAACTATATAATCAATAGAGCCCTAGCTTAACCCCTGGGCCATGAAATTCACAATTTTGGAAGAGGCACTCTTGGTTATCATAATTATATACTTGGTTTGTATCCAGAAAGAAAAAATTTGGACGGAAAACTTTTTCATCAATGCGCTACGCGCATTGATGAAGTTTTCCGTCCAAATTTTTTCTTTGATACATCGATCAAAGAAAAAAATATTACATTCATTTCTTAAAGAGTTTATTTCTTTTACATATATAATTTCAGATACTCTAAAAGTATTATGTGCTGTAAAGGTGTGATTGTCTAAAAAATCTTCAAAGGTCATTGTATTTTTGTTTGAAATCAATCAGCGAGAAATAAATTTTTATTTTAAAGAGTGATCATTCCCTCTACCGTTCTTAGCAAATTTGTGTTTCTTTTTATGATCGGCTGAACGAAAAAAAAAATCCGTTGACCACTAGGTGTAAATATATGTAACTAACAGTTCCCTTTTTAGACTTCAATCAAATTTCGACCTTACGATGTAATTTATTTGCAAACGATGTCGCTTTATCAACCATAGAATATATGAATATTGATTATAAACGAGACGATTGATATCCTTGTATCATCAACTTCATTGTCAGTATCATGTTTCGTTTAAAAAATGTTTGTGCGGATAAAATGTTCTTGCAAATGGCCTATCTTATTTCAATGACAATAGTTCATTGCTACATAAACAAGGAAAATAAAAAAGTACAACTACGAGTTTAGATTGCTTAATACCACTTTTTGAAGATTCCATCAATGAGTTCTTTCGGAAATTGTAATTGACACTATGAATAAAATAAATGAAATAAAAACTAAGTAAAGTATTTAACCTTATGTACTTTTATGCGGTGCAGACACCACAAGAGACTATCCAGATGATGGACATGGCTGGAGATTCCCACCATGACGACCTGAAGTTTACAAGTGGAATGAAAGATTTAGATAAGGAGGAGAATCCATAGAAGATGATTTGGTCATAAAATGTTAACGTGATAAGTCTGTTATTTACTCAGAGACATACCAAAAACGGTTTGATTGTATTTATTTTAATATGTTTGAAACCATTTTAATCAATGCCAACAAGCTTGAATCATAGCGATATGTTTGTTTGTTATCATGAAAAGCTTTTGAATCAGCATTGAATAATAACTTTACAATAGGTTTTGTATTCTTATCTACATAATTAATATTAGTTCTATAATTGTTGGACTATCATTTATAATTTTGTTGTTGTTGTGCCTTTTTAGAGGAAAAAAAATTAAAAGTAGATATATATTTCTTATTAGCTTACTTATCCCTTAACATTGCAGAAAGAGATTAACAAAGGACCAGCATCATGATCCTTTTTGTGGTATATCTGAAAGAAAGCAATATCTTTATGTCATTGTCTATTAGATATGTCGTAAATGTAAGTGTTATAACTGAGACAAAAACAGATAAGATTTAGCATTAAAATATAGGAGGTTATGCATTTCTTATCAATCACGTAGAAGAAACGACAATGTGCACGTGGTTTTTTGTCCTTCTCAGTCTTCTTTTCCATTTCCAAAGCGGTTTTGCTCAGTTTTCCAGTTCATTTTATTCCGATGAAATTCGCTTGCTGGATATACGAGTCGCTAAGCTGGAGAAATATATTGGAAAAGAACAGTTTATTTCAGTCAATTTAGACAGAACAAATGACGTTCCCTCAATTACACCCAGGAAAGCTGAATATTTTCTTAATATTCAAGAGAATAAATTTCCTTCAACAAGTCAGGAAAATTCAGAAATAGAAAATTGTGAAGATCGAATTCTGACCTTAGAGAGGACTGTCCGTGAACTATCAAAGATGATTTCTAGACAAACAGAAGATAATCAACGTTTTCAAAGACTTGAAGCAAGGGTTGGGGAGCAAGATAAAGTCATTTTTGATTTAAAAAGACAGATTTCTGAAATGGAACATCCTATTCAAAAGCATGAAAATGAAGAAAAAATATCTGAAGGCAAAGGAATAAAAGAATTTACTTTATCTGAAGTAGATGGTACTAGAATGCACGAAATGAGAAATGGCCACATCAAAGATAACGAAGACAGAAATACATATTCCAAAGGAACCATCAATAAAAGTAAGTCAATATCAACTTTACATTTAATCTTTACTTTTACTGATACCGTGATAATTATTGAACGTATTTGGCATTGTACTTCTTGCATATTCCTTATTAACGGTAATGATTTGATAATCCAATGAAAAAAGGTGAAGATTAAGATCAGAGATCGAGCTTTACAAAATACAGCCAATACAATCTTGAACAGGGCATAAGACAAAGGCTTTAAGAGGTGGGGCCAGGTGGCTAGGAAGAATTAGCATCTCTAAAATAGAAAAAATTAATTTTCTCCCTTTATAATCATTTAGCTGACAAGTTTCATACCAACTGATATTCCTTTGTTTTCATACAATTTCAAAATCTTACCAAGGAACATTTCTTTTTCCGGTAAGGTAGATATTCAAGGCAGGGAGTCCAGTTAACAGAGAATGCTTTTCACCTCTTATTCACCTGAACCCGTTACTACAATACTTCGGGGTCGGGGTTTTATTACTTGTTTACTATTTGTAGTGTTTGTGTTTTTTTTACCGGATTATCACTGTGTACCTCTAAAACAGGAAAAAACTAGAGGTACTGTGAGCAATGAGCTCACTAAATGATACCCCTCGCCTGCCACAATGTCGATGTGTTGCTTTATATTGTTTTACGGTAACGTGTAACTCAGAAATAACTCGTCCTATCAAATGTTATCCAGAAGCTTCTATTATGTGACGTCATAGGTAAACAAAAAATGGCTATGTCCATGTTTTGCTCTGGGAAACCTAAAATACGTGTCGAATAAAAAAGTAAAATAGGAGGTGCACAATGGCAATATGTAATAAAGATTCTGTGAAAGGTTCATTAAATTTCACCCAGTAGTATAAGAGGAGTTGCGGATAAGAGAAAAAGCGTAACAGACGGACGGACGGACGGACGGAAATCCCGATCACTATATACCCTCCCGCTTTTCAAGCGGGGGGGGGGGGTTTAATGATGTATATGTTATTGCAATTCCGAACAAATTACTGATAAATTACTCTGGATATTGGTATTGGAACCACTGTAGATAAATGATCTCTTTATCTCTCTGATATCTGATCAGTAATTTTTACTGATTAGTAGGTTTCTTAATATCTATTCATTCAAATTTCTTGACACTGATTAGGCAGAAATATATGGAAATTCTTCAACGGAATCTATAGTAAAGAATTTGTATTTTGTAACTCTCTTTTTGTCATTTTTATATATTTTTCTTTTCAGAGAGATTGCTTTCCCCTATTACAACAACCTCTAGCTCACCAGCTTTATCAAAAACCGTTGCATTTTATGCCTATATGTCTCAACATACGCAGTCAATATCTGTTCAATATCCTTTGAGATTCGATGTCGTGAAAACCAACCTTGGAAACGGATACCATTCCCCAACAGGGATATTTTTTGTGCCTGAAAGTGGGATCTATGTCTTTTCTTGGACAATAAGAATTTATGGTGGTGAGCGACACGCTACACAGTTAATGGTGAATACAGACGAAGTAGGAATAATTCACACACACCTTGTAAGTGATTCAGACTTCGAAGGAACAGGAATTGTCGTGATACATGTCAACACAGGAGATGACGTCTTTGTGAGGACACATGTGTCCTGGAATGTTGGTGCTATTCGTAGCGACATTGCAGGAAGAACATCATTTTCAGGATGGAAACTATCCTAGATATCTGAAATGCTTAACTTTAATTCTGGTTAAAGTTGTATTATTTTCGAAAAAAAAAAAGTTTAAATGTATACATATTTTACCAATACATGCAATTATGTTACAATTTTTTAAAAAATAAAATCATTAAATATTTTCAAGAAATTATGAATCATTGGTATGATTGTTAAGTTGAAATAAGCTTCATTCCTTAAATAAATCTAAAGCATGACAGACAGGGAACGCTATAAACATCAGAGATGGGATCAGGTACTAAAGAGGACTAAACATTTCCTTCGAAAGGGAATTTTTCAAATATCAATATGAGATGAAGAAATTTCAAATATCCATATAATCCATACGGTGAAATGTGAAGGTAATGCAAAGTTACCATGTAAGGAATGAAGCTTATTTCAACTTTTGTAATACGATATAAAATAACTTGGGCACTTTGCGCTTTATTAAAAAGCGTAAACTGACCCAATTTATGTTATATCGTATAACATAAGTTGAAATAAGCTTCATTCCTTATAATTTGATTTCAGTTTACACAATGAAACAATTTTTCTCCCAGAAAAAAGGCTTCAAAGAAAGCATATTTTAAAAGTAACGTCAAGCGGAGTATACATTTTTTACGTAACTCATTGTGACGTAGGCAAGTTATGCCATACCGTGTATTTCCAACCAGACACAGCTGACTGGGCGTACTGTTCGTTAAGATTTGCGGGATGACATTTCTTGAAACACCACGTGCACCCTCCATGATTATTTATCGCACAGTTACCACTATATCCGTCATTATCTTGATCTTTCGTCGTGAACTTCATACCACTGTGATAACCGAAGCTGCCTCCTGTAAATGAGTATAGATAACATTAAAGTCTACAAAATAATTATCATAAAACAGAGACCACCACTCTAATTGTCATTATGTCAAGATTTAATGTACATATTGAACCATGTAATAAGTCATCTTCTGACCTCTATTTCGCATCATAGCAAGAAAAAATATATTTAATATATCAAATCATATAATATATCTCAAATATGATTGGTGTGCATATATGGTGTATATATTTATCTCAAACTCGCAAACCAACTATTTGTGATTTTGTAAGGTCTTAAAATTACTTAAGACAATTACTGGATGCACTTTATTTGTGCTTCATCATGTTAATACCTTAATCTCACTACATTGAACGGTCCCACTACTCGCCCGCTGTTCTACTGTATCCAGATACTGTAAGTGTATATTTATTTTCTTCCTCTCCGATGTAAATTGTGGTATACATAGCGTAGGCTTGTTCTCCGTTATGTGTCTGGAGATACATTCGAAGTTCCTGGTTTTTTATTCATCGATAAGGTGTGGATTGCGTCATTCCCTTTATAATATATCGTTTTATATATATATTGAACAAAAAAGAAATGTATATTCAGATCAAACATGATAATATAAGTTTTCAGTTTAAACCTATTTTTGAGAAGTGATATTAGAGTGTATTGTGATAAAAATCAAACATATCCTTTGTTGCGAATTAAAAAGTTAAGTTGATGTCATTTTCATCGTCCCCAAATTCTAGCAGCATGCGCGTACATGTTGAATAGAATTGACCTTTTGTAACATCAAACGAGTTCTAAAAAAACTAACCCTGTTTCCAACCTGCAAAAGATGATATTCCTGTTCCATTACTTATGATTCTTCCCCTTTCATATGGCGGTAGTATTCTTTCAAATACGTCATTTCCTTCATTAATGTGCACAACTACAATGCCCGTGACTTCGCTGTCCAAAGTTCCACCGGTATTCAAATGAAGAAAACTCATTTCTGATGAGCTGATCATTAATGAAACAGATTGAAAGTCACTGTCAAGAGCTCTAAACGTCCAAATAAAAACATATTCACCACTTACTGGTACGATAAAAACGCCAGTAGCGGAATGGTAGCCGTTTCCAATGTTGGTTCTTAAAAACATTAAAAACAAGGCGACAATACTGGACAGTTATTACTGGCGAATCTATCGATATATACGCATAAAATGCAACGATGTTTACTGTAGCTCGCACAACTGTTGATTTTTTTTATTGGAGTTATATCTGAAAACAAATATTAAAATAAAAGTTCAGTTAATGATACTGTACTGTTATCTATTATCATGATCACTTGCATAAATCACTTGCATAAAAAGTCTACGTCACCCAGTTCATTCGATATAAGAGGACACGCTCACACCATCGAACATATTCTATGAACTTGTCGAGAAAAAACTATCTATTGCTAGTCGAATATTGACGGGCAATTTTCTTACAAATTGTTAGGCCTGTTCAGACTGAATGGGGCTGTCCTTCGGATGAGACCGTATAAACCGAGGCCCCGTGTCACAGCAGGTGTGGCACAATAAGATCCCTCCCTGTTCAAAGGCCATGAGTGCCGAGCATAGGCCTAAATTTGCAGCCCATCACCGGCAATGGTGACGTCTCCATATCAGTGAAATATTCTGGAGAGGGACGTTAAACAGTATATTATCGATCAATCAATCATTTTTCATTTGACTACCTTTTGATTTTATATTGTATTTTGAATAATGCAACAGGAAAATATTTTTAGCATGTTTTTTTCTGCTTTAGCTTCATTTTATTCCTTGTAAATGTATAAAAAATTGTGTTGAAACTATGATCAACATTATGTACACACCTTTTTTGTCTTCCACTGCCACATTCTGTAGCTTTGTACTTGTTATTGTTTCCTTGGAGTCTCTTTCGAACTTGCACGTTTCTGTAAAATTAGTTTCTTTTCTCTCCATTTCCATAGTATCTGTAGGATAATTGTTGCTTAATTTATGTTGTAAACGATTGCTGTTCAATGTATGCTTCATCAAGTCTAACATTCCTTGCTTATTACCTATATTCCTCTTGACTTCATTTTTGCAAAGTAGATTCTTTGTCACAATGGTTTTTGAGGAGTGTATGTATTTTTTCTAATATTTTAACCTTGTTTTCTGTACGTTTAGCAATGTCTTTTTCATGACTCTTTTCACTGACCACATTTTCAAGTGCATAAATTCTAATAACTGTAGATCACTAAATTTTCGCGACACCTTATTTTCGCAAGATAGTCATTGACTCTTGATTAACGAGACAAAATTTTCACGAATTTTGGTTAATGCTCTATATAATCTTATGGAATACTATTATACACGAGAATCAAATTTTCGCGAGTACACTGTCTCACGTTATTACGCGAAAATAAAGTTCTCGCGAATAAAAAGTGATTTACAGTACCAACATGTCCCATAGGAACAAGGTGATTCAGATTTGAATTTACTAGTAAGCTGTTCATCATTGCTGAATCGGTGTACATCGCTCATCTCCAGCACAGGTTCCCTGTCAGACATCATTTTCCCCATCAGTATATCCATCCGAAGTTTTATGCATTGCAATGATACGGTTAAAATGTAAAGCAAATAACACAAAAATCACCAACAAATTTATGTCTTACGTCTCTAAATGTAATACATGGTAACACTTATCTTTAATTATAAAACTTTTGTACGTAATACATTTATGAAAATGTTTGAGGCGTGATGTCAGTAATTTAAAGTGGCAAACTCTAGAAGATTGTGAAAACAAGGATGTGAGAAGAGTATCCCCAAGAAGATTGAATTCTAACCATGATGGCAAAAACACGTTAGATATCATTCTTCTCAATATTTTTCTACTTCAGAATTTTGGTAGCAAGATTAGTTGTTTGGAATCTCTGTTCTGTTTTTATGTTCAAACAAAGTAAAATAAGCTCAGCTAAACGATATGAAGAAATTTGCTGCTAGCATACAGACAACTGAAAAAAAAAATTTATTTCGATTGCATTTGTATTTCTTTGTGAGATGTGAGAAGAAGTATTTGTAACATTATAAATAGCTTGTATAGTACGTAAGAAAATGCCAAAATTAATTAAGAGCTAAGTCTTCGGTTGTTTTCCTTAAGGCTGAACCCGATTAGTAAAAGGAATGTGTCCGCCATTTTCAATTGGACTCTCGCTTTATCTGAGGACCTAAAAATATACAGCAGCTCACTTATTCATTTTTCATTATAATCCATCGTCACCGGTGTAGACGGACCTATGCAATACAGCTCTCGGTAGCGACGAAATATAACTGTGTACTTCTTCTAATGCAGAAAAGAAAGATACCAACGAACTTACAATCAGGTGTAACAAATATGATGCCTATACCCAAGTGCTGATTTCATTGATATAGTAATATCGGAAATGGCCTATGTCTATTTACATTGTAGGAATCGTGCTTAGCTTTAAGCAGTCCATATAAACCGCTATGTTTACGCTATAAAAGATCACTTTGACCAATTAAATTGAATATCAATAGGAACAGTAACTGTAAATTCATAGAAGGATTTATATTTGTACTTGTCAAGTTAGAAGTATTCTTTCTAGGACAATTTGAATGCAGTAAAAGTTCTATGGATGCTCACTCCTCAATGACACCTGATCCAACCTCTGATGTTCTGATGATCCTTGTATACTATGCTCCTGATTTTTATTGTTTAGTGGTCTTTTGAGCTAAAATACTGTTTGTTATCTTTATATACTTCATAAGAACAGTATTTATGTAACTTGCCCTTCACAATGATCAGTTCCCCCGATGGTTACCGGAAATATTGGCCGATAAAATAATTTTTCTGTAGATTTGATACGGATTGCTAATTGAAATATGTTTAATTTTTTCCCACAATATAAGCAGTGGTTGGGTTGATACGTAATCTCTGTTTTCGTTAAAGTTACCTTTTCCTTGTTTAATCCACCAGCCTTAGTGTTAGGTTCCTTTACAGAACTTTAAATATTGTCCGTAGTTATATAACCTTATTCAGAGGAAGATATTTCCTCATCTTGATAGGTATTAACTGTATTTTATTTTCTTTTGTCTCATTCTTTCTTTTAATTTGTTTAATTTAGGTCGATTCATAATACATATTGATAACTGTGCATAGAAAATAAATAATTTAAAAACAAAATATTTGCTTAGTATTTTGTGAAAAAAGTTCGTAGAACTACTTTGATTTGAATATATTATTTTTTTCAATATAAAACATGCGCATTGATTCAATCATTCTTCCGGAAAATTTGCTAGTTTTAATAATTTATCTTAGAAAAATATCAAATTAGGAAAATTTTTTTTATAGTATGCCTTATAGGATATAAAAGCTAGATAATAGAGACATGCGTTTGTTTGTCATGATTCCACTCTATACATAATATCACTATTCATAGGGGAAAATGTTTAAAAAGAATTGAATTGAACATATTTTATTGAACAAAGTCAAAAGGATCAGACACAAGTTCAGTAACTTAGATAGTCCTCTCCTGATATAACATTTTGTGAAATTGCCAAAGTAAAACAAACATATATACATATTGTCTACTATATGCATTGTATACATTGTAGCAATAGAAAGGAATAAATTCTTTAAATATACAAATATAATTTGAGATGGTGAGAAAAAAAAAAGTAAACTTATTTTGAAAAACGACCACATTCATTTAAGAAAGTTTGAATAGTCTTGAAAAGTTCAGTATTTTGTTCAAAAGTTAGAGAATCATCGCCCCATAGCATTAAATGTACATCTATAATATGTAATAATTTAATGACAATAGCTTATTTATTAAGGAATTTCTTTCTTTTACATAATATTTACAAACAAAAAACAGATGATATGTATCTTCTAGTAGTCCACAAGAACAATTAGGACTGGTTATTAGGTTACAGCGATATAAATCAGACTTTAAAATACAATTGTGTCTTAATCTTGTATGAATTATGTTCAAAAACCTTTTTCCATAAGAAAAATATTTCTGAGGTTTTACATTATTATTTTGCAGATAGTTTTTGAAAATTTTAATAGAAGTTGCCTCCCTTGTTTTTAGACTAAGGGAATTCCACTTTCTAACAGTATCGGGAATAAATGATTTATTGTAGAGTTCTAATCTGTATTTTGGCAAAGAATAATTTAAAGAATTCCGGGTAGCGTATCCTGAAATATTGCCTCTTGTATCAGGTTCTAAGTTTTGCAAGTAAATAGGGACTAAATTATTGTGCATTTTATACATTGTTATTAGTTTTGCCCTATTTCTTCTATATTCCAGTGGTTCCCAGCCTGTTTCCAAATATAATGAATTTCTTGAAGCAATAATTGTAAGCCGAGTAACTATTCTTGCAGCATATAATTGTACTTTTTCAAGATTCTCAATGTCTGTTTTTGTGCATCCAGACCAAACTTCAACAGCATATTCAAGTTGTGGTCTAATAAAAGATATATACATCTGGGATAGAATATCTCTTGACACAGTAAATTTTAATTTTTTAAGAAGCCCCAGTTTTTTGTATGCTTTCTTTATAATGGTATCAATATGATCAGACCATCCTAAGTTAGACGACAGAAGTATCCCAAGATGTTTGTGTTCTGTAACATATTCCAATTGGCAATTGTCAAAAAATAATTTAGGAAAATGCTGTACATTTTTCAAATTAAAAAATACTGCTTTGGTTTTCTGTGGATTGAATTTCAATAACCATTTCTTTGACCATTCATCTAGTATTCTAAGATCATGGTTAAGATTTTGTTCAATATGATTAATATTATCTGAACATTGTTGTAAAGAATTATCATCAGCAAATAGTCTACAAACAGATATCATATTTTCAGCCACATCATTTACATATAATAAAAATAATAGGGGACCAAGTACTGAGCCCTGAGGAACTCCAGCTTTTACTTGTCCTACAGAGGAAAAATGATTTCTATACATAACTTGTTGGGTTCTTTCGCTTAAATAACTATCAAACCAATCTAGCATATCCCCATTAATTCCATACATTTTTAATTTGTAAATTAAGCCTTTATGCCAGACCCTATCAAATGCCTTTGATAAATCACAAAACACCATACAACAGAATTTACCTTCATCAACACTTTTTACTATAGAATGGTATGTTTCTAAGAGTTGATATACTGTGGAATGACCTGGTAAAAAACCTGCCTGGTATTTATAAAATATATTATGTGAATACAAGAAATTGTAAACATGCTTAAAAGAGAAAAACAACCCCCAAGGAAAATCCCAAGAACCCTGATTATTATTCATTATTTTTAGTGCATTTCGTGACATGAAAACAAAAGCTAATATTTGAAAATTTTGAATGCAGGAAAGGAAGAGTTGTAGCTATCTAAAACATCCTCTTTGTACAACTCAAACAAATTAAATTATAGAAATTTTAAATTCTCACGGTCTTTTATCCTTATAGTTGATGAACTTAATGTTGTGCATAGGACTAGCATAATCCACAAACTTTTTTTCTTTTTTTTTTGATAGGAATGCACCTTTTCGTGGAAAACAATAAGATAATAGACCAGTTGAAAAAAAAAGAAATTCATACAAATTATGCAGGTAAACCCTAACCCTAACCAATGCCAATTAAACAATAGTCAATTTATAAACTGCTCACTAAGATATAAAGAAGCAAGATTAATGGGGGACTATTTCTTGTGGTGGAAGAATATTTAATAAAAAAATCAAATCTACACATTTCTTGCATAAAGTATGTGGAGATAACGGACAGTATTCAATATCAGGGTCCATAAAATAATACAAAATAGGAGGAGAGCAGATACGGACCTCTAAAACATCAGAGGTGGAATCAGGTGCCATTGAAGAGTAAGCATTCTCTGCCGACCGGTCTAACCCGCCGAGTGCTCCCTGTCATGATCTGGAAATAATGAAAAAATTCGTCGTTAATTCAGTGTATAAATAATTGACTAACAATTTGTATGAATATTGTCAGTCAGTATTTGACTCATTGATAAATTTTATTTGCTGACAAGGCCATTGTATCGACAAAAGGTCTTACGAAATGATGACTTAAACGAGACTGCTGATATTCTTGTTTCATCAACTTGTTTGTCAATAACTTATCTCGTTTTAGAAATTGTTCATAACGTAGATCATGCTCTTGCGTATCGAATCAACTGAAATATATAAACGCCGTATGCAGTTGATGAAGGTATATTGCTGCATACGTAAGGAAAGTTGACGATAGAAAAGTTAAAATCATCACGTTTATCATATAGCTTAGTTGTTGAATTCCCAGTAACGTTTTTTTAAGTAAAATATCCAGAATGAAAAAGATGTGTCAGACTCTGTGGTAGCTTTTATTTCAAGCTTACCAGGATATATCGTATCGACATAGGAATGGAAATGACCATTGTTACATGTAATTTACAATACGTCGTTGATTTGCTTAAATGTTGAGTTGAAGGTCGCGGCAAGTGTTTTCTTCTTTTCACGCATAAGATTTTGCGCAAATTCTCCTTCATATGAATACAAAAATAGGTCTGTTTATAAAGGAGCGCAATTTGTACCCATGGGAATTCCAATATATTGTTGAAAGACCTGGTGTCCAAAAACCACATAGATATTGTCAATCAGAAACTCAAGAATATTTTTGATGTCAACTTCATAGTACTTGTGTGTTCAATCAAAATGTGTATTCACAAAATAATTTTGCAAATGACCAATGACCAAATAATAAAATTATTTCTTATTCAATTAAGGTATGTCACTCGTGAAATTAGTTATGTCAAGGGGGTTTTGAGAAGTATCTCTTTTTTTCTTTTTTCTTACCTGTTTTTGAGAAGTACATTTTAGATAAGCAGTCATAGTGCATTATTCAAAATCCCAAAGAAAATTTGGTCAGTGTTCATCTTACTGAGCAAAGATACAATCAACTTGACCTTTTGCCCAAAAATTTTCACACTTAGATTAATCTCTTTAATCTTTATCATATTTTATCGAATGTAATCATGACAATAAATGAAATCTTATTTCATGTATTTTATTAAATAATATGTATTAAAGAGCAAAATATGCAAATTATTTTGCGTTAATTATTGTGTGACCTTTTTACACTAAAAAGTATAAAAGTTGGTTTATCAAAAATCTAAATAGGCAATAAAATTAATTCGTGTACCGAGCTTTCTTTTAGTGCCGATCGGTTGGTATAGTTCGAAATATTGAAAGAAAAAGTTGGGGCAAGTAAGCAAGTAATGTAAATTTTTAGATATTGTGTAAAATATGTAATTTTTAGCCCTTTGAGATGTACAAGTTAAAAAAAGTCCTCAGTCCAATTCAAGGGAAAAAAGAGGAACGTTTTTGATAGCGTTCAAAAATTAGATTTCCGCAAACAATTAGCAGTTCCACATAAAGTGAATAAGCGTGCTAAGCACTTGCAGAATCAGTTTCAAGTATCATTCTTCAAATATGATGAATTTGTAACTAAATGTTTATAATCACTTGATTGCATTTTTCAAAACAGAAATTAAGATGTAAGTACTGTGGAAAAAGCAGTCAAATTTTGTATTTGATTTTGCTCCATTTAATATCTAATGATGTTTCAAAAGAATTTTTTGCAAAATGATGTGTCAAGTTATTTTATTAAAAAATGATTCTTTACAATACAGTAGTAATTTTGAAGAATGTAAATGAAAAAGAAAACGAAAAAATAACTATCTAGTGATACAAGTTAAATTTCTTATCATCATTATTAAGATATGCATGATTACATAAATTAATTATTCAACATAAATACATACACATACTTTGATTTAAAAAACCTTAGGTATTAACGTAAACAAGATAGATAGAGCATTAAAAAAAAAAACAGCCCAAAATTTTCTTGACAAGGCAAAAAAAAATTTCCCAAACGTTAAAACCCTTATTCGTGGGGAAATTTGTTTTGAGGAATGTTTTCCTTGGATAGTGAACTTCGAGTATATGTTTGATTTCCAGACGTAGAATTAATGTTCAATATAAATCTGTTTCCTTATTTTTGTTTTACTTTTTAGCCTGACAAAGCCATTTGAAATGTATCTCTAGAAAAAGTCCCCAATCCAATTTACCGGTAATAAAGAAAAAATAGCATCGTTATTGCTATAGAGTCCAACATTACATTTCTGCAAACAATTATTTATTAATTCTAAGTCAAGTGAAAAAGTATGCTTAGCATTCGCAGGACCAATTTCGCGCTTCATTTTCCCAATATGAGACATTTTCTTTAATTTGAATGTCTATGATCTCATGACCGTATTTCTAAAGAAGACTTGACGCGATTTTACTGTTGAAAACGCAATCTATATTTTTCTTAATTTAATTAAATTCAATTTTGGTCCAAGTAATTTCAAAAGATATGTTTGCAAAATCACGGATTCAATTATTTTTATGGGCAAATTTTAACAATACAGAAGTAACTTAGAAATTTTAAAGATTTAATATTTACAATACAGAATCAAATTAGAAGAATGTTCATTGACATATGAAAATAACTTGTCATTGTTATTTAAACAAACAATTTACACAATACAGAAAATAATTATTCAATATAATACATAAAAGTCCTCCAATCTGAAAACTTAAGATCAAAATAAATAAGAGAGACACTAAATATACAGAGAGAGAGAGAGAGAGAGAGAGAGAGAGAGAGAGAGCGCATCAAAATGTGAATATAAACATGTTTTATGACATAACGTACAGAATTTATCAATGTGTAACTTTATATATATGGTATTCACAACCATATAAGAAAATACAATTTAAAGTTAATATTTTTCGATGATAGTTTTTACCTCTTTTGAGGTTAAGAATGTGACTTAAATCTTCTGTAAAGAGAATAGGCGCTCATTCCCGAGAGAAACCTGTAAAAAGTCATTAAAGGTACCAGGATGTTCTCAATGTAGAGCCAATCTTCGAATTCCACAAGTTTTAATATTCTTCCCTTGACAAACGTTATTTGATTGTACGCATTCAAGAACCAATAAATGAGATTTGATATGGTTAGAAAAACTCCTGTTGCTGATATCATAGAAGAATTGAAAGTTACACAAACTCTTTTCATCTTTATCAAAAAATATGTTTGAAGATAAGTTTCGATTATGAGAAAAATACGGCTACTTAAAAATGCTAGGGTTAAATCAGGCGAAAGTAGACCAAACATAAAATAAGCCACCATACCAGAAGAACTAATAGTTAGAATGTAATCATTCACTGTCATTTTGTCCTTACTCCACGAAAGTTTTAACTTCCGTAGGTTGTAACTACAAAGATATATCACAACGATAATTGAAACTGATCCAAGACATTTACTGAAATACAGCGCCATTGCTGTTTTTTCACTGTCCCAATCAAACACAAAAGTCAGTAAAATATTGGAAACAAATGATGGCAGGTTTAAAATGATTCCAAACACGAGAGACACGATATTTGACCCAACCAAGTTATTTACACCATTTCTCGAATGTAACAGCAAACTTCGACTGGAATCATTTTCAGGTCCTGGTGGGAATCTACCAGGGGACTGGATATCAAAGGCCAAGGAATTATTGAGATCTCCATTCTTGTCTTGCATATTATCTTTCCTATTTACATCAGGCAATGTCCACAGAGATATGATAAAACTTGAGGCTAATATACAAAATTCCATTCTGGCTGGTGTTAAAAACTGCTCTATTTTTCTTTCTAGTTCCACTTGTATTTTAGAAGTCCTGAAGCAAAAGGACTCGTTGCTGTATCTGGGGACTGTCTTGTTTTCCATCATTTCAAACACATTAATAGTACTCACCGTCGTATTAAACCATATAGCAAAATTAGCAGTGAGAATAAATACGACAGCTATAGAATGACTTAAGGTGTTTCTAAATGCGCTTCTCCTATAATATGCTATAATGCTCAGCTGGATGATTAAGAAACACATAAACGCAAAATTGCTAAGGAGAGATAATGCAAAATAAAACAGATTCAATGAATATTTCTGGAGACACTCAAGGTAAATCGCAATATTCAGGGCCAGGTGGAGCATCACGGTCATTCCAAACATCCATAGGAAGATTACACGCAGATTCAAAGACGGATCTGAATCTGTATTACACGCCTTAGGATCCACCACCAGACGGCCTCGACAACCGGACACGAGGAGGACACAGAGAGAAAACAACCCGACAATCACACATCCTATGACCACTGCCCAGTTAATGTAGTTGGCACTCCGGACAGTAGACTGTTCTGCTGCATATGTCGAAATAACAACAAATAGTCCAGAAATAAGGTGAGAAAACAATAAAAAGACCACATGTCGTGCGTTTCTGTGTTGATAATTTTGTCTTGAAGGACAAATGGGATTAAATAATAATCTACTTAAGACACGTAATGCAGAGATTAAAGTTCCCATTCTTCAAAATTTTTGAGATCAAATGTTATTGGTATAAAAATTATTGTTATATACAAAGTTCCTTATTTACTTGTATTTCTAAATTTGGATAGGCATTCATTGATCTAATGTTTTAAAAGTTAATAACATCCCTGAGTGCAATAAGGAAGGTTATTATAGTATGGTTTTAAGAGATTTCACTTTAAAAAATGAGCTGTTACTGCCACAAAAATATTCAAGACTAGTAGATGTATATTAAAATATCAAAATGAGCTGTAAATGCGACAAGCATATTTAAGACTAGGATACAATACTAAAAAAAGAGAGATGTCACTGCTACAAACACATACATGACTAATTTGAAACACTACCAAGAATGAGCTGTAACCGCTACAAATGTATTTATGACTAGTATTCAATACTACAAAAAAAGACTGCGACAAACACATTCATAAATAGCATACAATGCTAGCTAAATTTAGCTAGCTGCTACAAAACATTCATGATTAGTATACTATACTACATGTACAATAAAGAGCTGTTACTGCTGTAAACACGTTCATGGCTGGTACACTAATCTACTAAAAATGAGAAGTTACTGGTACAAACATATTCAAGACTAGAATTAAATACCAACCAAAATGAGCCGTTTCTTTTACAAACTTATTCATTAGTAGTATTCAATACTAAGAAAAAAAATGTAGGTGTTTCTACTACAAATATATTCATGAATTGTATACAATACATATAGAATATCACGCTGTTGTTTTGATCTCAGCCCTGGTTTCAGCCCGAGCGGTTGGTCTCGGCCCAAGCCCGGAGGGCTGTTATTGTTACAAACATATTCATGACTTGCATACGTTACTATAAACTTTGACCTTTTACTGTTACTTGCATATTCCTGATGATTATACAATATTATCAAAAATGAGTTACCTCTACCAACATATTCATGACTAGTATACAATGCTTCCAAAAATAGGCTTTTACTTCTACAAATATATTTATGACTGGTATTCAATACTACCAAGAATGAGCTGCTCCTGCTACATGTCTGTATAAACATAATCATGACTAGTATACAATACTACAAAAATGAGCTGTTACTCCACAAATCACAGATTAAAAAGCATAGATAATTTTTATTTTAAATTTTTAATATTTCTGTCAGTTTAATATCATTACATGTTCATTAAATTTTAAAACGTAAAAAGCAAGAACCAATGAATTTTTTTTGTTGATCAATATATAGTCTATGTTAGAAATTTCTTTGAAATCATTTAAATTCTTTGAAGTATTGAAATTTTTATAATCTATTCAGATATTCTAAATATCTGAACAATACTGAGTAGTATCCTTGCAGATTAAGAATTCCTTTTAAATCATACATCAAAATGAAATCATTCAAATGACTTGTAAAACTGACAAATTATAAAATGTCATGCAGAGGATCATTTTTGGATGAAAAGATATGTGAATTTAAAAATCTTTTAGGTTAAAGTTTCTCTAGTTATTTGATGTACGTATTATAAACAATAATTGTGGGTCATTTATACAGAACATATGTTTAGGCATTATCAGCAGTGTAAAAATTATTTAAAGAGGTTTTATTTCCCGAGTTAATGTATTAAATAAATAGATACTTATTAATCTTTGTTCGACTATCGCGGATTCATATTCATATAAAAAGAAAAATGTCCTTATTACTTCATGACATAATTAGTTGAGAAACATGTGCAAAGTGTATTTTGCAAAGTGTATTTTTTAAAATAGGAAAATGTCTCTTAAACTCGAGGGTTTATTAATCGAATTACCATAATTTCCTGCACTTTCAGTCGCCTGCGTGGCGCAGTGGTTAGAGCGTCTGCTCTAGAGTTGTGGAGTAAGGAGTTGATCCTTACGTCGCGGATTCGATTCCCACTTTGGGACGTGGAGACCGGTCCTTCGGATGAAACTGTATAAACCGAGGTCCCTTGTCGCAGTAGGTTCTGGCATGAAAAAGATCCCTCACTGCTGAATGGCCGTAAGTGCCGAGCATAAGTCAGTATTTGAAGCCCTCCATCTCAATCTGAGTGAAAATGTCTCGAGAGGGAACATAAAAAAGCGATTTTTTTTGTATATTTGTTAGAAAATAAGTTTATTTTTTACCAGCTGTTTATTGAATAGTTTTCTAGTGGATAGTCTTCTAAAAATAATTTGTCCTCAAACTTTTGTAAACTTTGTACACATTATTTAGATATTGACACTTATGAAGACTCAATTTATACCAATTGTTAGGTATTTGTTTTTATACTTGATTTGATTAAGGAATGTTTTATATACTTGATCAATACACTGTGCTCAAAGCGGGTGTAACTGGTCAGCAGGGGATTTTTTTCTCCTTCTAGGCATCTGATTCACCTCTGGAATTTAAAGGAGTCCGTGTTCCATGCCCTATTTTTTACTTTTATACAGATTTGTATTGTGTTAAGATTTTATTTAGATCAATCATTGTTCGTTACCTTCAACTGTTTACTTGAACTTAACCAAAAGGTAAGTATAATTTCCGGGCAATGCAGAATGTCTCCGGTATCTTCAGTATCAAACAAACTGGTTACTGATTTGAATGAAACGTTTCTTGTCCTAGAAGACAATGTTCTTTCCAGGTTACTCTCAACGTTACACAGTATAAAGATGAAATAATAACACAAACTTATAGCTCTTGACTTTAAGTGTGTTTATTCCCAACCAAAGGTATTCTTCTAGATAAATACAGCCGACAATATAATTGTACTTTATCTCCTTGTTCTTGGCTTATTCGTTTTGCCTTTCTATCACTAAAAACATTGTTTAGAAGTTATAAGAGACATTGCCTGATTAAAATATTCACAATGCAGTGCAATTTTGTTGGATGTTTGATCTTTCTCAATGGAATCCTGTGTGTTTCCTCTATTATGGGAAATAATTCATTGGACAATTCTAAGTCCTTGCCTTCTACAACTTCAGGAAAAGCAGCCCATTCTCTTAGAAATATTCTGAATAAAGAAAGACTAATACGCCTCTCAATGGAACAGAAAATGCAAAAATTAGTTTTGGATGTGATAGAGAATAAACATTTTGTTTCGAACGTGATGAAAAGTCTTGATGATATCACAAAAATATTGCAAACTTTTAAAGCAAGACAACAGGAAACCGAAGAAGAAAACTCAAAACTTAAGGAAGAATTGAAAATCATTCGCTCTGCAATGTGTTACTCTAAAAATCTGACAAGTGACTATATATATTCCTTAGATAAAACAAAGATATCACTTCCTTGGGAAGAAAATTGGTCTCTTCAGAAAGACAATTTTAAACAAACTCTGGAAAATGCAGACAATGAAACAGAACTGGATGGTTTCATTAAAACTAACAAGACAATAAATGACTCGGGATGTATGCAGTTAAAAGCCGAATTCAAAATAATTAAAGATAATGACTTGAACAGTTTAAAAAATGCAATTTCTTCACATGAACAGAAATATGAAAGTCTGTCAAAGAAATACGAGGATATACAGAAAAAATTATTTGAAATAAACGAAACAATATTCGAAGAAAATAACGCAGAAGACTTTAATACACGTCTAGATAAAAACGAAGGAAACTTTGTGTCTTTTTCGACTTTCGTCAATGAAACAATTCAACGTTTACTAGAGGGTCGAAGCAACGTTTACAAACAACTGATGAGCATATCAAGTAACTACATTTCATATTTTTTAAACATAAAGTTATCATACTTAGCCATAAGTTTTTTTTTTAATTTTCTTTATCTGTATACTATGTAAGCATTCAAATGTTCAGATATTTATTTTTCTTTGTTTAACTTTCACTAGACATTTTGCACAAACGTAGATAATATCTTAACGACGTTCGATCCTGATATTTAAAGTCTTAAACTTTTTTGCGAAGTATATTTTTAGTTTCTACATACATAGCTTAATTAAAATTCAAATAAAAAAAGGGGTCAATACGCTTCTTTTGGCGCTACAGTACATTTAATATTAACTTTTTGCACTGAAATTTGTGTCTTGATTAAAAATTATATTTTAAACGTTTTCCCTCCAATATTTTTATCGAATTAATGCATGAAACAAAATAAACTCTAAGTTTGTTTAAGAAAAGACACATAAAATTTGTGACTAAGAAAAAGTTTTAAATTACTTCGCATAATCAATTATTTTACCTTTCTGCACTAATAAAAAGTGATTTTTCTAGCATTGAAAATTTAATTAGCAAGAAAATTATTTTAAAGTATTAAACTTTTTCTGATTTTAAGCAAATAGGCCAAATTTATCTTGAATATTTAGAAAAGAACATAAAAAGCGGGGG
>PRKT01000449.1:264034-280479 GCA_003671525.1 Saccostrea glomerata | reverse complement strand
GGGGAGGGTATATGATGTTAATTTTCAGATATTATTTTAAAAAGTGTCAACTTTACGATAAAAATTGCTCAATTTGTTCCCGGATTTTCAAAATATATTTACTATATTTGTAACACTTTATTGATAGAATTCATAAGAAATAATTTAATAGATATATCAGAACCAGCATAACACATTTAACTACAACTTACAGCTTAACTACAGTTTTTTGTGCAACAAGGAAGGAAAAATAGGAATCTAAAATTAACAGTACTGTTATAGTTCAAAATGGAAAAAAAAACTTATCATTTTCGTCTAAAAAACCTTCCGCCACAAAACATAGTCCCTATCTTAATTTTACTTGAATGGAATTTAATCGCTGTTTATTCATTGATTATAGTTAAATTTGCTCTGTAAATTCAGATTTAATGTTAGAACTTAAAAGTGATGCAGAATTTTATAAATAAAGGACCTGTCAAAATTACGCTAAAAATCTCAGGATCGAACGTCCTTAAATATACAGAACATATTCCTTTTTTGTTGTTCAATATAGGATTTATTTCACGAGTGGTCAAGTTTTTTGTTTTAAATATAGTCATGAGTGAGTATATTTCGTAACATATCTTGATTAAAAGCTAAGGATTGTGCAAATACAAAATATGTTTTATCAGGCTTATTAATGCAAAAGAAAAACAGTAAAACTATTCATCAGAATGACAGATCCATAATTAGCTGGATTAAAGTACAGATAATGTATAGAAATCCTCTATCAAAAATTATGATTAACTACATTTCATTTAAGACCATGCTTAGGCTATAACAAGGTGCTATTAAAATTTAGGAATGAATATCAAAATGACTCTCCAAGCATTCTACCAAGTACAACAGAGGTAAATTCAGACTTCCGGAAAACATCCTCTTACTGTCTATACCGCTCTTTCTTTCAATCAAAGTCCTATGCTGGGGTTACATGACTGATTGATTGATATTGTTTAACTCCAAGTCGGAAATTTTTCGGCCATACTTTTTTCGTTGCTGGGATTACAAATGGGCAAACAACATTTATATTCAGTATATTTTTAAAACAATTTCTATCTCGGTACGTTTGTGGTACAGTCAAAGAGAATGGAATCTCAAATGATACCCTGATAAAAGTTGTTTTAACTCCTCCTCCCCCCTCCCCCTGTAGACCTGAAATTTGGAGAGAGAATTTCAACAATTACATTGGACTTTATATGAAAATTTTATATTGATCTGGAATGGTTGCCGAAAAATTACAGATGTAATTGAAAAAGGTGAAGATCAGAAACAGTGATCGACCTAAAAAAATCTATAAACAATACATATCTATGAAGAGGGTATGCTACATGTACGCATACTCTTGGAAATTCCAGAGTTGGGACCAGGTTTCTTAGGGGAGTCGCTCCCTGTTTGAAAATTTGAAATTTGTGCTTGAGAACTTTGTTTAAAATATTTTTATATTTATTTCAGAGAAATTACAGTCTCCTCCGACCGTAAATGGTATTGCATTTTATGCCTACATGGCTCAAAATACAGATAAAATATCTGGCAGGCGTAATCTGATATTTGATGTCGTCAGAACCAACGTTGGAAGCGGATATTGGTCTGGCACGGGAGTCTTCATTGTTCCAGAAACAGGACTTTATGTATTTACTTGGACAATAAGATGCAATGATTATCAGTACCACTCGACACAATTGATAGTGAATTATAAAGAGCTAGGCGTTATGCACACATCTGTCAGCAATCAATCCGACGTTCCAGGGACAGGGATTGTTGTTACACGTGTCACGGCAGGAGACAGAGTCTTTGTTAGAACACATTTATATTGGAATCGTGGGATAATTGTCAGCAACAACGCAGGGAGGTCATCATTTGCTGGCTGGAAAATTGCTTGAGCAGTATTCCTTTAGAGGAACTTGACATTCATTTGATCGTTTTTTTTACGTACCTGACTGCCTGTCTAAAAAATACAATTTTCCATATTTGATTTTTTAAACCTACATTAATTAGTATTACTTATATTACTAATGTTATCCTAAAATTGAATGCTCATCGACAATTTTGAATATATATATTTTTTTGAAAAAATTAAAAGGTAGACCGGTAGTCAACATAAACACAACTGTGTAACATTGAAGCAGGTTCACAACATCCACCAGTCTTTGGTTATTTGACTAGCCATGACCTGTTAGTGCTACAAACATAATATTGACTAGTATTAAATTATGCTACTAAAAATGAGCTGTTACTACTACAAATATGTGCATGATTAGTATACAATACTACCAAAAATGAAAGCTACCGTTAAACCATATTCATGACTAGAATACAGTACTGCAAAAAGAGTGTTACGAATTCAACATATTCATATCGTATATAATATGATACTACCAGAATTGAGCGTTTCTGCTTCATTCATGGGTGCAATTTAGAAATAAAGAATGTTATTTAGTGAACATGGCGTTATGCATAGCGACTGCTTTGCAGGCATATTCCATGATGTACGCTAGCGCCTCATAGAAAATATGCCAACAATGCCATTGCTACCAATAGCAATATACTCATTGGTACCAATTGCGCTCCGTTATTAGCAGACCTATTTTTATATTCATGTGAAGTAGAATATGTGCAAAATCTTTTACTTGAAAAGAAGAAAACACTTGCTGTGGCCTTCAACTCGACATTTGGATATATCGACGACGTATTCTCAATTAACGATGGTAATATCCATTCTTACGTCGATACGACATACTCTGGTGAGCTTGAGATAAAAAATACCACAGAGTCTGACACATCTGTTTCTTACTTGGATATTTTACTTGAACAAGACTTTAATGGTATTCTTACAACCAAGCTGTATGATAAACGTGATGACTTTAACTTTTCTATCGTCAACTTCCCTTACTTATGCAGTGATATACCTTTATCACCTGCATACGGAGTATATATATCTCAGTTGATTTAATATGCAAGAGTATGCTCTACGTATAAACAATTTTAAAACGAGGTAAATTATTGACAAGCAAGTTAATGAAACAAGAATATCAACAGTCTCGTTTAAAGTAATAATTTCGTAAGTTCTATGGTCGATACAATGATCTTGTCAGCAAATACAATTTATCATTGAGTCAAATGCTGCCTAACATTTTTCATACTTATTGTTAGTTCATTATTTATACACTGAATTGATGACGAATTTTTCCGTTATTTCCTGATCATGACAAGGAGCACACGGCGAGTGTGACTGGTCTGCAGGGGATGCTCACTCCTCCATGGCACCTGATCCCACCTCAGATGTTTCGGGGATCCGTGTTTTCTCTGCTTCTATTTTGTATTGTTTTATGGACTTTGAAATTGAATATTGTTCGTTATCTCCATATCTTGCTATTCATAATGTCATGTCCACGGAATAGTGGGTGTTTATAAGTTATATTTGCATTATGTGATATTTTCAAGAATATGAGAGGAAGTCCTGGCTTACATAAGAGTGTGACTGCTTGTTTCGTGTAAAGAAAAATAAAATAAAATGAGTAAGTCTAATAAATCAACCTTTTTTTCAATAACTCACAAATAGGTGATATGGTATTTGCGTCTCTCGCATAGTTATCTGGATACAAAACCGTATTGTCTTCAAATTACCCTATTTTCATGCAGTTGTGACGACATCGTATTGAAACTTTCCAAGAAAAATTAATGATTTAACATTATGATGAAAAAGAGAATGCATATATATTGATTATAACTTAAGAGTTTATTTAATATGTTTTTTAAAGTTCTTAAAATCATTGTCTGAGCTAAACTTATTCTTGGAATAGATATACATCTACTATTACAGATATTTCAGTTGATTTAAAGGTTTAACAACCTAGCTTGAAGAGTTGTCGTTCTTTTCAAAGATATGAACAGCAAAAAATAAAATATAGCAGTTTTTTTTTCAATTGTTAAAAAAATTATTACACAATGAAATACTTTGACAAAAATTTACTTTTGAAATGAATAAATCAGAAATTTCAATCATTTCGAATTTATTTGTTCTGGAGAATATTGTTAAAACTAAGATTAAATCCTTTTCCACAATATTTGATATATAATCTTCTGAAAGCCTCAGATTAGTGGAGGAGCTTGTACTCTGCGGGTTTGAGAAATGGATTGCACTCATAGCAGAAAAAGGCCGTAACAGTCATTCATGATAAATTCGGTAAATTGCTTTACAAAAACATGTTTCCTGTCTACGAAGATACCATTAATTCCAGGTCACACATGATGCAAGATGATGTAATAGAAATAACTTATAGCATTTGACATTAAGTGTTTCTGTTGCCTACCCAAACGTGTTGTAGCAATATAAATGTAGCCGTCTAAATCATCATAGTTTTATCACCTTGTTATTGGCTGAATCATTTTACCTTTCTATCAGTAAAAACCATTGTTTTGTAACTATGAGAAATATTGTCTGATGAAAGTAATAACATAAAAATAAATTTTAGTTGGATATTTGATCTCTCTTAGTGAGAATATTGTAGTGTCCGCGATTACTGGGAAAAATTTATCGGACAATTCTTAATCCCTACCGTCTACCATGTCAGGAAACAGCCCAACTCACCCCGTTTTACAACAAACAAGAAAACAAGGTGTATAATTTTTAAAATTCGCAATTTTGATTTGAATGTTTTATTAAATAATTTATGTATATACAGTATGTATTATGTTTTAACTGTCTGTTAACGTGGATTTGTTTGATCACCCTCCTTCTTGGCTAGACTTAAAGCATATTTGGAGGAGGGAATTTCAATTTTACATTGGGCTTTATGGAAAGGATATATGGAACAGAAAGGTTTCAAATGGTCATACAAATTCACAGATTATAGCATTAATATATTGCAGTCGTGTAATACCTGGTGAAGAAGAAAGAAAAAAATCATTGTTTTAAAGAAAGATCATCAATCGGACTAAAAAGAAAATATCGGTATATCCCTGTCTGGTACCTTTTACAAAATAGGTCGCACAAATAGTTGCAGAATTCTTCTACGTTTATGACGTCAAAGTTATAAAAAAGGAAACAGTACTTATCGCAGTTTTGTTCTTGGTATTCCGATTATCCAAATACAACATGACACAGGGATCACGAAATAATACTTTCTTACAGTTTTGTCATTCCTTCTGTTCTACGTAAAAGATACTGTATTAGATAATTGTACATGATGGTTTAGCTCTAGGGATTTGCTATATGCATTTTACAATTCTACATATTAAACGTTGCTTAAAGTAGTACGAAACATTCACTCGTAGTCTAATGCACGATGACATTAGAGACAATGAAGTGGATATTAGTTGTTATATTGATTTCTTTTCTAGGAATTTCGTGCCATCCCTTGCTTAAAGAAGGCGATTCATTTGAAAATTCTCAGTTATTTCTCAGTACCACGTCGAGTACAGTATCCAGTGTTTTGAGAGAAATTCTGAATCAAGAAAGCTTAGTGCGCCTGTCAATGGTACAACAAATTCAGAAGCTGGGTATGGATTCCATCGATAACAGAAATAGTACTCAGAGCATGAAGAAAAGACTTGATGACGTAATACATGAAGTTAAGGCATTGGAGTCAGGTTATCAAAGAATGGAAAAAGAGAACTCAGCACTAAATGAAAAATGGAAGTTCATGCGGTCTACAATGGCTAACACTACAAGTCTTAAACATGACAAGTTTTATCCTTTAAATGAAACAGAAGTTTTACTTCTTATGGAACAAATATCATCTTTAAAACGGGAAAATAATGAACTGTCTCGGGAACATTTAGAAATAAATGCACAGCTTGTGGCCTTAAACAAGACAATCAGTTTGTCAGAGAGATATTTGGAAATTTTAAAAAACGAGACGATGTTCAACAAGCATAAAATTGACATTCTTGTAGGAGAAAACGAGAGTATGCAGGAAAAGTTATTTCAGATGAACAAAACATTTAGCGAGAACAACAAAAATGACTTAATTACACGTATGCAGGTAGTTGAAGGTAGTTTTGGAAGTTTTGAACATACAGTCAATAAAACAATGGAAAATCTTTTTCAGGAACAAAACAACTTTAGCAGACAACTAACACATCTTTCGACACAAATCACAGGTATGTATCAGTATTTGATTTACGAACATTTTCTTGGAATTTTCTTGGATAAACTTTTATGTGAACATCAAGCCGAAAAAAAGTCAAAAATTTAAATTTAAAAGAATGCATTGACACGAGTATTACATGAAGTAGTATTTTCTTCCCAAGTTGATTCGTATTGAAGAAAAAACGGTATCAGTTTTGAACATTATTTGGATATTTTACTTCATAGTTACTGCATTTGCATACTGGACTGGTCAATACTTTAAATAAATAAAACGCATTATTAGATTCATATTTGACCAACCTTAAACGTTGTGAGAAATTATGATATGAATAAAATGTTTTATTCTTAAAAAATCAACAGTATATTAAGTTGTGTAAGTCAAACGCTTAGACAAATTCTGACTCCTTTGTAAATTGTATCAGCTGTACATGACCTTCTTATTGAAATATCAACTATTTTTAGACCTGCGTTTATTCAGCGAAAAAAAATCGTTACTAATGTAGTGTAACATAATGGAAATTATTGTCAAGCGAAAATCAGTCTTTAAAAAGTTAATTAAGACATCAACTTGGAATAATATCCTCTTAATCTGATACGATAGGCGATTTTCCTCATCAACACACCAACTGATCAATCGTCTTCGTAATCTGACAATATTGTTTTGTATCTATACTTTTTAATAATATTTCGACGATAAAGGATTTGTTGGTGATAAGAATCAATATCTTTATTTCAATTGATAAGCAGAATTCATTCAAAGAATGATTTTACATGTAATTAACTAACAGGGGTTAATGTATGTTACATTCTATTCTTTAGATTGATTGATTGTATATGTTGTTTTTACATCCCTCTCGAGAATTTTTCACTCATGTGTAGACGCCACCACTTGCCCTGGAGAGCTACAAATTTTGCTCCTATTCTTTAGAAAAAGATCCTTAATTTAAATGTGGACATAACAAATGAACATTTCTTTCTCATTTAGAGATAATTAAAACTCCTTCTTCCAAGAGTAAATCCATCGCTTTTTACGCGTACATGTCTCAAAACACAGCGACAATATCTGGTCAGCAAATCTTGCCATTTGATGTCGTGAAAACTAACGTTGGAAATGGATATTATTATGCAACTGGAATATTCATTGTTCCGGATACAGGCATTTATGTATTTACTTGGACGATACGAGAAAATAGCAATAACCGTCACTCGACACAGTTAGTGAAAAATACTGATGAACTTGGAGTAATTCACACACACGTTCACCACAATTCAGACATAGCTGGAACTGGAATTGTTGTTGCGCATGTCAATACAGGAGACAGCGTCTTTGTAAGAACTCACTCATCATGGAATTATGGCATAATTGTAAGCAACGGTGCAGGAAGATCGTCGTTTGCGGGATGGAAACTTGAGTGAACATTGTAGATTATTAACTCGAAATAGTAGAGTCGGCTCTGTTTGTAGTGCAGATTCTAGATAAGTTTATCAAAACTTAAAAGTTTTCACTATTGCAATGTCTTGACGCTTTTACCATAATAAATCCAATTTTCAATTTGTTCTTTATTGTTATACAAAGTTTGAACTATAAAAGAAGTCCAAAGCTCCAAAGTTTCACTATTATCAATCAAACATCCAAAGTTTTTACTACAGTCAATTAAAGTAACAATTATTTTTGTAATTTAGTAAATCGAAACTGCAAAGTTTTAACTTAAATACTATAGTCAACTATAGCTAATTATAGTTTACTATAAAAGTATTTTTGTGACGGGAAATGATTCTCGTAGGCTTAATTAAGTGTCCAGGCAAACGGATAAAATAATTCCTTCGAGAATACGCATTGATATCTTTAAATAGAAATCAAAATTGAGGCTCAATTCGTTCTTTTTTCTTGACATAAATTGATAATATTTTAAGATTTAAACACTAATTTTTTATACACTTTGACACCGAGTAGAGATATGTTATTTAAAAGCTGTCGGGTTATGTTAAATAATAGATACAGAATTGAATATCCTGTTAAAAATTAACATCTTATGTAATTATTAGCATTGTAAATAATTAAATAAAAAACAAAAAGGTGAAAGTCTAAATTTATAAGCGGAATCTGAATGAAAATAGAAAAGCATAAAAATTGTGAATTTTTGAATGGCATATGATTTATTTAATGTGAAATTGATTGTTATTACAGACAGATTCTCTTAGTAACATATAATTTTCTTCCACTCTTTGTGATTATATACATATACAACAGAAGTCGCATCGATCTGTTACATTCTTTACAGTTACATAAATGTTCAAGAAAAATGTTGCAATTAATATAGATTTTAAATGCATACCTATTTGTTTTGCACCAAATGCCACTACAATAAAAAAAACGTGGACTAGTTTTCTCATTTGTCCTCTTATAAGACATTTGAAGATTTCGGCGCTTTAGATCAAGATACACGTATACGTAGTGATTGTAGCGTGATTTTCTTATTTTCTTCAATGATTAAGGACAATCTGCAATTGATCAAGAAATAAAAAAATTCTAAAAACGAAATTCATTCACATATTCTTTCCAAAATAAGTTGTCTCTCAAACACTTTCAATAAATAAAACATACCCCTTCTCTTCATTTGGTATTGCTACCGATGCAGAGGAGGCTTGACATAGGATGTTGTTCGATTATAGAAAAGCACACACACACACACACACACACGCACACGCACACACACACACACACACACACACACACATATATATATGGGTAAACTTTTGAGGTTAATTAAATTAGTTTTTCTTAAAATATTTTTTTGCTTTCCTATCTAATTTTTAAAATCATCTTTCAAAAAAATATAACCAAATTTCCATTTGATTTTGTCCAATAATTTATGAATTATTGAAGCTCAAATGACGAAACCCCCCAAAAGTGAAAATCAAAAACACTGATTATCTTCAATGTCTCTCCCGTGCACCTGTCAGAGCCTTACTTCTCCTATCAGAGTGTTTATCTTTCAAACTGTGGCTATATTGGGCATGTGTAATTACGCAAAAAAATAAGTCAAACGGCGTGCGCAGGCGCCAGTGAGAGGAATACAACAGTAAGTTGACTGGCTCAAAAACCAAATTGCGGTATGTTTTCTTTCAAATTTCTTATGAATTTAATGATTAAAATTGTCTACTCTATAAATGGCTGTTTTTGGTGGTAGTAAGGTGGCGATTTAAGAGATGTCAGGACGAATAACCCGCTCGTAACATGGCCCTGTTTCGCGTTAACGTCATTGTCACGGTTGATTGAAAACCACTCCAGACCCTCTCTGACAACGGGTAACAAGTTTTATTGGGGATAATTTACAAGAAACTGGTTAGTTAACCGTTGTTGCCTTTTTCATCCATTAGGCAATTCGAAAACAAGACCCCATTGAACTTCCGTAAACTGTTCTAAGATTGCGAGAAATTCATAATGTCTCTTAATATTGAAAAACGATGTGCATGCCTCATATGCATCAATTAATACATCAAAATTTGTTTACAAACTCGTCATTATCAAATTGCATGTGTTTTGAGCTTTTTAGCGTTATCCCTACGTGACGTCATAAATTTTACAGTTAAGTAATTTTGAATACTGATTTTGGTGCACAGTAACTAAATTTCTCTTCTGACCAATTTTAATAATTTTCGGTCATGTGGTTAATTTTTTTTTTCGAACATTATGTTACCCTGCGTTTCTTTTTCCTTTCAGTATTAGTAATTATTTTAGCTTATAATAAAGATATCAATATATAAGATATTTTGCAGTTCATTATATAATGATAGGCATGGTATAAGGCAAAGTTGAAATCATTTATTGACTGAAAATCAACAATGCTATATTTAGAAGAAAAAAACCTAAACACGTGTTCATTAGATCATAGTTACATTTGTATAATAGATACGAGAGTTGCTTCTTCAATAAAAATTTAACTCATAAACTTACTTTACCTTGTCATTGCAAAATCATGTTGTTAAAATGTATATAGTACACCAAAGTTAGGAACTATGAATTTGATTATTATAAAGATGCTTCACTTTCTCATTGACAAAATCTATGTAGTTTTTGGAGATCAGATCTTCCAACAATCTGTCGGAATTCTTAGGGTTCCTAATTACGCCGCTGTAATAGCAGACATATTTTAGTATTAATATGAAGCATTCTTAAACTTCAATATGAGAAGAAAACATTTTAAACTCTACATTTAGATTTTATCCTGCCACTGATAAAAATCGTGAAATTTCATTGGTCGAGAAGAATACTGTATCAATCAATACCATGCTGTCTACCCACATCATATTGATAAAGTGCCCCCTCTACGTAACCTACTTACCAAACATCAAATCACCTACCCACAACACATCAAATCACTATCCCCCCTCCAAATGACTTACCCAACACACATCAAATCACTATCCCCCCTCCAAGTGACCTATCCACCACACATCAAATCACTATAACCCATCCACGTGTCGTACTGCAAAGATGGTTTCATTTGAACACGCAAAGAGCCGAATACCTGACGTCATATAAACATTAATGAAGTCACAATGTTAACAATTGTTACGGAAAGATTTGCTGAAACCTTCAACAGGATAAATTCGTTATGTAGAAACTTAGAGGGGTAATACAGAAATATGTGGGATCCTTGAAAAAAATACATATTAGCTCGGCTTACATGCATTTCTTCAAAGACCGTACATATTTCCGTATTTCCCCTCTGTCTTCAAAACAGTAATATATTTGATGTCGTATAATCATTTGGCAATAATTTCTCTCATTTATACATGTATGTCGACTTGATATATCCCAAAAGATCTTGAAATAAAAAATAACAATGAATCTGAACCATCTGTTTGATATTTGGATATTTTCCAGAAAAAAAAACAGTAATGGTTAGTTTTGAGCATGAATATTGCGGGTTATCTACATATATTTTAGATGATCATGTGAAATGATAAATTTATACAATGCAAATCTTGAAAACATTAAAAACATTTGATTTTTTGCATTAACCCCTTCACTTCCGTACCGGTCAAATTGACCGGTGGCGCGTTAAAACACGAGTTCGCGAAAATAAGATCTCCGTATCTATTTTATGGTAGCATGAAGGTATATAAACTATATATCATCTTTTTGGAAATTTTCTCTACTTTTAAAAAATCTAAAAAGATTATGTCTTGATTGCCGGTATTTAATGGATTTTACGTTGTGAAGACAAACGTGACTTTTTGAAAATGGCGTAATTTTCCAAAGCAATTGCCGATTTTCCAGACGATTGACATTTTTTTCCTGATTAACTTTTTAAAGGAAGTATGGTATATTCTTAAAGCATATTTTCCCTGCTTTTAAAATATGTAAAAATTATTGTTATTACTTTAAAGTATATTTTAAAAACAAGAATTTTCTTGTAATTCGTAATGTTTAAGCAAAGCTCAGTTTTACGTTTATTTCTGTGTTGAAATAGGGAAAACAAAATAAAGCTGGTAAAAGTAGAGAAAATTTCCTTTCCAACGAGCCCTTACAGGCCTTCTTACGCTCAGTATTTTCCTAATTACGATAATTTGAATTTGTGACCTTCGCATAGTTTTTATGGAAAAATCGGTCAATATATTACCTATATAGCTAAATATAGTGATTTTCCTGGACCTGTTGAGTACCAAGCAATATATGGATGAATGGATTTTTCTCACGAAGTCTAAGGGACATGAGTTGTATCCTTGATTTAAAGATCTGAAATTGAAATAATTGTCAAAACTTCATGCTTACATTCTTAAAATAATGTGTAATATAGTATGAATGAAATACCCTGTATTTTTTTTTCTTTTAATCTCATAACATATATCAAAATTTTTAAATATAATACTTTATTTTAGTAATGTTCTAATGTGCTTAATTTATATCTCAGTTTAAAAATGCATTACCCTGTTTAGCTTTGTAAATTTAAAGAAGTCTTCTAAAGACACTGTCTTGTTGCTCTGTAGTTTCAGGGGCTGTTATATGTTGATGCAGGATTTACTAAGTCATTGGATCTCAAAATCTGTTGGGAAATCTTCAGCTGACTCTGAACATTTATCAATTATGTTTATGTTAGCTTCCATGAAATTGTTTCCCTCTCCTTGTTAAATTAATAATAGAGTACTGTAGCCACACCTTTCCTGATCACTGTATTGTTTATGGAGTAATAGTTTTGTCTTAAGCACTTGTAAACTTATTTGCAGCAAAGTATCAAGTACTTCCATATCGTTCTTTACCGTCATGTTCTGTAAAAATTTCCACATCTGGCATCTATGTCTTTGATAATATACACTTTTAATGAGAATAAGGAGCAATTACAACTGCAATTACATCTGCTAGCACAGTTGACACCTTGTTGATTACCTGTTATCAGTGGCAATAAACAGATTAGCTACCGATATAAACACTGCTTGTGTTGACTAGTCGGTATTTTACGAACCCAAGTAGGTAAAAAATCCGGAATTTTTCAAAATCGGTAGAAACCGCAGTTTTAAAAAAAAATCGGTAGACAGTCGGTAGGGATGGTTAAAAATCGGTAGACTCCCGATAAATTCGGGAGAGTTGACAGGTATGCCAATGAACAGGTAGATTTTTGTTTTGGTATTGAAAATTTCTGTATTTCTAAAATTTCAAAAAATAAAGTCAATTTTCATTTGTGTCATTCTCATGATATTGCATTCATCCAAGTTTATAAACATTCAATTTATATTTTGAAAAATAAGTGTTTGAAAAACTTAATACTTATGATGCTTGATTATTCATACAAACATTATTTAAACACATAATATCTATTTGAATGAATACCGAGATATGGAACAAGCTGTTTTTATAGACTGCTGTTGTATTTCTAATCTGCATAAAGTATGTGGTTAGAATTTCCATTTTCTCAATTTTTCAGACACTTTCCAATTATCGTACACCATATACATGGGTGGTCACACTCACTGGATGGTTTATCAACACTCCCATCCTCACGAACAGCCTTGCCCCAGGAATTTTGCCCTGAAGTAACATTTGCAGTCAATTGTCTCCTTTCTTTTTACAACCCTGGCAGCCATGCAGGTATGCAATCTATGAAAGCCATGAAGGGACATTGAATTTTTAAAAATTTATAAAATTTAAAACCGAGTTCTTGATTTATACAATCCGTTTTCTCGGATTGACAATCTGTTATAACAAATTGCAAATTTATTCTCACAGATTATCAATTCGTTCCCTCAAATTACACAATCCGTTATCTCAGATTGTATAATTCATTCTCTTAGTTTAAATGATTCGTTCCCTCGGAATGTAAACCCTTCCCGTGATTTCATTAAAATTATTTATCTGTACATATCGGATATGGTAATACATGTTTAAAGAATATAATACTGAGTATTGTAGTATTTTACATCCTACCTTTTATTACATATTATGGTCCAAAATGAGAAAAATACATGAACATTTTTAAATCCATATGCTTGTACTGATATTTGTACAACAAAAAATCTTAGAGGTTTTTGTGTCACGTGTGTTATAAGAATAATTGAAAGTCCTAAATAGTAAAAGTGAATATGGGTCCTGTGTAATCATAATATTTCTAAAATAAATATACGTTGAGTTAGTTATGAAAGAGGTTGGAAACGACCGGTTGCTGAAGCAAAATAAATAGAATGCACTAATTGATTAAAATGGATGGATGTATCTGTACATATATGTAATGAAATTCAAGAGCACAGATTGCCAAAATCATAAGTAAAGACACGTTGTAACAAATCTATATCTCAAATTATTAATCTGTGAAAAAGAATTACCGGTATGTAATTTGAGATCTCAAATTATGAATCAAGGGGGCGAATTAGTAATCCGTAAGATCGGATTGTCTAATTCGAGATCTCATCTTTTACTTTTTTGAAAAATTGACATACCCCTTCATGGTTTTCGTAGCAATCTAATTCAAATTAGATCTTCAATCCACTGCCAGTTTTTTTTTATATGTTGCGATAGCATAAACAGAGGTCTGGCTTTAGTCAGATTGCCAAATATGCTATTTGTTTTAGTTCAGTAATTTTACCATGATGGTTTACATGGTTTACTACAAGGTTGTTGAATTATCAGTCCTGATACATTGACTGAACAATATCATTTAACTTCTTGAATCATATAATAAATACAAATTTAATTTTAAAAGGAAAATCAAATAGATATAGTAATTTTAGCATTCTTAATTTTATTTATAAATGTAAATTCATATACAAAATGACATGTACCTGTTTCAAAATATTATAAAATCTTTTACAGGATAGAAGCTGATCACTTGTACTTGACAGCAAATAATAATGTCTTGGACAAGCCAAAGAGTTTCCTCCAGTCTTACAGAGAAATGACAGTTGATAAAAGAATGGTGGACACAAAGTAAAAGTGCTCTTCAACATTTTGTGGAAGATTTCAGTCTGATTTGGAATTCATCTTGCAAAATTTCTGGATTTGTATATTTGGATTTAAACCTCACATTTTCAACTTATTGACTAAACAGTTTTGCGTTAAATATTGCCAATGCTATCTATTATTATTATTTTTCCTCCAAGATAACATGTCAAGTCTTTATTGTACCCCTTAAGCTCTGTTATACCAGAAAAATTTTGTAATGAAATCATTTAGTTTATTTTTTCTTGTTAGATTAAATCCATGTAAATAAAGATTAATTTTAATGGCATCAAGAGGATGGATTTTTTTGTTTAACAAAAAGATTGTATACATGTTTTTCTAGGGGTTTATAAGAAGCAGAACAGAATTCTCTGCTTGCAAATTTTGTTGTTCGCCATTTTTTATTACGTCAACTATTAGATGATTTATCCATGATTGAAGCATTTCAAAATTGATATTTACTTACAATTTAAAGCAGGATTCTGTACTGATATAACCTTGACCCCCTTAAAAACAAGAGTGTCAAGGTCAATTTTTAATACAAAAATGTTCTTTCATTTTTATGGCCTATACAATATCATGAAATATACAAAAAGTGTCTAGAATGTGTCCAGAATGTGAAATAACAAACATGTATATAGCCAAAAAACTTTAAAATGTTGTTGCTTAGCAACCACTTAAAGGTCATTAAATAGATATTTGAACTAAAATGATGCATGGATATTGCAGTTCTGATCCCTTCTTGAGAGTATATTCAGAATTTTCCATTATTCCATTATTACCAAGGTTTTGTTTTCAGCATCCATTGTGTAAAATTATGGCAAGAGTATTGAAAAGTGTTGAAAAAAATTGATGAAAGTTTTGCACTTATTTGACCTTTGACCTCCTAAAAATAGTTCTAATGAGGTCAAACTTTAAGACAATTTATCTGCTGTTCGTCCCTTATAATTTTATGACCTCATATCTAACTTTTATTTGTGCTGGGATTCATTATTGTGTCTAGGATGAGTAATAAACGAAAATTCTTGCCCGAAAATTAAAAAATTCTGGGTTGCTAAGCAACCGCTTTTAAGTAGTTATATGCAGAATTGAAAAAAAAGTTTATATGTTTCATGTAGTACAGTATCATGCTCTTCTGTGAGTATATCCAAAATTTCCTATTTCAATATACATCATAGTAAATATTTAGCTTGAAGATGAAAAAGTATCAAAAAATTCCATAAAATTTTGCACTTAATTGACCTTTGACCTCCATTTTTACTAATAAGGTCAGTTGTTGAGTATCTGACTAGTCATAAAATATCATCTCTAAGACATTCCCAACAAAATGGTATGCAATATACCTAGCTTTCTCCTTGAATAAAAAAGTTGGAAATAATTTAATAATGTCAAATCAAACTGTCTCCAAAATCACCTAAAATGTGCCCGTAGAGAAAGGGTTAAGTTGAGGTGTTGTTTTTTTTTTTTAAATGTATGAAACATGTGGAGATAACGAAGAGTATTTAAGATAAAAAAAATCCATAAAACAATACAAAATAATAACAGAGTAAACATGGACCTATAAAACACCAGATGTGGGATCAGGAGCCATGGAGGATTTAGCATTCCCTGCTCACTGGTAACAACCGCCATGTGCCCCTTGTCATGATCGGGGAATAACGGGAAAATTCGATGTCAATTCAGTGTATAAATAATGGACAAGCAATTAGTATAAAGAACGTCAGTCAGCATTTAACTCTATGCTCATTTGATAAATTGTATTTGCTGATAATGTCATTGTATCGACAATAGCTTTGCGAAATGATGACTTGAAACGAGACTGCTGATATTCTTGTTCTATCAACTTGTTTTTCAATAATTTACCTCGTTTAGAAATTTTTCATACTTAGAGCATGCTCT
>PRKT01000449.1:222467-260478 GCA_003671525.1 Saccostrea glomerata | reverse complement strand
AAAAAAAACATTATTATTGTATCAAGTTTCATTGCATGTATAAAACTATGATTTTGAACATTCTTTTACACAAATATGAATCATTAACTCTTCATTTAAACAAAGGAGTAAACGTTTATTCATACCAGTATAGCTTTCCCCTTGGAATGGAAACTCTGACAGGTATCGTGTAAAACCTGAGTTGAAATATTGAAGAATTGTGTTCATTAACATCATATAATAATGACGATCAAATGATTCTTATCTGAGATATAAAATTCCTTATCGTATTACGAAACCTCCAGAAAAAATATAACATTTGTGGGTTTTTTTTTTATTGGAACTCATGTTAAAAGTAACATTTTTTTTTCTACTTCGGATTGAATTTAAATAATATCCTATATGATTTTACAAACAATTGATACATTTTTAGTCAGCAACCTTCGGAATAGTTGAATGATGCCCTCATAGAATAGGTAAACTAACACTCTGACCAAAACAACAATAATTATATAAAGTCGTAGTCTACTAATGAGATTGAATACTAATACTTAGCATTGCAGCTTTTTTGCGAGCATGATTCTCGTTTAATTGAGAAAAAAAAAGCATTTGTTTACTGATGATACTTTTCAAATTAATGTATAAAAATTGGTGCAAGCTTTATTATAGGCTCTGCGAACAATTCCTAAAACAAGATACTAGTAAATTATTGACAAAAATGTTGATGAAACAAGAATTTCAAGTTGTCATTGTTAAAACGTCATGGATTTGAAATATTATTTGCAGGACATTTTGAAATTATAGAAGACATGGGATCGGAAAAATAATCTTCAGTATGTCTCTAATGGAGACTTAACATTCTTTTAATGTTTTGTATATACTGTAGGTTTTATACCAAAAACTGGGAATCTGATTACTACGCATATGGCATATGTTTACAAATGTAATATATTTAAAATCCTAGAGGATTATCTGAAGGGCACCAAATGAACTCTTTGAGTATGTGTCCCTTCAAAAATGACATCTTTTTATACTGTATCATATTTGCCAGTATCATCAGTTGTCGTAATTCTGTGTACTCATGAATGAATAGTTTCCTAACGACAATTACCCTCGGGGAAAGACTGTCCTCCAGCAAAGATACATAATCGGCCGTTAAAATGTATCCTCATCTGATTCAGTAGAAAGAAAATTATGATTATAAGTTTGATTACCGATGTTCACGTACAGTAAAGAGTATACACTTACATGTTTCCAAATTAAAAATTGAAGGAGCAAGGAATTTGTTGTGTTTGAAGTAAGTGTTGACCAAACGAAGCTTGTCCTTAACAAGACAGGTTGAATCATGTCCCCATGTTGACAATGAAATTACACAATGAAGGAGTTGCTGCGTGTTTCTGTTATAAAATAATTTAAGTAGAAAAGTAGAAATTTAAGTAAAATTGTTTTGAAGAAAACAGTTTTGCAGATGACCAATGACTTAGAATGCAAATATGCTTGTTCCACTTTTATCAACGAAACTGTTTACTATGATGTCAAATGGTCTAGTGTTAACTGTATCCTGAAGAATGGCTGTATAAAGTTATAATTTAAAAGTCATACATTAATACTTTTTTCTTGGTAAAAGTTATTCCACAGTTTTAAGTATCCATATATAATGAAAACCATTTCTTAAATTTGTGACTGTTAACGTCCCTTATTTTTTTATTTAGAGATATGCCGTTATCACTTTCATATGAAGTTTTCCCCCATTTGATTCGATACTCAACAGTATGCTATACTTAAAACAGTTTCTAAATCAAGATAGGCAATTGACAAAAAATGATAATACAAATATAACAATACCGTGACTGGTTCAGCAGGGATGCATACATTTGTAATTAATTGCAAGATATTTAAAGAAAGGATTTTGGAATGGATTCTTTATCCTTTAATTTGGATTATTGGAATACTTTCGTTTGAACCTGAATGATGTCAATCAAACAGGAAAACATATGCGTTACATGAAATATATAGATATAACGAATAGGATTCAAGCTCAATGGTCCATAGAGCAATACAAAGTAGGAGCAGAGCATAAATGGACCTCTAAAACATCAGAGGTAGTATCAGACGCGCAGCTAGGATAAGGCTGACCGTAGAATATCAAACTACAAACTGTACTAACTTCTGTGAACTACCAAGATATGACGTCATAATAGAATATGACGTGAATTACTATATACTAGAGCTGACATGACGGGAAAAGTGTCATAATTTTAACATGGCAATAGATTTTTTTTTATACGAGGGCTGTTCAATAAAGAATGTCCTCGGTGCTCAGAAAGAAGCAAAAGACGCTTTTCAATGTTTAAGTCTTCATGATTTTACTAATTAATCTCTTCTAAGTAAAATACAAGTCCGTAATATTTTTTATCCAATTTCTGGTTGTTGTTAGAACTCATTTTTGGGTATGGCCCTTAGTATACTGGAAAATTGCAGCTTCAATGATTTCCCGGACTTGTTTCTTCCCTCTGAAAGGTGTTTTTTTTTCAAGTTTGAAAATAGAAACAAGTCAAAAGGTCAAAAATTTGGCGAATATTGTTCATGTGAAAAAACATTAACTTTCTGTTTATCCCGAAAACCCCTTTACTCTTCAGGGCATGCTGATTTGGACGCTGTCTTGAAGAAATTCGATGTAGTGGATTCCTGATTTTGGGTCCTTCCTCTAATAAACCTTTTGATTTTTTTGCAAAAAAACCCCTGTTTTCTAGACTCCTCCAGAACTAAACTGTCTCTCCGAATACGAATTTGAACAACAATACCACTAATTTTTAAGAAATTTACAGATAAATCTGTCTCTTTGCTCTTAAATTTCTGTGCTCTTGTAAGACATTCGCTGTTTTTATCAAGTAGATCTTATGGTAAATTTTGTTTTGAGGGTTTATATATTACAATAGGATTAAAAAGAAATTATTGTATTGTATATCTCCTGAAAATCGCAGGTATAATTCTTTTAGCGTTATATCTGAAATAAATTAATAAATTATGTTAATTGGCACGTCGGGAATACACATATTTCTTAAATACTTTTCTTTTTCAAGATTTGTTATTTATTTGATTGATTTGTTTGTTTTAGATATAGTATTAATTAATTTTATTTAATTCTTTTTTAAATCAAATAGCATGCAATGTCAGGTAGATATCGAAGACATGATATTAATAATAGAATGAATTTTAATTCATTATTCAATTTGTATTCCATTTGTATAAAATTGTTAAATTTGTCACGTGTCGTAATTTTTCTGTCACTAATAATTATTGGAAAGATACAACTTTGGTAAAATATAAAGATTGTTTTAAGCTGTTCTCTATATTTTCTGGGAAAAAAACTACTTGAAAATAAGCAGTGTAATACAAAATATGCAAAAATGGCGTGGAAACGTCATTTTTATTACCAGGGTATGCCATATTTCTAAAGTAAGAGCATTTTGTTTAAAATAAAAATGACCAATAAAGGTTGCATTTTAAGATGTACAAATGAAAGCTATATATAAAGTAAAAGTAAGATATTCATTTTAAGGGGCCAATTGAGACATCTACCGCACTTTTTTTGTAAAAAATTATCAAGGAACAAGGTCAAGAAACCAATTTTAAAAGTATCCGAAGAAATGTCTTGTCACAAGAAATACACCTGTGAGATTGACAGCCATAGTCCCGCCCATTCAAAGATAATGAGTAGATTACAATTTTTGCGGACAAACAGACAGCCACACAGGGCAAAAAGCTAATTACTCTCGAATAGTGGATTACGAGGGCATAAAAAGTACACCAGAAATCATGCAGGGAGTATTACATCAGAATAAACGACTTGTAATGGTTCCATGTACATGATTGTCTTGCAATTAATGTGCACATTTGTAAGAAACATATATGCGTAAATAATTGTATGATATTTAAGTAAAAAATGTCATGATTATGAAATGTTACGTTTTCATATATCGATTTTGTTGCCGAAATATTGCTGAAATATTTCCCACTCTGTGTTTATTAAGAAATAGTCCTTGATTGGTTACACGCGTTTTTTTACTAACCACATACATCCACATCACGAAATTCAAAGCGAATTGAAGAATCATTTGTGAAGCACCAAGGCTCTTCCCTGTCAAAATTGCGACAGTAGTTCTCTATTGCATGAGTCAAACTAGTACTACCATACGTGTGTTCGTGTGGAGTTTGGGCATCCCAGCGCTGACATGAAAGCCCGGATTTTGTCACGTTCTTGGTTCTAGTGTATAAATACCCAGGTAATCTGCATGTCACATTTGATTTGCCTGGAAGGGTATATCAGTTATAGATATAGGTTTTAATAGTCCAATATAAAGGAAAATATTCAATGTTTAAGATTTTATTTGTATGTTAATGTCATTTTATCGTTTTGTAAAACTTTTCTTTTTCCAAGAAGTCAACAAAATGGAGCATTATGGACTTGATGATGAATTCAAAAGCTGTTTGTCGTCTTTTTCTATTTCATGAAAAAAAAATGTACAGATTGCAGTTAGATTAAAGCAGAGATAATTTGTCAGAATGTGATAAGTAACAGATAAAAGGATAAATGTTATAGTGGAATTTATCATAAAAAGGAAAGAATTCCCCCATACCAACCAATCCCTGCCTTCTTCCCTAAATTGTACATATATTTTACATGAAATGAGATCACTTTATTATGATTTTATCAATACTATGTCACTAAATATTTAAGTCATTTGAATCTTAAACATTTTACATTCAATGCAGTAACATAGATAAACATTAATTTTTTTTTATAATCATTATTGGCGCCTAGGTCATAAGTTATCCATTATATATTTCTTGAACCTAAATCTATGTGGTCTCATCAGAAGGGTCTGTTCTCTGTGTCACAGAGGAGAGTCGAACCCGCGACGAAAGGATCCATTCCATTCTTACCACGTGCTTCTGGGGTAAACGTTCTAACCACTGCTCCACGTAGATGAAATCGTATGAGGAAATACCAATAAAAAATTTAAATATCAATAACACTAGGGAAAAAATACAGACAGGATTTCCTTTAACACTTTTATTTTTTTAAGTTGTTGTACAAACATGAGGAAGGAAGGAACTCTTCGATATTTTTATAAATAGCATATCAGGGACAAATACAAATATAGAAAAAAAAATTCTATATACCTCCTTCTCGATTAAATGAAGCACCGAAACAAAACTACATGGCTAGGAGTGATAACTGCCTTGTTGAAATAAGGAAAACTTGTTGTGTTATTTGTGAAACACTCTCCTGTATATGCTCCCCTCTCCCTATTATATAATTAAAAAATTAAAGATCAGCTCATCTATCATAAAGCTATGACTAAAGTATTGCTAGAGTATTTATTCCCTTTGTCTCTGAATGCGATCATAAAATTGAAATCCCCTGTCACAGTAGATGGAACCTCTTATAAAATGATTACAGTCATAATTAATGCCTGGTCTAGGTCGATATTTGATTTTTTGAAATAACACCCCAAACAACTACTCTTTAGAAATATGGAAGATTGGATCAGATAAACAGAAAAAGTAAGCATCCTCTTTAACAAATATTTGCAAAAAGAAATTGAATTGTTTTAGCAATTGATAGGGAAAGTGTCAGTAAACATCCGATTCTGGTATTTATTTATAAACATGATAAATAAACTATGACATTATGACGACCGTAGGAATTGGTTAAATGCTCACTTTCTTTAAGTTTATCATATCCAAAACAATCAAATTAAAATTAAAAAAAGGGGGAAAATCAATTAATCTAGAATTATGTTCAATATTATGCTCAATATGTAGATATTGCACATTTATTTAACATGTAAAATGATACATTGTCTCAATGTTTTGGCTTGAAGATATAATACAAAGAGTACGCACTGATACCAGAGTAAAACCTATAGAATAACATCAACGGAACAAGTATATTTTGTATATACAGCCAGCTTTCCCATCCAACGAGCCCGGGCTCTAATTCTTTGTGAAATCTCTGCTGGTTATAAGAATTAAGAAACCAGTGAATAAGATTGGTCGACATCAGAATAATTCCCCCAGAGGAAATAAGAATTGAAGATTTTCCCTTCGTATGATAGCGCCTGACTTTTATTAAAAGGTGTGTTTGCAGAAATGTATCAATCAGAAAAAATAAACGACTGCAAAGAAACATTTTTAGTGGAGTGGAGGGATTTGAAAAAGCGGTCAATAATCCAAACATGTAGTAAGTCACCATACCAGAGGATGTTAGAATTAGGATATATTCATTAGTGTTCAATCTTGATTGTCTAGTAGAGCAGCTGAAGTTTTTGTTTAGATGATAACTACATATATAGACAGTTAGAATACCGCTAAATGTGCTCACACACTCGCCAATTTGGAGTAGGAGAATAAGACCATCACTATTCCAGTTGTATGCAAACACGAGCAATACAGTTGCAAAAAGTATTGGTAAATTGATGAAAACTCCACATATTGCTACACAAATATTTCGTCCCATTAGATGCAGTTTTATTTCGTGAAGATCTAATGGATAATTTATGGTTTCTTTTAAATTTTGATTTCTTTGACTATTAGAGTCATTCGTTGCACTGTCGAATGGCAAACCCAAAAATGAAATAATAAAACTTGAGCCAAGGATACAAAACTCCATTCTCATTGGTAATAAGATAGGTGATAATTGCTCTGCTAATCCATGTTGTATGTTGGATGTTCGAAAACAATAAGACTCGTTGCTATATCTAGGGACAGTGTTGTTTCCAAGTTGAAATACAGATATATTGCTAATAACTATATTGAACCAGATGACGAAGTTTGCTACAAGAATAAAAATACTTGAAATGTTCACGAGGAGGTTTTTTCTAATCGTTTTGCTTTGGTAATACGATATGAAACTCAACTCAATCAGAAGAAAAAGTAGTAGAATCGCATTACTCATCATTGAAAGAATCATTTCAGCTGTTCTTAAGGAAAACAAAACGATGCATTCTATATAAATAGCAGCGTAGATGGAAACATGTACCATAACTGCTAATCCAAAGATCCAGAGGAAAATTATTCTGAGTTTCAGAGATGGATCGGCAAGTTTGTGTTGAAGGTGTCCTTGGATGGTTAGTCTTCTTCTGCAATCAGACACGATGAGAATAATCAGAGATATCAATCCAAGAGAAACAGATATCATCATTGCGACCCACGACCTTGTTTTGGCTTTGTCTGAATACGCCTGTTCAACTGCATTGATTCCAATGATGACAAAAACACCAGACACAAGGTGTGAGAACAATAAGATACTAGCAGTCTTTCCACTATTGTTGGATCCTGATCGCTCTGAGAATGGACAAAACGGTTGTATGAAAATTCTACAGAGCTTTTTCAAGAGCAATATATCTGCCATCATGCTTCATCAATTGTTACCAATTAAATACACGTCGAATACAAGACTATCAGGAAATGTTTTGTAGCATGTGTTAGGTGGAAAGTAATTGAAAGTGGTCAAGAACCATTCAGAAAAAGGAAACATAAAGGAAATAAGATAGCACTTAACTAGCCGTTATCTTCCCTAAACCTTTCAAATAAAATATATCTGAGTGCATATTTTTTTCTAAAATCTGAAATGGTATAAGAGTTTTTTTTTTCATTTTGCCAAAAATCAAACATTACTAAATCGAATTATCTCTATTAATTAACACTATTTAATGAATTGTTTATATCTTGTTTTACACCAGAAAATAATAAAAATAGAGTCTATTAGATTACGGTAGCGACATTCTTTTCTTCTAATAAGGAAATAAAGGAAATAATTGTACCATTTATCTTAAATACAGTAAAAAGCGTAATATCTAAGGTAACCCGAAATATATTGATTGATTAACGTCACTCTTGAGGATTTTTCACTCATATGGAAACGTCACCGTATGCCGGTGAAGGGCTTCAAATTTTGACCTTTCCTCGGCACTCAGGGCCATTGAGCAGTGAGAGATCTTTATCGTGCCAACGCCTGCCGATGACACGGGGCCTCGGTTTTTAAGGTCTCATCCGACGGACCCGCAACTTTCACTTCAAAGTGCCGAGCGCATGGCGAAGGAACAGTTGCTACCCATTTTAACGACTAGGGCAGTCGCGGCCGAGAAACGAACTCACGACCTCCCGATCACGGAGCGAGCGCTCTACCGACTGAGCTACCGTGAAGAGTAAACCCGAATTATAAGCAACCACATATGTCAGATGTTTAGAATTGTTTATAAGCATAATATGTTTAATCTAACAACCAAGCTCTATGATAAACGTGATGACTTTAACTTTTCAATAGTCAATTCACAAGATGAAAGACCACCTTTAAGCAAACGGTTAATGGTAGCTTAATGGTGACTTAATGGTGCTTAACTTAACTCCTTTAAGGGTCTTCTACACACCCAAAGCTTATGTTCTCATATTATTGAGCATTACTTTTAACAAGCATATCAACCTTTAAAAACTGTCCAGGGATTAAAATGTAATTTATACTGATTTTTTAAAATAATTATTTCACAAGTTTCAAGAAATTTTTCCAAAGGCGTTTTCATACCTAGCACAAAAAATCATGTCTTACCGTTTCGTATATTTTTAAAGTCACAGAATGACCATAAAAACTTAATTTTATCGATCAATACATTTTTTACAGAATTTATTTCATGTATAAAAAGTACTTAGTTTTATGTTTTATATAATTAAGAAATCGATTATACTTAGTGTACATTGAATATTGTAGGATAAGAATTAAACAGATAAGTACAGAATGCATTAAAATATTTTTACTGGTGTTTTATCATACGATCTTTAAATTTTGAGGAGAAAAGCACCATCTTTTTAAATGAAAAAAAAAATTATTCGTTTGCATACAAATATTAACTACTAACCTATGCATTCTCCAGCATTTAGGTCTACCTTTTCAATAGAGACGGAAAAACTGTCAATTGTTATTTACGTTTATTGATGCCAGCTAAGGTTTGCATGAAATATATGGAGATAACGAACAGTATTTCAGATCAAAAGTCCATGAAACAATTCAAAATATGAGAAGAGCAAACACGGATATTTTAAACATCAGAAGTTGGATCGGGTGCCATTGATGAGTGAGCATCCATTGCTAACCTGACACATCCGCTTTGTGCTCCTTGTTACGATCGGAAAATAACGGAAAAACCCGTCATCAATTCAGTGTATAAAAATAAATATTTAGCTGTAGAACGTTGTCAGTAATAAGATATGTAGTAAATACGTGTTTCAAAGTGCAGAGGTTAAGGCAATCAATCTTAAGATAAGCGTCACTTATAAATTGAAGGACATTTCATTCCTCTTGTCAGTCGTAGAGAAGATCTAAAATGTTGATTTTACTAAGTCTTCTGTTCTATCAGCAAATCTGTTTTGCGTTTGAATATACTGATACGCATGTTAGCGAATAGGGTGACCCAGTTGGAAAGGACTATTGGAAAAGAACAGCAGAATTCTGTGCAAAGAGAATTTCAATCAATGAATTTGGAGGTAAAAAACAGATATTCCACATCCAGACTTCAGCAAAACAGATAATAAACCACGTATTCAGGAAACTAAACTACACACACACCAGGAAAAGACACCAACGATTCAAATCTTAAAACTTGTGATGATCAAATTCTGACGTCGACTTTAGAGAGAACTGTTCGTGAATTATCCAAGCTTCTCAAAAATCAGGAAAACGAAATCCAACATTTAAGAAAGTACATTTCTGAAAATGAAATTAATGTTCAAATATTTCAAAAAAAAAAAAAAAAAAAAAAAGAAATGACACCTAAAGGCATGGGAATTAAAAAATCTGATGCATCTCTGCCTAATGAATCTAGAATGTCCAAAATCCGAAGGACTAAGGATGAAAACTCTCCTTCGATAGCAAATATCAACAAAAGTAACTGAATCTGATTTAAATTTTCCATGATTTCTTATGGATTAATATATACATAATGGTGGGATTTGGTATCATGGAGGACTGAGCGTCCCTATCTTCCGGTCAGGTGTGCCGTTTGCCCCCTGCAAGACCAGAAAATACGGGAAAATCCAAAACATTTCTGTGTGTAATTAGTTACCTCACAATTAGATTAAATTTAAAACATTTCGTTTTAGAATTCGTTCCTATATAGAGCATTCTCTTTTGGATTTTGAATCAACTTAGAGATATAAACTCCATTTGCATGTGATAGGGATATGTTAATTGCTGTAAATAAGTTTACTTTGTTATACATGTATTGACAAGTCAACTCTTTTATCATGTTTAGTTGCTAGATTACCGAAAATGCTTTTGTTTCTAAGAAAATATTAATTGGGAATCAGATGAATCAGACTCTGGTGTATCTTCTTTTTTTTTCTTCTAAAGCTCAGTGTCGTCTTATGAATGGAAATAGTACTGTTAATTGATAATGCGACGTTGATAAATCAAGGCATTGAGTTTGCAAAGTGTTTCTCGAGTAAGACTTTCAATTCTGCTTCACATGAAAGTAAAAAAGACTCTGCTAATATCGGACGCATCTGAAAGTCATTCGAATCACAACAGATTGTTGAAAGGCAAGATGCAAATATTGCAGTTTAATGGATTATCCACCTTTTGATTATTATCTAAGAATATAAAAAATCATAAATTTCAAGCTGGTATTCTAAGTATCATTGTTTTCAGCAACAATTTCAATGATGTTTCAGTATGTTCTGTTAATTTTCATTTTCTTATTTTCACGAACAAATATAACCAAACATTACTTTTAAAAATTAAATAAGCTGATTTTTATTCTAATCGTTAACGGACAAAATTTTTACTTTATAAAGAGTCAATGTATGCTTGGTTTTGCTTATTATTCTAAGATCCAATAAGGTTGATGATTTATTCAACTTAAACAGAACACTTTTGTGTTTTAAAACATTACGAAAGAATTGATACGAGACTTTCTCCTCTTCCAAATTTGTAAGGAAGTGATTTGTCAGAGCAAGTTGTGATTGTTAAAGTAAAGCTTTATGAGTACCTCTGTATCGAATTCCGACAATATAAATTTTACAACATCCCTGGAATAGATTTAAAGTTCCGATAAATTTATTACCTGCACCTCCTTGATATAATTAGCTCTATATCAGAAGTTTTTGGAGATTTAAGTTTTAAAATTACAATTTTATTATAAAATTCTTTCAGAACGATTGCTTTCCCCTGTAATAACAACACCATATCCTTCTAACACGATTCAACCCATTGCCTTCTACGCCTATTTGTCGAAATCCACACCAACAATAACTATACAGCATCCTTTGTCCTTTGATGTCGTGAAAACCAACTCCGGAAATGGGTATCATTCAACCACAGGGGTATTCATGATGCCGGAAAGCGGGGTTTATGTGTTTACTTGGACGATCAGAATTGGCAATAATAATTATCACGCAACACAGTTGATGGTGAATACGGATGGACTGGGTATAATTTACTCACTTGTTGGCTCTGGTTCAGAGATTGGAGGATCAGGTATTGTTGTGGCACACTTCGATAAAGGAGACGACGTGTACGTGAGGACACATGCTTTGTGGAATAGTGGAGTTATTTACAGTGACGCTTCGGGAAGATCGTCGTTTGAAGGGTGGAGACTATTTTAAGTGTTAGATTAAAAATCACTAGAAAATCAAAACCGATTAACTTTATCAAAACCAATTTGTCAATATCATTCAATGTGATTTTCATAATTCATAAATTCATAATTTTTTTTTTGTATAAGACTAAAATGGAAGTTGTGGGTTTACCGCTCTATTTGTATTTTTTATCTAATGCATAGCAATGTTGAGGACTGATGTTTCTTACAAAATTGTAAAGATCATGTTTTGGGGCTTAGGCTAGCTGTTGTTTTAGTGGAATTCATTATAAAGTGAAAATGCATCAATGATTTAAAATAAATCTTCTTTGCTCCTTGGCGTTTAGCAGGAAAAAAGGAGAATAACGTTGCCATGCATTCTATTTATCTTGTTGTAAAATGAATTTGCATTCAACCTAGAAGTTATTGCCATTTGCACTTCACCTCTGATAAAAAAAAATCATCAGTGAAGATTAAGTAAGTGATAGGTCAATCGAATAAAATGAATAAAACAAGAATTCCAAAATGTATGATACAAAAATTATTTTCATAGATTTCAGTGGTCCGATACATTAGTAAATTATTGATGAATAAAAATGAGACAAAAAACCCTTTTTCTTCAATAAGTATTTTTTCAACAATCAATATGAAAGGGTTTGAATATACTAGAATTGCACAAGCACTAAAGTTCTATTTGCTTAGTGATAGTGATAAATGGGATTGTATTAGCAAGAACAAGCAAACAAATACGTCTAAGATTTACTTTAATGACATGTTACTACCTATGAGACCTATTATCATATCATCCTATTTGTTTTTCTTTATTTTCTTTTTTTTTTTTAGTTTTCCTTTATGTTGTACTTCTTTAAATCTGTCGCCCGCGTGGCGCAGTGGTTAAAGCGTCTGCTGTAGGGTTAGGAAATAAGGAGTCAGTCCGTGTTTCTTGGGTTAGATTCCCACCATTGGACGCGGGGACCATTTAATGGGATGAGATCGTATAAACCGAGGTCCCGTGTTGCAGAAGGTGCTGGCATGAAAATGATCCTCCCTGCTCAATGAACCTGAATGCTGAGCATAGGACAATATTTTCAGCTCTCCACCGGCAAGTACAAGCGTCTCCATATGAGTGAAAAATTCTCTAGAAGGACGTTTAACAACATGCAAATAATCTATGAATCTTGTATAATATTGTATTATACTTATCAGACTATTAGGTCTCAAGCCTCTAGTTAAATATGATTTTGACACAAATATATGTGCTATTTTTATTGACTTCAAGCCGATATTATCTTTTCAAATTTTACTTTTTTTTTCAATTTTCAAAGAATGATTGAAAAACAAACATTACAAAAAATGCGTTTTCGTTAACCTAAGATGATAATTTTTAATATATTTAAAGAAAAAAATTGCATGTAAAACAGTTTAGAATTTGAGAATTATTAAAAATAAATATACATTTTTTTGAGATTATTGTACTATACAATTTCAAGAGAGTTTCAATTGGACTCTCGCTTTATCTGAGGACCCCAAAATATTCATTGTACAATATAATCCATCGTCACCGGTGTAGACGGACGTATGCAATACAGCTCTCGGTAGCGACGAAATATAACTGTGTACTTCTTCTAATGCAGAAAAGAAAGATTCCGAGGAACTTAAAATCAGGAGTAACGAATATGATGCCTATACTCTGTGCTGATATCATTGATATAATTATATCGAAAATGGCCTATGCCCGCTATAAAAGATCACGTTGACCAATTAAATTGAATATCCACAGGAACAGTAACTGTAAATTTATAGAAGGATTTATATATGTACTTGTCATGTTAGAAGCATTCTTTCAAGGACAACTTGAATCCAATAAAAATACTTTGTATGCTCACTCCTCAATGACACCTGATCCAACCTCTGATGTTCTGATGTTCCGTGTATATTATTCTCCTGCTTTTTATTGTTTATTGGTCTTTTGAGCTAAAATACTGTTTGTTATCTTCATATACTTCATAGGAACATTTTTTATGTAACTTGCCCTTCACAATGACCAGTTCCCTCGATGGTTTCTGGAAATATTGGCCGATAAAATTATCTTTCTGCAGATTTGATACGGATTGTAAATTGAAATACGTTTATTTTTTCCAACAATATAAGCAGTGGTTGGGTTGATATGTAATCTCTCTATTCGTAAAAGTTACCTTTTCCTTGTTAAATCCACCAGCCTTAGTGTCAGGTTCCTTTTCAGAACTTTAAATATTGTCCTTATATAGCCTCATTCAGAATGAGATATTTCCTCATCTTGATAGATATTAACTGTCTTTTATTTTTCTTTTGTCTCCTTCTTTCCTGTAATTTGTATAATTTAGGTCGTTACATAATCAATTATATTGATAACTGTGCATAAAAAAATAAATAATTAAAATATATATATATATATTTGCTTACTTTTGTGAAAAAAGTTTGTAGGACTACTTTGTTTTGAATATATTGTTTTTTAATATAAAACATGCAGATTGATTCAATCATTCTTTCGGAAAAGTTACTAGTTTTAATAATTTATCTTAGATAAATATAAAATATGGGGAAAAATGTTTTTAATATGCCTTATAGGATATAAAGGTTAGGTAAAAGAGACATGCGTTTGTTTGTCATGATTCCACTCTATATACAATATTACAATCTATAAGGGAAAATGTTGAAAAAAGAAAAGCAAAATCACCTCAACCCCCAAGAAAAACCCCAAGATCCCTGATAATTTCCAGATTCCTCTGATTATTTCTAGTGCATTTCGTGACTAGAAAATAAAAGCTGATATTTGAAAAACCCAGACTATGAATGCAGGAAAGGAAGAGATGTAGCTTTTTAAAACATCCTGTTTGTACAGCTCAAACAAAGTAAATTATCGAAATTTTAAATTCTTACGGTATATTATCCTTATACTTCGTGAACAAAATATTATTCATTGGACTAGCATTTCTTTATTTATTTATTTTTTTTTTTGGATTGGAATGCATCTTTTCGTGGAAAACACAAAAATTAGACCAGCTGACAAAATAAAATGCAAATTAAACAATAGTCAATTCAAAAACTGCTAATTAAGATATAAAGAGGCCAGATTAATGGGGACTATTTCTTTTTGTGGAAGAATATTTAGAAAAAAAATTTAAATCTACACTTTTCTTACATAAAGGATATGGAGATAACGAACAATATTCAATATCAAACGTCAATAAAAGAATACAAAATAGAAGCAGAGCAAACACGGACGTCTTAATCATCCGAGGTGGGATCAGGTGCCATGGAAGAGTAAGCATCCTTTGCCGACCGGTCACAACTGCCGTGTGCTCCTTGTCATGATCGGGAAATAATGGAAAAATCCGTCGCCAATTCATGAGTAAGGACAGTTTGACGACAGCATTATAGAAAACTTAGAGTCATCACGTTTATCATATAGCTTTGTTGTTGGATTACACCATTAACGTTTTTTTTTCAAGTAAAATATCCAAGTATGAAAGAAGTATTTCAGACTCTGTGGTATCGTTTACCTCAAGCTCACCAGCATATTGTATTAACGTAGGAATGGAAATTACTATTGTTACATGTAATTGACAATATGTCATCGATATGTTTAAATGTTGAATTGAAAGTCGCAGCAAGTGTTTTCTTCTTTTCATGCATAAGATTTTGCATAAATTCTGCTTCATATGCATATAAAAATAAGTTTGCTAATAACGGAGCGCAGTTGGTACCAATAGCAATTCCAATAGATTGTTGGAAGACCTGGTTTTCAAAAACCACATAGATATTGTTATTCAGAAACTCAAGCACATTTTTGATGTCAACTTAAAAGAACTTGTGTGTGCAATCAGAATGTGTTTTCACAAAATAATTTTGCAAATAACCAATTACCAAGTGATTAAATTATCCTTTATTCCATTAAGGTATATCATTCGAGAAATTAGTTAAAGGAGTTTTTGAGAAGTACCTCTTTTTTCCTTTGTTGTTACCTGTTTTTGAGAAGTACATTTTAGATAAGTAGTCATATTGCATTATTCAAAATCCCGAAGAAAATTTGGTCAGTTTGCATCTTACTGAGCACCGATACAAATAACTTGACTTTTCCCACCTAAATTGCAACACTTAGATATATCTCTTTAATCTTTACCATATTTTATCGAATGTAATCATGGCAATAAATATAATCTTGTTCTATGTTAAATCGTTTAAATAATACGTATCATAGAGCAAATCATGCAAATTATTTCGCGTTAATTATTGTATGACCTTTTTGCACTAAAAAGTATCAAAGTTGGGATATTAAAAATCTAAATAGGCAATAAAATAAATTCATGTACCGAGCTTTTTTTTTTAATTTAGTGATGTTCGGTTGGAAGTACTGTATAGTTCAAAATATTGAAAGAAAAAAATGGGGCAAGTAATGCAAATTTTTAGATATTAGTCAAAATATGTAATTTTCAGGCCAAAAAAGCATCTATTTTAGTCTTCTTTAATAATTTTTCATTTCTTGGCAAAGTCTGTTGAGTGAATGTGTAAAATGTTTTTTTTTAATATACATTGGCACCTATATTTGATATTCCAAGCATATAAGAATGGAAAATATTCTCTGAGTAAAAATACTTTGGGTTACAGTTCAAACATTTTAAATTTTTTTACTTGGGGTAGGAGATGTCAAATAGGGGGTAAAGAGGGTAGGAGTTCGGGGGTGTGATGGGGTGAGGTTGAGAATTTGGGGCTGGGCTAGGGGAACGGATTAGGGGTTGAGGAGGAGGGGATGAATTGACATCTACAGTAAATTTTCAGGACCAATCTTACTATGTGCATCTGTTTCAAAAGGTGTTACACATAAGGTTTAATTTTAATTGACTTTGCACACGCTGTGGTCTATTTACTTGTGCATAGAGACACACAGAGCAGAGGAATTTCTGTCATGTGATGAGCAAACGGCATTATCAAAGTATAAAGCTATTTCTTTATTTTGAGTTTTATTTTTTAGCCAGACAAAGCCATTTGAGATGTATAAGAAAAATGTCCTCAGTCCAAATCAAGGGAAAAAAGAGGACAGTTTTTTATAGCGTTTAAAATTTGAATTTCCGCAAACAATTAGCAATTGTATTTAAAAAAAAGCGTTCCAAGCATTTGCAGAATCAATTTCGAGTATCATTCTTCAAATATGATGAATTTGTAACGAAATGTTTATAATCACTTGATCTTTTTTTTTTCAAAACAGAAATTGACATGCTAGTACATGTACTTTGGAAAAGCAGACAATTTACTTTTGATTTTGTTCCATTTAATATCTAATGATGTTAAAAAAGAATTTTTTTTGCAAAATGATGTGTTGAGATTTTTCATAATTAATGAATTTTAACAATACAGTAGTAATTTGTATTGAAGAATGTAAAGGAAAATTTCTTACCATCGTTTTGAAGATAAGCATAATTACATAAATTGATTATTCAATATAAATACATACACATACTTTGACTTTAAAAACCCTAGATAAAACTAAACATGTGCATTAAAGCGTACTAAACTTATTCACGTGTGTCTGTATACATATGATGGTCAGGGCTACATGTTAAAGTCGCATTATATAGTTTTTGATGATAGATTTTTGTCTTTTTTGAGGTTAAGCGAGAAGGCAGTTAAGTCACATAGTGTTATTTTAGATGTAATAGTTGTCGATATCAAACAGTGATCCAGGCGCGGATCCAGACATTTTCCCTGAGGAAGGCGGGCACCCTATTAAAAACAGCCCAGAAATTTCGTGACAAGGCCAAAAGAAAACTAAACTCATTTCCCAAACGTTAAAACTCTTTTTTGTGGGGGTTGGGGTGCTGGATGACTTTCAAAGCTTCATACTAATGACATTTCATACCAATATTACATAGATCAGTGTTTTCGAGGAGGGCTCCGTTCTCTAGGGGGTATCCAAAGTAAATTCAGTCTCCTTGGTTTAGTATATACATTTCATAACTCTGCAAATTCCAGGGGTCCGGATCCCTCTAACCCCCCCTCCTCTAGATCCGCGCATGGTGATCGATCTAAAACATTTGTTTTGAACGTAGTTTTTTGATATCAATCAAAAGGATTGGAAACAAGTTCTAAATAACTTAGTGAATTCCTCTCCTTATATAATACAATATGCCATGCAAAAAGAAAAAAAAAATAATACAATCGATACATGAATAAATAGATACAATATAATATAATACATCATTTGGAGAATCTACATGTTTCGTCAATAAATATATGAACAGCAGCAAAAATACTGTTATTTATCTGTAAAGACAAATTAACATCACCACATAATAATACATTAATATCAATAGAAACCAAATCAAGCATGAACAAATGATTAAAAAGAGTACTTCTAGCGTTGGAATAATTTGTGCATGCAAAAAAGAAATGATACACATCTTCATTTTTTCCACATAAACATAATGGACTACTTACAATATTTCGTTTATATAGATCATGGTTTAGTATACAGTAATGTCTTAACTTGGTATGAATGATATTTGTAATACGTTTGCCAAAAGAAAAGTATGGTGGTGGAATATCAATTTTTGTTGTCAAGTTCTTTCTAAATGTTTTAACTGAATCGGCTTCTCTTGTATCTGTTTTTAATAAATTCCATTGTTTTGTAGCGTCAGGTACGAATGAATTTCTAAATAGTTCTAATCTACACCTAGGAACTATAAAATCTTGTTTGTTACGGGTATTATATGTGGATATATGTTCACGCTTATTGGGGACAATATCTTTCAAATATTCCGGTGCTCGTCCCGTGTGAATTTTGTACAAAGTAGTCATTTTAGCAATATATCGTCTGTTTTTTAAAGTTTCCCACCCAGTTTCAGAATAAAGTGCATCTCTAGACACAAATATAGGTAGTCCGGTTACGATTCTAGCGGCGGTTAATTGTACTTTTTCAAGTTTTTCTGCATCATATTTCGAGCAGCCATCCCAAACGATCGAAGCATATTCAAGCATAGGTCTGATGAATGTAATATACAATTTTGTTAAGTTTTTTCTACCCATTTTGAACTTTAACTTCTTTAGAAGGCCTAGTTTTTTATTGGCACTGTTTACAACTCCATCAATATATTCAGACCAACTAAGATTTTGCGACAATAGCAAACCCAAATGGCGATGGACTGGAACACACTCAAGTCTATCGCCTTTGAAAAATAACTTTGGCATAGCAGAAATATTTTTCTTGTTAAAATAAACTACCTTAGTTTTAGATGGATTGAATTTGAGTAGCCACTTATTTGACCAAATTTCCAATATGTGTAAATCATGATTCAATTTGTATTCTATATCTAATATCTTGTATGATGATTCTTGGAGGGAATTATCATCTGCAAACAGTCTACACATTGAAATCATATTTTCAGCAACATCATTTATATAAATAAGAAATAACAGTGGACCTAAGACAGAACCCTGAGGTACACCTGCAAAAATATTTTATTAACAATACAAATATGACGGCATAAAACACGGACTCCTAGATATTACAGAGGTTGGATCAGGTGCCTGATATGAATAAGCACCCCCATTGACCGGTGATAAAAGTCGTAAGCCCTATGTATTGATCAGGCTGACGGAACATTCTGTAGTCTAATTCAGTAGAAAGATAAAATCCTAATGATTGGTTTGAAATTACTCATCTAATATACGACTTATGATAGGTATACTTGCTAAAAATGTCATTAAAACGACTATAGAATTTACCAAATGCCAACTTTGAACGAAGCTGTTGAATTCCTTGTAAGATCAACTTATCAGTGAGTAACTTGCATTGCTTTATAAAAGTATTGTACTCAGAGCAAGCTTAAACACAATAAATAGGTGAAAGGTGAATATTGCAAAGTTGAATTGAAAACCTGACGTCATTTAATTGTTAGTGGGCCCTTATCGTACAGTGTATATTGTAAATCATCCAAATAATTATATATGCTTCCTTTTATAATAATGATAAGATATTTTGCTTTTATAATTGAACATTGAAATTTGATTTTGAGGAATGTCTTCCTTGGATAGTGAATTGTGAGTATATGTTTGATTTCCAGACGTATAGTGTTCAATATAAATCTGTTTCCTTATTTTTTGTTTTACTTTTTAGCCTGATAAAGCCATTTATAATGTTTCTCTAGAAACTTCCCCAATCCAATTTAATAACGAAAATAGCATCGGTTTCTATAGAGTCCAACATTATATTCTGCAAACAATTATTTATTAATTTTAAGGGGGATGTACAAGATATATTGATCTAGTCTGGTGTAAAATAAGAAATACCAAGAATGCGCTTAATACTCTACTAAACTAGCCCAAAGTTACTCAAAGTGCTAATACACTTATTACCTACTGTTAGAGACCAAAATAAGTAAACAATTAAGTTTATTTTGTTTCAATTAGGAGGAAATTAATCATGTTAGAACTGCGCAGCTACAGCATTCACGAAATGATAAATGCAATGAAAATGATGTTAGTTTGATTCATTGATAATATGGCTACAGCCATTTGTTTCGCTTTTTTCTTGTCATTATCCATAATTCTTGAAATTTTGATTTTTCATATGGGTGTCTTCCTGAGGCCATGTGATTATTTCGTCCGCCATTCCCCTGTCACACAGAGTTCGAATAACAATAATTTTAGAATAAATGCGACCATAATAACATCAAGACAAGAAATTACTAAGTAAAAACCATTAGATTATATTACTTACTACTTTTATTTGTTGCATCGCATATCGTCTGATTAATGAAAAAACGCGTTTTTTTTATCTCACTCCAGCAAATCGGGAAAAACTGTTCTGTTTACAGCTCGAGTTTCCTCGTTAATATCATTCCACTGAGCACGTGGTTGGCAAGTGCATATATCTGCTGTGGATAGATCCGTTTATTACCATGATTATATTTGATTTTTCATGGAACAAGTCTTGATAATTTGTTGGTTTCTTTAAAACTCAAGAAAAAAAAGATAAAATGTCCTAAACATATGTGTTTACAGCGGGTCTTTTTTTGTGGCAATTAAAGTTATTTTCAAATGGGGCACTGCAAGGAGAATGCTAAGCATTTAATTTGAAAATGTTAAACAATTTGCAGTGCATGAAAAACAAATTGTAATTACATGTCTTACATTCGAAAAGTTGGTACATATGTCTATTTTGTTTAAAAGTTAGATAGAAAAAAATAGGTAGTTATAGGATTTCCTTCAGGCACCTCACATAAATAGCTAGATTGTTTGCAATGACCCACACATTGTATGGTGTAATGTTTGGACACAAAAACGCATCATGTCTCACTATGTTGACAACGTTTTAAGCTCTCACTCATTGAACATACGAAGCTTGATAAAATATATTGAGTTGTTTCTTTGAAATTTAGAAGCGAGCACTATCATCCCCGCGCCCCGAAAATCCTATGTTTGTTTTTCAAAATAGTGCCAAAGATTCAAAACTTTTGCATTACTATGTATGTGATGGAACATGTACTAGCCTTATAAGACCACTTGTTATAAAAATATTTGGTTGCCCTCTCTCCCGATCTACTGCCTAGAAATGGCCCGACTCATTTTTTTACATCCCATTACACAACATTTTTTTTCTTTTTCTTCCGTCAACAATTCTGTTTAAATTTTAAGGAATTTTTTCTCTCCTATAAATACGGACCCAATAAAACACATTTTAAAGATGGATTAAAATAATCAAATATGTTGATTTTTTTTCTTTACTTTGTACAATTGTAATTTTGACAATGTGGGCAATAAGAAAATTTTTTTTATTCATTTAATCTCCTAACCCACTCTGAATGATTTCATGCCTTTTCAAATGTTGCTCCGCTGTAATGAAAATTGTACATTCATGTTTATTTGACACAGTATACGAGGGGTGATAAAAAAGTAAACGATATCTTAGGTATTTGATATAGTTATATTATTGTTGAAATATTCAAGTATTTTTCAAAGTGTAAATTGCTTTCACCGGGCAACATAACAAGTATCATATTTTACCATGCATCTGCCTCCCTTCACTAAAACGATCTATCCAAACATTGATTGAAATTATAGGAAGCTATTTAATAAACTGTGAACAAATTCTTATACGCTACTTCAAAGGCATTTCTAAGATATACATGTGCAATAAATAGTAAAGTCGTTTGTTGCACGAGTTCCATTGAGACAACCATTTTTTGTCACAAGTACCTGCATAATGACGTCATTTTCAGATTGTGACATCACAAACAAGGAGCAAAACTTCAGAATATGCTATTTAGAGAACTTGTGTTTGGCTATGTATCTTATCTTAATCGTGGTTTTGTAGATATATAGATAGTTCGCGAACTTTTTGATAACCCCTCGTATTAGTAGGTACTAAAACAAGGTCATTTATATTGATTTTATGTGTCTAATTTCTTTGTGTTTCATTGGTGATAATTAAAATTTTGATAGATAATATAATTTATCTTTGGCAAACTTACAAACTCTTAATTTTTAACTTTGATGGTGCTCATTTTTCCTTACCTGGAATCAAAGAATTTTAGATTTTTTTTATATCAATACGTACACCATTTAACAACTGTTCGATAATAATACTAAATAAATTACTTCAAGCCACACTATAACACCTTTCCTCTTTTAAAAGTGTTCATATTATTTGAAATATTTTGCAACTGTAATTATCTTCTACATTTAAAGATTGTTATGTCCCTCCATATTAAGAAGAGGTCTGGAAAACAAAATTCTGTGCTAAAAATAGACCACGTGCTGCTATCCATGAACTACTTTAATGGTTCTTTACACTCTTTTTGAAGACAACGGTACCTTGTTTTGAACTTGAAATTATCATATAAAACTGCAAAATTTAGACATTTTCTCAACAAATGGTTGTAGAGAGAACATTAATGCACAGTTTGCATATTTTTTGGATTTTTTAAGGCTCTGCTGAATTCTGTAGCTGCGCAGTTCTAAGGAGCATATCAAAAGCATTTTTCTGCAAAAGTATAGATTATATATACCCAACATGCATTCAGTTATGCATATTTATTGTATCTTTATCATAAGGACTTAAAATTTGATCAAAATATAATGTATTTTAGCCATTTGAAGAAATGTTTACATTTTGTTCTCACTGCACTGAAGGTGGCCGGACATCCCCCTTAAGTCAAGTGTAAAAGTATGCTTAGCATTTACAGGACCAATTTCGTGCTTCCTTTTCCCAACACTTTCTTTATTTGAATGTCTTTGATCTCATGACCGTATTTTCTATAGAAGACTTGACTCGATTTTATTGTTGAAAACGCGATGTTTTTTTTTTTTGATTTAATAAAATTTAATTATGTTCCATGAAATTTCAAAAGATATGTTTGCAAAACACGGGTTCAATTATTTTTAAGGGTAAATCTAAACAATACAGAAGTAACTTATATTTTATTTAAAGATTTTATCTTTACAAGACAGAAGTAAATTAGATTAATGTTCAATGCAATATTAAAATAACGAAAAATAAACTAACTAATGATAAAAAAAAAATTCCTTGTCATTGTTATTTCAACAAACAATAAACAGAAAACAGAAAATAATTATTCAACATAATACATTAAAATCCTCTAATTTGAAAACTTAATATCTAAATAATTAAGACAGACATTTAAACATATATGTTTACATTCAGTGTAATTTTCCTTATGAAATCCATTAGAAATCCACGACGTTCATTTTTTTATAACACACGTTAAACCTTGTCACCGAGCGTTAGATACACAGTATCAACTATTTGCAATTTCAATGCTCTAGGAACACCAAATGTAAAAGGTTTTATATCAATTTAATGAAAAACTATATTCCTGAAAAATTAACGTAAAAAATAACGTCATGTGCGTTAAAAATTTTAAAAATTTGTCACTTTTCTCCTCGCAATGTTTGTTTGCCTAATTTAACTTTACAACGTCATTTAACGTCATTTGACGTCACAAACGGCTCTTACATCTATTAACTTAGTTTTAAAGGGCGCTAAATTCACATAAAAGATTAATGAAATAAACAATTACGGAGAACGAAAATTAGAGAATGTAAATATAAGCATTGAATTCATATTTTGGATGTCTTCGGTCATGTAACACACCTGGCCGTGCCGACAAATTATCATACCGCGCTAACGCGCGGTATTCAATTTGTCGGCACGGCCAAGTGTGTTATAGGACCGAAGACATCCCAAAATATGAATTCAATGCTTAAATATATACACGCACACAAACAGAGAGAGAAAGAGAGAGGGAGAGAGAGAGAGAGCATTAAAATGTAAACAGTTTAAATGTTTAATGACATAACGTACTAAAATAAATATGTAAATTTATGAATATGGTATTCACGACCATATAAGAAAATACAATTTAAAGTTTATATTTTTCTATGATAGTTTTTAACTCTTTTGAGGTTACGAATGTGGCTTAATCCTTCTGTAAAGAGAATAGGCGCTCATTCCCGAGAGAAACCTGTAAAAAGTCATTAAAGGCACCAGAATGTTCTCAATGTAGAGCCAATCTTCGAATTCCACAAGCTTTAATATTCTTCCCTTGACAAAGGTTGTTTGATTGTACGCATTCAAGAACCAATAAATAAGATTTGATATTGTCAAAAAGACTCCTGTTGCCGATATCAGAGAAGATTTGAAATTTACACAAGCTCTCTTCATCTTTATCAAGAAATATGTTTGAAGATAAGTTTCGATTATGAGAAAAATACGGCTACTTAAAAATGCTAGGGTTAAATCAGGCGAAAGTAGACCAAACATAAAATAAGCCACCATACCAGAGGAACTAATAATTAGAATGTAATCATTTACTGTCATTTTGTCTTTACTCCATGAAAGTTTTAACTTCCGTAGATTGTAACTACAAAGATATATCACAACGATAATTGAAACTGATCCCAGACATTTACTAAAATACAGCGACATTGCTGTTTTTTCACTGTCCCAATCAAACACAAAAGTCAGTAAAATATTGGAAACAAATGATGGCAGGTTTAAAATGATTCCAAATACGAGAGACACAATATTTGACCCAACCAAGTTATTCATACCATTTCTCGAATGTAAGAGTAAACTTCGACTGGGGTCATTTTCAGGTCTTTGTAGGAATCTACCACGGGATTGAATATCAAAGGCCAAGGAATCATTGAGATCTTCATTGGTGTCTTCCATATGTCCTTTCCCATTTACATCAGGCAATTTCCAGAGAGATATGATAAAACTTGAGGCTAATATACAAAATTCCATTCTGGCTGGTGTTAAAAACTGCTCTATTTTTCTTTCTAGTTCTCAAACACATTAATAGTACTCACCGTCGTATTAAACCATATAGCAAAATTAGCAGTTAGAATAAACACTACAGCAATAGAATGACTCAAGTTGCTTCTAAATGCGTTTTTCCTATAATAGGCTATAATGCTTAGTTGGATAATAAAGAAACACATAAACGCAAAATTGCTTAGGAGAGATAATGCAAAATAAAACAGATTCAATGAATATTTCTGGAGACACTCAAAGTAAATAGCAATGTTCAGGGCCAGGTGGAGCATCACGGTCATTCCAAACATCCAAAGGAAGATTACACGCAGATTCAAAGACGGATCTGAATCTGCATTACACACCTTAGGATCCACCACTAGACGTCCTCGACAGCCGGACACGAGGAGGACACAGAGAGAAAACAAGCCGACAATCACACATCCTATGACCACTGCCCAGTTAATGTAGTTGGCACTTCGGACAGTGGACTGTTCTGCTGCATATGTCGAAATAAGAATAAATAGTCCAGAAATAAGGTGAGAAAACAATAAAAAGGACACATGTCGTGCGTTTCTATGTTGATAATTTTGTCTTGAAGGACAAATGGGATTAAATAATAATCTACTTAAGACACGTTATGTTGAGATAAAAGTTCCCATTCTTCAAAATTCATCTGACCGAACGTTATTGGTATAAAATTATTGTTTTAAACAAAGTTCCTTATTTACTTGTATTTTTAAATTTGGATAGGCATTCATTGATGAAATGTTTTTAAAGTTAATAACATCACTGAGTGCAACAAGGAAGGTTATTGTAGCTATGTTTTTAAGAGATTTCACTTAAAATGATGAGCTGTTAATGCCACAAACATATTCATGACTACATGCAATGCTACAAAAAAGAGATGTTACTGCTACAAACACATTTATGATTAATTTGAAACACTACAAAGATTGAGCTATAACTGCTACAAACAAATTGATGACTAGAATTCAATACTGAAAAAAAAATGACTGCTCAAACACACTCATAAATAGCTTACAATACTAGCTAACTGCTTCAAAACATTAGTATACTATACTAAAATAATGAGCTGTTTCTGCTGCAAACATATTCATGACTCGTAAACTATTCTACTAACAATGAGAAGTTACTGGTACAAACAATGACTAGTATACAGTACAATAAAAAAGCTTTAGTTCTTTATCAAATTCATGGTGTATATAAAACTACCTAAATTGATGGTTTCTGCTACATTCATGAGTGTACAATACCTTAAAAATGTGCTGTTTCTGCGACAAACATATTCATGAATTGTATACAAAACTATAAACCTTGACCTTATACTGCTACTTACACATTCTTGACTTGCAAACAATATTATCAAAAATGAGTTGTTGCCGCTACCAACATATTTAAGACTAGTTTACTAGCTAACAAAAATGGGCTTTTACTCCTACAACTATATTTAGGACTGGTGTTCAATACTTCCAAGAATGTGCTTCTCCTGCTAAATGTATAAACATTATCATGACTAGTACACAACACTACAAAAAATTGAGCTGTTACTCCACAAAGTACAGATTAAAAAGAATAAATAATTTTCATTTTAAATTTTCAAGATTTCTGTAACAACTTATTGGTTTCATTTTAATACCATGAAATGTTCATAAGATTTTAGAATGTTAAAGTTAATTAAGAAAGAATTTTTATTTGATCAACATACATGCATAGTCTACAGTATGCTAGAAATTTCTTTGCTTCGGTATAGGAAATTTTTAAAGCTATTCAGATATTCTAAATCCCTGAACAATACTGAGTGGTATCCTTGCAGATTAGGAATTCCTGTTAAATTATACATCAAAATGGAATCATCCAAATGATGTGTAAAACTGACTTTTCATTAAATGTCATGAAGAGGATCAATTTGGATGAAAAGATAAATGATCTAAAAAAATAACCTTTTACGTAAAAGTTGGCATAAGTGATTTGATTTACATTTTATAAGCAATACTTGTGGTTCATTTATATAGTACATGTGGTCAGGCATTATCGGCGGGGTAAAAAGCAATTAAAGAGGTTTATTTCCCGATTTAATGAATTAATTAGAATATTACTTATTACTCTTGATTTTGACTATCGCGGATTCATAAATATACATTTCCTTATTACATGACATACTTTATTGAGAAGCATGTGCAAAGTGTATTTTTTTAAATAGAAAAATGTCTCTTAATCTTAAGAGTTTTTTAATTGTATTAAGAGCATGTCTACGAGAAAACCATGCAAGAGGTTATGGGAGCAAGGTTCTCTGATCAACTTCATGTTTTGTGTGTAAATTTCTTCTATAATATGAAATATTTTTCCACAAAATTTTTTTCAGTGTGGTCTCACTTAAGGGGTTAAATCGACACTGTTACTAAAAATAGAAACAACCGATGCAAAAATAAACAACATATTTCTGACTCTAAATGGGTGTCCTTTAAGTTAATAATAAAAATTAGTTTGTTCTTGAGAGTGCCTACCAGAGCATTTTTCTATATATCTGCATGGTTTTCTCGTAGACAGGCTCTTAACATAATTACCTGCACTTTAAAATTTTAATGTTCAGTAAATATGTAATTTTCATGTAAATTCTGCAAAGGTCATTTAATTGTGGTTTGAATTCAATAAGTGTCAGTGAGAAATAAGTTTTAATAATAAGTAGTTATCATTCCTTTCTACCGTTTATGTCCAACTTTTGTTTCTTGTCATGACGGACTAAAAAAATCCGTAGACCACTCGGTGTAAAAGTAAGTATCTACACTGTAACAATTGTTTTGAAAGACGTCGGTCAATATTCGACCTTTATTAGCAAACTAAGTCATTGTATCAACCACAGAATTTGCAAAACATTGATTGTAAACGAGATAATTGATATCTTTGTATCATCAACTTATTTGTCAGTAGCATGTTTCGTTTTAGAAACTGTTTGTATGAAGAACATGCTCTTGCCTATTGAATCAGTAGTGTGATAAAACAATCACGCCGATGATAATGGTTCATTGCTACTTTAATAAGGGAAATATAAAAAAAAAGAAACTATAAATACTTAAAGTCATATACTCTATATGAACGCCGAATTTTGTGTGAAACAAGATGATTAATGATTTAAAACACATGAAGTGTAATGAAAAATAATACTTTCCACAAAATTGTACAATAGATGTCGTTGTAATAACAAAACAATTAAACAATATCTAGGAATTAAGAATTCAGTCTTTTCATGAATATTGATGAAGGAAGTGCGTAAACAGAAGGCCTATATATAGAAATACATGTCCACGGGAAATCACAGACAACGAGGTATGTTGCATTTTGACAACAATTATTAATGTAAGGTTAATATGCGTCATAACAGAGAAGATGGTTGATACTGAATACATTAAAAAATAAGTACCATTAAGTAAGACGCTTGCCATCCACGTCAAAAGTGAGTAGTATCTCAAACGGACTACCTTTATTTTCTTTACGCCACGCGTGCTTATCAATCTAAAAGTAGCGACGGCGTCACGTGATGGATTTATTTAAAAATAGCTATTTTTCTTTCCTTGCAGGATAATAAAAAATCATAATTTGATAACTTTGTATCGCATTTAATTTTAATGGTTTAATTTACAGTATTTTTGTAACTTTTATTGATAAACAAATTATATCAATTTCCAATTGTATTTTAACTGGCGCAAGTTATAGCGTGTATACTTTTAAGTGATGATTACAAAACGGCATTTATTACCTGCATGGCGCATTGGTACATGGTCTGCTCTTAGGAGTTGATCCTTGCGTCGCAGGTTCGAATCCTAGTGTGGGATGTGGGGACGCGTCCTTCTGATGAGACTGTATGAACCGAGATTCCGTGTCGCAGTAGATGTTGGTACGAAAAAGATCCCTCACTGCTCTATGGCCCTTAGAGCTGAGTATAGGTAATTTTAAGCTCTACACCGGCAAGTGGTGGCGTCTCCATATGAGTGAAAATTTCTCGAGAGGGAAGTTAAAAAAACAAAGCAAATAAAACGGCAATTGTATTGTATATTTGTTAGAAAATAAGTATATTTTATCAGTTGTTTATTGAATGGTTTTCTTCCGAAAAGTCTGCAAAAGAATTTGTCCGCAAACTTCTTTAACCTTGTACATATTATTTAGATATTGACACTTATGATGACTCAATTTATACCAATTGTTTTTATACTTAATTTGACAAAGGAATGTTTGGTAAACTTGATCAATACGTGGGGTTCAAAGCGGGTGTGACTGGTCAACAGAGGAAGTTTTCTTCTTCTAGGCATCTGATCCCCCCTAGAATTCCCAGAGGTCCGTGTTTTATGCCCCATTTACAGCTTTGTATTACGGAAAGTTTTTTTATATCAATAATCGTTCGTTACCTTCAGCTTTTTACTTGAACTTAGCCAAAAGGTAAATATAATTTCCAGGAAATGCGGAAAGTAAGTACACGCGTCTCCGGCATCTTCAGTATCAAACAAACTGGTTACTGGTATGAAAATAAAACGTTTGTTGTCCCAGAAGACAATGTTCTTTCCAGGTTACTTTTAACGTTACACAGTATAAAGATGAAATGATAACAGAAACGTATAGCTCTTGACTTTAAGTGTATTTATTCCTAACCAAAGGTATTGTCCTAGATAAATATAGTCGACTATATAATTGCACTTTATCTCCTTGTTCTTGGCTTATTCGTTTTGTGTTTCTATCAGTAAAAAGCATTGTTTAGAAGTTATAGGAAACATAGCTTGAAGAAAATATTTTCAATGCAGTGCAGTTTAGTTGGATGTTTCATCTTTCTCATGATGTTTGGAATCCTGTGTGTTTCCTCTATTATTGGGAATAATTCACTGGACAATTCTAAGTTCTTGCCTTCTACAACTTCAAGAAAAACAGCCCATTCTTTAAGAAATATACTGAATAAAGAAAGACTATTACGCCTATCAATGGAACAGAAAATGCAAAAATTAACTTTGGATGTGGTAGACAATAAGCATATTATTTCGAATATGATGAAAAGTCTTGATGACATCACAAAAACAATGCAAAATTTTGAAGCAAGACATCAGGAAACCGAAGAAGAGAACTCAAAACTTAGGGAAGAGTTGAAGATCATGCGCTCTGCAATGTGTTACTCTAAAAATCTGACAAGTGACAATATATATTTAAACCAAACAGAGATATCTCTCCCTTGGAAAGAAAATTCGTCTCTTCAGAAAGACAATAATGAACAAACTCTTGAAAATGCAGACAATGAAACAGAACTGGAGGGTTTCACGAAAACTAACAAGACAATAAACGACTCAGGATGTATGAAGTTAAAAGCCGAATTCAAACTGATTAAGGAAAATGACTTGAACAATTTAAAAAATGCAGTTTCTTTATGTGAACAGAAATATGAAAGTCTGTCAAAGAAAAACGAGGAAATACGGAGAAAATTATTTAAAATGAACGAAACAATATTGGAAGAAAAAAACGCAGAAGACTTTAATACACGTTTGAATATAAACGATGGAAAGTTTGTGTCTTTTTCGACTTTTGTCAATGCAACAATTCAACGTATTTTAGAGGGTCAAAGCAACGTTTACAAACAATTGATGAGCATATCTGGTAACTACACTTTATATTTTTTACCATAAAGTTACTATATATAGAAATAAGTTTTTATTTTCTTTATCAGTATACTATGTAAGAATTTAAATGTTCAGATATTTATTTATTCTTTTATTTAACTTTTACTAGATATTCATTTTTTGTTCAATATAGAATTTATTTTAGGAGTGGGAAAGGTTTTGTTTTGTTTTGTTTTTTTTTTTTTTTACATATATTCATGAGTATATTTTGTAACATATCTTGATAAACAGTTAAGGATTGTGCCACATTCAAAAATATGCTTTAACTTGCTAATTAATGCAAAAGAAAAACCGTAAAAATATTTATCAGATCGACAGATCCATAGTTAGCTGGTTTAAAGTATGTATAATATACAAAAACCCTCTATCGAAAATTAGTATTATCTTAATTTCATTCAAGACCATGTTAAGGCTATAACAAGGTGCAATTAAAATTAGAAATGGACATAGAAAGAGACTCTCCAAGTATTCTACCAAGTACAACAGACGAACATTCAGAAGCCCGGAAAACATACACTTAACGTCTATACCACTCTTTCTTTCAATCAAAGTCCTATGCTGGGGTTACATGACTGATTGGCAGATTGATGTTTTTTAACGCCGAGTCGGAAATATATCAGCAATACTTCGGCGGTGTTGGGTTTACAATAGGTCAAACAACATTCATATCCAGTATATATTCTAAAGCCAGTTCTCTCTCTGTATGGTAGTTTTACAAGCAAAGAGATTGAAATCTTGAATAATAACCTGATGAAAGTTGTTTTAACTCGACCCCTCTCCCCTCGGCCGGCTGACGTGGACCCAAAATTTTGCAGGGGGATAAGGAAGCATACAAAATATTCTTCCTTGACTAAATCAGTGCTACATTATGACGTCACAGTAGGCGAGATGACGTCAATTCTAGAACACAAGTTTTTGTAATATTGGAATTCATAGATGTAATTAAAGGGGGGACCTATGTCGTTCTACGTCAAAGCAGCGTTATGTGACGTCACAATAGCGACGTTTGTTTTTACCTGTAGACTTTTGCAACTGTGATATATAAGCTTGACATTGTTAATAATCAGTTATTATAACGTACACGATTTACAAAAAAAATTATACATCATTAATAGCAAGTTTTACTTGATTAATAGAGTGTGATAATACTAGTAATCTCTTCATTGGGTTGATAATTCATAGTAATTTCAGTTGTGAAAAAATACCTCGATATTATGCTGATATAAGTGCAAAAAGATAAGATAAAATTCTGCAAAGATAGCGGCTTAAATCAGGGAAATATGTTAAATTTTATGTTTACCATTTATTGTAATTTCTGGGTAAAACTAAGAAAAAAATTAAGAAATGTACTTGTACATACATTTGCTTATTGATTAGTACATTTAAATTAAATTGTATAAAGTCATCCCTAGGTTAATTCTTATAGGTGTTGCCGTGTTGGTTGTTGACGGGGAAGGGGGGAGGGGGCAGATCGATTGGAATCAAGAAGAAAAGATTAAATCAGTGTAAATTTTTACTAATCAAAACAAATACTTGTTTTCCTCCAAATGGTTTTATATTCAGATGTTTGTCAGTGCTTAATTACCTTTGTCTTAGTGCAGAAAGGTCAATATTTATGACACATGAGTACGAAAATAAAAGAAAACTTCATATATCTCGTTTATTTTATCATAAAGGTATACTTTTTTCTTTATTAAAATAAAGAGATAATTCATTACTTCTAAAAAATATGAATTACAACATTTTCACACAAAGACTTTTTAAGATATTAACTTTTATGTATGTCGGAATTCTAAAAAAACACGACAAGAAAAATGGGGTAATACTTACTTTGTGCTCCATAATAATTTTTCATGCGAGATAAATTACAGTGAATTTGCCTTCATTTTAAAGATACGAGTCAAATAATTTAAATAATTGTTGATTTTGAATGTGATTTGACATTTTTGATTCTTTTTAGCGCATATTTGGGGTAGAACAACAATGACTGAAAATAATCTATTTATAGCATTTCACACTGTTTTTGCACGTGCTCCTGTGTAAAAATAAGCATATAAAAGTATTGTTTTTAATACATAAAAATCAAGAGCAAGTGGTCATGAAAGAAATGTCAAACTTCTGAAAATTTCACACAAAGACTTTTCGGACATATGTCCCCCCCCCCCTTAACTCTAGAAAATGAATAGAAATGTGTAAACATTAACAACAATGAAATTTCTTATTCTGTTATGCTATATTTTTGTCATTTTGATTAAAATCTACAACCGATGACATCATATGTGTATATCAAGTAGCTTTGGAAGTGATCATGTCTTGTAAAGAGAATTTGGCTAAAACGGGATGTACGAAGATACTTAAAATGGAATTTGAAAAGCAAATATCGTAAATATCTTGTAAAATTATTTGGAGTACAGTTAATAAAACAGGTCTGCTAATTTGTTTTCATTGTTTATATTATCTTTCGAAGACAGTCAGCTATATATGTATCCCGGTCAGCCTTTCCTCTGCCATTTGTGACCAAAATAATGCATTTGAACAACAAAAAGCTGCATATTTCAAAATAAAGAATTTGTACAGATGGAAAAATTTGCCTCCCAAAATACTTGGAAAGTCCTGCTAGAACCTCGAGTTAAACATGGTTTTATGAAAAATCTCGGTTCATATGTGAAAAATTCAAAACTTTGGGTAAGGTTTTGTGCGAATATGTGGAATGGGACAGTGGGCTTCTAGCAGCTCTTTTTTTGGAAAAATAGATGTTTTTCAACTACATCATTTACTCAAGGAAATTATTAAACTCCGGGGTATTGTTGTTCTGTTAGGTTTTTTCATTAAGGAAAATTTCGCTATTAATAGAAGTCATGTGATGTCGTGGTATTGGTGCACTTCGTTGCGTTAGACATTCTTTAATCTTTATGTAATTATAAATAATAATAATTTACGTTTGTCAGCGATTTTGGTAAATCACTAAACTTAATTTTCTTTTAAAAGTCTAAATTTCCCGAAAAATGACTTGTATGCTTCTTTAACTTACCCGCGTTGGGGAGATAATTTCAACAATTACAATTTACTTTTTAGAAAATCTTATATTGATCAGGAATGGTTACTGAAAAATTACAGATGTAATTGAAAAAGGCGAAGATAACAGACAGTAATCGACATAAACAAAATCTATAAACAATACCTAGCTATGAAGAGGGCATGGTACACTCTTGGAAATTCCAGAGTTGTGGCCAGGTTTCTAAGGGAATTAAGCACTCTCTGTTTGAAAAATCGTAATATGTATATGAAAAATTTGTCTTAAAAATTCTTTATATTTATTTCAGAGAAATTACAATCTCCTCCAACCGTTAGTGGTATTGCATTTTATGCCTACATGGCTCAAAATACAGATAACATATCTGGCATGCGTGATCTGATATTTGATGTCGTCAGAACCAACGTTGGAAGCGGATATGGGTCAGGCACGGGAGTATTCACTGTTCCAGAAACTGGACTTTATGTATTTACTTGGACAATAAGATGCAATGATTATCAGTACCACTCGACACAATTGATAGTGGATTATGTAGAGCTAGGAGTTATGCATACATATGTCAGTAATCAATCCGACGTTCCAGGGACTGGGATTGTTGTTACACGTGTCACGGTAGGAGAAAGAGTCTTCGTTAGAACACACTTATATTGGAATCGTGGGATAATTGTCAGCAACAACGCAGGAAGGTCATCATTTGCTGGATGGAAAATTGCTTAAGCATTATTCTTTCAGAGGAAAATGACATTCATTTGATCGTATTTTTACGAACCTAACTGCCTGTCTAAAAATACAATTTCTATGTTAGATTGTTTAAACCTACATTAGTTAGTATTACTCATATTACTAATGGTATCCTAAAATTGAATGCTCACCGACAGTTTTAAGTATATGTTTTTGGAAAAAATGAAAAGGTATACCAGTTGTCAACATGAACACAACTGTGAAACATTGTAGCAGTTTCACAACATCCACCAGTCTTTGGCTATTGGACCAGTCATTACCTATTTCTGCTACAAACATAATCTTGACTAGTATACATTTATACTACCAAAAATGAGCTGTTACTACTACAAATATATGCATGACCAGTATAAAATACTACCAAAAAGGAGATGCTACTGTTTAAATATATTCATAACTAGAATACAGTAGCGCAAAAAGAGTGTTATTAATTCAACATATTCATATCGTATATAATATAATACTGCCAGAATTGAGCGTTTCTGCTTCATTCATGAGTGTTATTAAGAAATAAACAATGTTATTTAGTCCACATACCGTTATGCAAAGCGATTGCTTTGCAGGCATATTCCATGATGTACACTAGCGGCTCATAGAAAATATGCCAATAGAGCTATTGCAATATACTCATGGATACCAATTGCGCTCCGTTATAAGCAGACCTATTTTTATATTTATATGAAGCAGAATTTGTGCAAAATCTTATGCGTGAAAAGAAAAAACACTTGCTGTGGCCTTAAGTCGACATTTAGATATATTGACGACGTATTGTCAATTAACAATAGTAATTTCCATTCCTACGTCGATACGATATAGTCTGACACATCTGTTTCTTACTTGGATATTTTACTTGAAAAAAGGTGTTAATGGTAATTTAACTACCAAGCTATATGATAAACGTGATGACTTTAACTGCTCTATCGTCAACTTCCCATGCTTATGCAGCAATATACCGGAACCTTCATCACCTTTATACGGTGTATATATATCTCAGTTGATTTGATATGTATGAGCATGCTCTACGTACGAACAATTTCTAAAACGAGGTAAATGATTGACAAGCAAGTTGGTGAAACAAGAGTATTAACAGTCTCGTTTAAAGTCATCATTTCATAACTTCTATGGTCGATACAATGACCTTGTCAGCAAATTCAATTTATCATTGAGTCAATTGCTGACTGTCGTTTTTCAATATATATTATTAGTCCATTATTTATACTCTGAATTGAAGAAGGATTTTTCCGTTATGTCCCGATCATGACAAGGTGCACACGGCGGGTGTGACTGGTCAGCAGGGAATGCTCACTCCTCCATGGCAACTGAGCACACCTCTGATGTTTCGGAGGTTCGTATTTGCTCTGCTCCTATTTTGTATTATTTTATGGACTTTGAGATTGAATACTGTTCATTATCTCCATATCTTGCTATTCATAATGTCATGTTCACGGAATAGTGGGTGTTTATTATTTATATTTGATTTATGTGATGTTGTCAAGAATATGAGAGGAAGTCCTGGATTACATAAGAGTACGGCTGTTTGTTTTCAGTAAAAAATAAAAATAAAATGAGTAAGTCTGATAAATCAACCGTTTTTCCAATAAATCACAAATAATTGATATGGTATTTGCTTCTCATGCATAGTTATCTGGATACAAAACTGTAACGTCATCAAATTACCCTATTATGCAGTTGTATTGAAACTTGCTTAAGAAAAATTAATTTACCAGAATGATGAAAAAAGAGAATGCATTTAAATTGATTAAAAGAGTTTTTTAAAATGTTTTTTAATGTTTTTTTAAAGTTCTTAAAACTCATCTTCAGAGCTGATTTGTAAAATAGATATACATCTACTGTTACAGATATTTCAGTTCCTTTGAAGGTTTAAAAACCTTGCTTGAAGAATTGTCGTTCTTTGCCAGATAGGTTTTAATATGAACAGAAAAATTAAAATATAGCAGTTTTTTCAATTGTAAAAAGTTTTATTATACAATTAAATACTTTGACAAAAACGTATTTTTGAAATGCATAAATAAGAAATTTCAATCATTTCGAATTTTTTTTCTGGAGAATATTGTTAAAACTAAGATTTATTCCTTTTCCACAACATTTGAGATATAATCTTCTGAAAGCCTCAAATTAGTGGAGAAGTTTGTCCACTAGATCTGAGGGTTTGAATAACGAATTGCACTAATAACAGAAAAAGTTCATAAAAGTCATTCATTATAAATTCGGTAACTTTTCAAAAACATGTTTTCTGTCTAAGAAGATACCATTCATTCCAGGTCACACATGATGCAAGATGATGTAATAATAATAACTTATAGCATTTGACATTAAGTGTTTCTGTCTCCTACCCAAACGTGTTGTAGCAATATAAATATAGTCATTTAAATCATCATAGTTTCATCTCCTTGTAATTGACTGAATCATTTTGCCTTTCTACCAGTAAAAACCATTGTTTTGTATCTATGAGAAACATTGTCTTATAAAAGTAACTACATCAAAATAAATTTAAATTTGATATTTAATGTCTACATTGGAGAGAATTTTATAGTTTCCGAGATTACTGGGAAAAATCTATCGGAAAGTTCTTAGTCCCTATCTTCTATCATGTCAGCAAATGCATTCCTTTCTCCAAGGGATATTGTGAATAAAGAAATCATATTACTCCTCTCAAGAACAGAAAATGAAGAGATTCATTATGAATGACATTATATTGCTGCCAGTCTAATGAAAGAGATTTGTGATATCAAATAAACATTGCCAGCTCTTGAGATAAGACAACAGAGAAAGAAAGAGAAAATTAAAGACTCAAGAATTTGAAAAATCAAACGTGCAATGTTAAAAATCTTACATGTGAAGATATAAAATCTTAAACAGAGGTATCACTAGCTTGGAAAAAAATGATCTTTTAAGAGAGAGAGTTATCAACAAGTCTGGATATTACAGACATTAAAGCACAAATGGAGAATATTACTTACACAAGACTCAAGAACAGCTTGGGGGCTAATCAAACAAAGGCGGACTTTTGTCAAATTTTTTTATTAAAAGTTATACAATAGCAAAATTGGTAGACATTTTAAACAATAATTTTAAAATGTTTGAATTAGGAATTACAAATATATCATGAATTATAAAAGAAACACGCACGCTAACTCTTCATTCCCGCCTACATTTTGGAACCATTTAATTAATTATAAATAGAAATTCGGCCATAAAATCTTTGTTTAACACAAAGAACAATTCCATGGTAATTGATGAATTGTCTTAATTAATACCAGCGCTAAACAGTAAATTATCCATAATTTCAGCTCTTGAAAGGGGGGTCGACGATACATTCCATTGAAATCGGAGTTCCAAACATCACCATATTTTGAAATAGTCTTAGATATGATAAAATGTTCCATATACCCTTTCGTATGTTTCAGGCAAATGAATAAAACAAAAATATATCATCAAAATATAATGTTTCAGTTGTAAATCGCTTTGAAATTGGTGGAAAATAAGCATTTATATCGTTTTTGTCAATAAACATATGCCCCCTCCCATTTTGGCTTTGGAAAAATATCTGTGAAATATCATTCTATATTAAAAAGTATTTTTGTGACACGGGGGGGGGGGGGGGGGGGGG
>PRKT01000449.1:171273-216629 GCA_003671525.1 Saccostrea glomerata | reverse complement strand
ACAGATAAGGAAAAGGACTACCTGACAAACTTTGAATTCCGAGAGAGTCAATTCTATGGTTTACCTAAAGTGCACAAGTCTAAAATTATAAAGGATGCCATAAAAGAGCAAAATAGTATATGTATTACATGTGCTGATCCCGCTGATTTAAGCTTCAGACCAATTGTAGGAGGACCGAACTCTTCAACGCAAAGACTGAGTCATTTATTGGATATACTTTTAAAACCATATTGTCAAAAAGTACCCAGCTTTGTGAGAGACGATCTTGATTTCATAAATCATTTACCTACTCATGTCACCTCTAACACCAAACTTGTCACACTGGATGTTGTAAGTTTGTATACAAATATTCCTACAGAATTGGGATTGCTAGCTGTCAAATTCTGGACTGAAAATTATCCCGAGGTTCTTAACAACAGGTTTCAACGGGACTTCATCCTAGAGGCTCTAAAATTAGTTCTAGATAACAATACGTTTGAGTTTGCAGACCATCATTACCTCCAAATTAAGGGAACAGCAATGGGGACAAAAGTCGCACCTACCTATGCAACATTAACCCTTGGTTATCTAGAACATAAATTACATGATCAACTGTGTACGTTGTGGGGGATAGAATCTGCGAACAAAATACGGTCTTACTGGAAAAGATTTTTAGACGATTGTTTTATCTTATGGGAGGAGGATGTCGATAAACTAACGGGGTTTTATGATCTACTTAACCAAATGAATTCGGATAACAAATTCACGATGGAAACAGATGATTTGCAAATGCCATTCCTCGATGTTCTTGTAACAAAGGATAATACCAGCTTAAATACGGATATTTATTATAAACCAACCGACACACACCAATATCTGCATTTTGGATCAAGCCATCCCCATCACACTAAAACAGCTATACCATATAACCTCGCAAGAAGAATATGCACCATTGTGAGTAATACCAATATCAGGGATATTCGACTGGAGGAATTAAAATTGTATTTATTAAACCAAAAATATCCAGAACAACTTGTAGATAATGGTATAAAGAAAGCCAAGGAGTGCGATAGAAGTCAGTTACTTTTAAACATACGACGTGCGAATGACGTTGAAATAATTCCATTTGTGCACACGCATAACACGAGAAATCAAAACGTGAGTTTAATTATTCATGAATTGAACAACGTACTTAGAGAGGACGAACAAACGAAAAACGTATACAAGAATTGCCGTTTTATCAACAGTAAACGCCAACCCAAAAACCTAAAGATAATACTTTGTTCTTACTTATACAGTCTCTAAGTGTAAGCACCCTCGATGCGTTACATGTGAATACATTACAGAAGGAACCAGCTATAATTTCAATGGGCTTGAATTTAGAGTTAAAGAAAACATGTCATGCGATACAAAAAATGTCATTTATGTCATCACATGTCCTGGATGCATGCAAGGAATATTATATTGGTGAAACCGGCAACACTCTCCATGCCCGTGTACGTGTACATAAGCAACACATTAGTACACACGAATACAGACAAATTCAATTAAGTTCGCACCTGGAGGCGTGTGGTAAAAAACAATTCAAAATTTTCCCTTTCTATAAACTCAGTTGTGCCACTGATATCCAGAGACGGGAAAAAGAAAAACATTTTATTTGTATTTTTCAGCCAAAACTTAATAGTGTTTTATGAATTACTTGTGATTTCCCCGTACTTTTGTCATATCGTATCTATGACGTCATAATAGACATTTAACGTTCCGCTTAACATGACGTCATAATCACTGTTACTATGATACTATTGTAAGCTTCTGAAGATTGAAAATGAAAGCGCTAAAGCTTAACTGAGGATTTTTGTGTTTTCTTTTTACCTTCATATATATATATATATATATATATATATATATATATTATATATATATATAGCAACCACAAGGCATTTTACGTTATTTATTACGCTATGTGACAGTATACAAAACTACCAATTTTAAAAAGCGTATTTAACACATTTTCGTGTCTCTAACTTCAAAAAATCTAATTGAACGCTAAAGATAAATTGTTAAACAATCTAAAAATTATAATTTTATAATTTTTTATCGTTGTATTTTGTTTTAATTCCTTTCAAATGTTCAAGCATGTTCTGAAATAAAACGTCACGATTTTAGCGCGTCGTAATAACCGCATTCTTTTATTCCGCTGTTTATTGGACAACAGAGGATATATTCAGATTTCTTTGTACAGTGGTAGATACAGCTAATTATTCTGAATATAATGATACCAAACACGACTAGCCAGATTCGTATATTGCTATGATTATGGATAGTCAAATGTAAGCATCTTTTCGGAGAGTTTTTTCACTCGTTTGACGAACCGGTTGCATATGTGTTACAATAATAGATCGAAAGAGAATCTTCTCTTCTTTAAGAAACTGTGTAGATTTATTTTCCTTACATCGGCGCTAAAAAGCGATCTTTCATATAACAACACCACATATAGCCAGCGTGAATGATATTTGACGTCATTTTCACGCCCTCCACGATTCCTGGAAACTGTTTTGTAATGGACTTTGTTTACTATAGAAATATTCAGAGGGAGATAACTCTCGATGTCTTTTTTATGGGGTACCCGAAGGGGTAATTTTAAATATAAAAATTTTTTATCTTAGAAAAATACTAATCAAACATGTCAAAAATATAATAAAACAAGGAACGATGATTAGGACTGAAAAAGAAAACTTCTATAAAGTAAAATTGACGTTATAATTTTGAAGCAATAAAAAATTATAATCATGAGTAAGAAATAAAATAAAAATGTAAGAAAATAAGTATGTAGTGTAAAGAAAAAATACAATAGCCTTCTGATTTTTTAATTAAAAGAAATGTAAATAAATTCAATTGAGTTCATGAATAAATTAGATTATTGTATGATATGTTAAATTCTAGAAGAACGTGTTTACAAAATTCATGTCACAGAAATTTTTGTAAGGTACGTTGGATATCTTTTTTTATAATGTTCATTCAGCTTGTCTCATATGATTTTTTTCCATTGATATACAGTTTACATCCATACATTGGCATTGTATTGAAACTTAATATATATGTTTTTATTATTTTATATACAGCACAAAGGTAAAAACTGTATTTGCCAGGTGCTCATTTTTTTCAAGAGACATGCGTGATTCGAGGATTTCTTGTTTGACAGCACGGGAAATAAGGCCTACAAATATTCTAGATTCATTTTCAATGGATTTAGATCATATGCATTTAATCTAATACGTTGTGTAAATTTTATTATTTTACTTAGATTATATTTGACTGTTAAATACTATTTCTGAAATTTCTAAGTATTCTTGATTACAACACTAACAATAAATTACATGGGTGTTAGAGCATAACATCGGACGCAAATTGAAAGTGGGATGGCTAATTGAAAGTGATTTGGGGGGAGGGGGGGCTAAACCAACAAAAATAAGGGAGGTTAAGACCCCTATACCCCTATGGATGGGTAGACGGATGAATAGTAAAAATCAAATAGGCAAAATAATATTACTGATGCATCAAACAGGTCTAAAATTTAAACAAGAAATTAAAATTGTGGTCCCCCCAGCTGCATTTCATTTCCGGTATTTTTCACTGAGAGCATCTCGGGCGGCTCATATATCGCACCTCGGAGGTTTGAATGGAGCCTAGCGGAGTCAGCCGAGGATTGCCTATAGGAAATTTTTCGATATTTCAACTTTTCATGGCCGACATGTTTTAGTTTTCATTTCTGACATTTTAAAATTTTCATTTCTGACTCTTTTCAGATTCTACTTCTTGGTTATTAAAACAGGATTGAGGAATTCACTTATGAAAAATTTCATTTACGTGATAAAAAAAATTAAAGTGTATATCAAATGTCTTAGACATTTACATCTAATTTAGTGAACATACATGTTGATGAAAGTGCTGCATGTACCGATGTACTATACATGTACGTGTATATACAAAATGTTTATTTGTTTTACCGGCTGTTTGTGTCTATGTGGGTAATACTACATTATTTATGACATATTGTGCCAAATATGAACGCCCTATAATAATATGTCATTCAAAAGTTATAACTAAAGTTGATTTATTTGAAAATTAGGTGAAACATATAGGTCCAGATAAAGGGGTTCAGAAATCATTGCAATGAACAAGTCAAATATGAAAGCATTATCTCTTCTCAATCAGCTAAGTTGTAAGGGGAAAATTGCATTTTTGAAAGTATGTCAAAGGTCAAGGTTCAAGTTCACAAGGTCAAAATCCATAGTGTATTTAGAAATGATAATATACATATGAAATGTGAAATATTTTTCCCATCGTCACAAACCACAACTAAATTGTACGATCCTATCACATACTAGTAAGCGGACGCCAAAACGTGGCTTGTGACTTTGTATCTTTTCTCACTCAAAAGTTATGACCAAGGTTCAAGTTTTTGAAAAGTAGTTAGAACTTCAAGATCAAGGTCATGAGGTAAAAAATTATTAGGGGCCGCCAGGAGGCGGTCGGTTACGCAGAAGTCTATGGACAGTTTGCTTATACAAATATTGTATATGCATTATGCATGAAGAAAATCGACAATGTTGCATGCAAGTGTTTCATGTCACGAGGATATTTTAAAAGATAAATGTAAGAAATTTTAAAAACAGATCACGCAGAGTTTCAGCTTCTTATTACTATATCAAAAGAACAATTAACTGGGTTTGCGGCCGATTTTTGACGCTTGCGTCAATATATAGGTTTCTTGTAGTGTATTAAGAAAGGTCTTGTCACAGTTTAAACACATGAATAACACACATTAGAAAAGATCTACATGTATAACTAAATGTCGTTCAAATGAATTTTAAATTAAATTCCCCCCTCCTTTTCCTCTTTTAGAATTTATCATATGCAGCTGTCATATTTATGACTTATATTCTACTAGTTTTTGTAGTTATTCAGAATATTGGTTCCACTTACTTTTCAAAATAATTTAAGATTTACATCACGCTCCCAGTTAATACTAGTTCCTGGCCAATTCTCCGCATCATATCAAATGTATTCGTATAAAGAATTTAAAATACAATTTTTTTGTTTTTACTAGTAATAATATACATAAAAATTTCATGATTTTTAGTTTCCTTATGTAATAAGTGGATATCACTCCAACTCTCTATAAATCCCATGCGCGGATGAAAGAATTAAAGTTAGAGGGGGTGCCTATATATACATATATATATATATATATATATATATATATATATATATATATATACATAAAGCACTAAAGATGACCAACAACACGAACAATAAAAATTGTCAAATTTTCGGGACGCCCTGTCCCTTCCTCAGGACAAAGAAAAAAGTTAAAAAGTCATAAGAACAAAGGAAAAAGAGAAACAAAAACAACTAGCACTACTACTAAACTACTAAACACTAGATATTTTGAATTTGACAATTTTTATTGTTCGTGTCGTTGGTCATTTGTAGTGCTTTATATAAATCATCATCCGTGACCTTGTATCTACTTGGTAAATCCGACATTTAGGGTGTACAGTGTTGTTGGTTTTTTAGTATATATATATATATATATATATATATATATATATATATATATATATATATATATATATATATATATATATATATATATATATATATATATATATATATATATATATACATATTAAAAAAAAAAATATATATATATATATATATATAACAGAAAAAAACCACAGTGCTCGGTAGTTTACAGGTAAATCTTTAAAAAAAAAAAGAAACACGAAAACCTTAAGTTTAGCTTCTTTTTTTTAGCTTTATATATATACCGTATAAGTGGAAATTTAAGCGAGACGCAAATTTAGCGATTTGTCCTTAAAAACTGGTAATCTATTTTTAGCGAGATGTTCTTTTAGCGATTTTAAAATACATATTAAAGAAGCTATTACAAATAAACCGCAATTAATATTTAGCGATATTCAATTTTAACGATCTTGGCACCCTCGCTAAAAATGCCAAAATTAAATCCTTGTTGAAAATTCTACTTATACGGTATATTAATAAGATATCGACGAGAAAAGATTTGTTGGTGATAAGAATCAATATCCTCATTTCAATGGATAAGCAGAATTTATTGAATGAATGATTTTAACTAACAGGGGTTAATTTATGTTACATTCCATTCTTTAGATTGATTCATTGTTTGTTGTTTTTACGTCCATCCCGAGAATATTTTACTCATATGTAGACGCCACTACTTGTCGGTAGCGAGCTACAAATTTTGTTTATATTCTTTAGAAAAAGATCCTTTATTTAGATGTGCACATAACAAATGAACATTTCTTTCTCATTTAGAGAGACTTAAATCTCCTTTCAAGAGTAAATCCATCGCTTTTTATGCCTACATGTCTCGGAACACAGGGACAATATCTGGTCAGCAGATCTTGACATTTGATGTCGTGGAAACTAACGTTGGAAATGGATATTATTATGCCACTGGAATATTCATAGTTCCGGAAACTGGCATTTATGTATTTACTTGGACAATACGAGAAAACGCCACTAACCGTCACTCGACACAGTTAGTGAAAAATACTGATGAACTTGGAATAATTCACACAAGCGTACACTGCAATTCAGACATTGCTGGAACTGGAATTGTTGTTGCGCATGTCAATACAGGAGACAGTGTCTTTGTAAGAACTCACTCATCGTGGAATTATGGAATAATTGTAAGCACCATTGCAGGAAGATCGTCGTTTGCGGGATGGAAACTTGAGTGAATATTCTTAAATCAAAATAGTAGAGACGGCTTAGTTTGTAGTGCAGATTCTAGATAAGTATATCAAAACTTCAATGTTTTCACTATTGCAAAGTTTCGACGCTTTTACCATAATAAATCCAATTTTCAATTTGTTCTTTATTGTTATACAAAGTTTGTACTATAATAGTAATTCAAAGCATCTAAAGTTTCACGATTATTAATCAAACATCCAAAGTTTTTACTACAGTAAATTAAAGTAACAATTATTTTTGTTATTTTAGTATATCGAAGTTGCAAAGTTTTAACTTTTAAATAGAAATATTTCAATTATCATTACAAGTAAATTAATTCACCTCTGCGAACCTATGATAGTAATACGTCACGACATGGCGTCGCGGACAACAAATGTTTGAGCGAAGTTTTGGAAAAAAGTCACTGTTGCTGCTGTAAAGCATGCGTTTAAAATCACATGCATTAACAGGCATAAAGAATGGTCCCTTCCGAAAAGATTGGTTTTTGTTTTATAATTTTCAATTGAGAATTGATTGTGCGACAGCCTGGCTATAGGCGAGGGGTTGCATTCCTTATGTTATTTTTATAGGTATTACGTATTTTTTTATATCCTGAAATTTTCAGTAAAATTGATGGGTCCGCGAACTCCTGTGTGAAAACTAACGTTGGAAATGAATACTATTATGCACCTGGAATATTCAATCGTTCCGGAAACCGGCATTAAAGTATTTACTTGGACAATACGAGAAAACAGCGCTACCGTCACTCGACACAGTTAGTGAAAAATACTGATGAACTTGGAATAATTCACACAAACGTTCAAGGCAATTTAGACATGGTTGGAACCGGAATTGTTGTTGCGTGTGTCAATACAGGAGACAGCGTCTTTGTAAGAACTCACTCTTTATGGAATCATGGAATTATTGTAAACACCATTGCAGGAAGATCGTCGTTTGCGGGATGGATACTTGAGTGAATATTCTTACGGCTTTGTTTGTAGTGCAGATTCTAGATAAGTTTATCAAAACTTCAAAGTTTTCGCTATTGCAAAGTTTCGACGCTTTTTCTATAATCAATCCAATTTTCAATTTATTCTTTGTTGTTATACAATGTTACTATAAAAGTAATTCAAAACTCCAAAGTTTCACTATTATTAGTCAAACATCCAAAGCTTTTACTACAGTAAATTAAAGTAACATTTTTTTCAAATTTAATAAATCGAAGTTACAAAATTTTAACTTAGATACTATAGTCAACTATAGCTAATTATAGTTTTAATTACTATAATGGTACTTTTTGTAAGAGGAATTGATTCTCGTAGGCAAAATTCAGTGTCTAGGCAAACGAATAAAATAATTTTTTCGGGAATATGCATTGATATTTTTAAAGGGAAATCAATATGGAGGCTTAATTCCTTTTTTTCTTGACATAAACTGATAATATTTCAAGATTTAAACACTAATTTTTGGGTATACTTTGAAACCGAGAAGAGATATGTCACTAAAAGCTGCTGTTTATATTAAGTAACAGAAATAGAATTCAATATCCTGTTAAAAATTAACATCTTATGTAATTAATAGCCTTGTAAATAATTAAAAAACAAAAAGGTGAAAGTCTACAATAATAAGCAGAATCTGAATGAAAATAGAAAAGCATATAGATTGTAATTTTTTGAATGGCATATAATTTATTTAATGTGGAATTGATTGTAATAATAAACAGATTCTCTTAGTAACATATAATTTTTCTTCCACTCGTGATTATTTAAGGAATGACTCTAATTCTTGACCATATTATCGAGTATAATCTGGTTTGGGTCAGTTTACGCTTTATAATCCGCGAAGCGGATTATAAAAAAGCGTAAACTGACCCAAACCAGATTATACTCGATAATATGGCCAAGAATTAAAGTCATTCCTTATAATTTAATTAAATAATAAAATAATTCAACAACTTTTGATGTAAAATTGTATTGCTTTTTATAAGTTCAAATTTACCGCGCAATAATACAACCATAGTAACGGAAGTGATTTGAAGCGAGGGGAGGTAATAACTGATACATAGATCTAGCAGCCATGATGTTTGTTTACCTGAGGTAAGAACGAGTAATTGTTAATAGTTGAAGGTACATATATTAAATCTGGAATTTTCCATTGATTCCGAGGACTGAAAATGAGGGGATTGCATGGATATGATGATTAAGCTGGTCGCCAAGGGGGTGTGTCCCCATACCAAGCCAGATTATACAAAATGTCATGCGTTTCTTTTTAAAAATCAACCAATGAAAGGCGAGAATACAAATAAAATTAAATTATATACATATACAACAGAAGTCGCATCATCGTCGGTAACCCATGGGTGATTCACGTCAATTTTCTCTGAGGAAGCTTGCGGACTCAAAACCCGTGGTTTGCGACGATGTCTTCCCAAATCATATTGCTAAAGTGCCCCCTTATTCGTGACCTACTTACCACACATCAAATCAATATCCCCCTCCAAGTGAGCTACCCGCCACACATCAAAACAATATCACCCATCCGCGTGCCATACTGCATAGATGATGGTTTCATTTGAACATGCAAAGCGCCAAATACCCGATGTTATATAAACATTAATGACGTCACAATGTTAGGAATTGTTACGGAAGGATTTGCTGAAATCTTTGACAGGATAAATTCGTTATGTAGACACTTAGAGGGGTAATACAGAAATATGTGGGATCCTTGAAAAAAAAATACATAATAGCTCGGATATTATGCATTTCTTCAAAGACCCCACCGGTCACGGTAGCCTAGTGGTAGAGCGTTCGCTTCGTGATCGGGAGGCCCGGGTTCGATTCTCGATCGCGGCGCCGCGTCATACCTAAGACGTAAACATAGGTAGTGACTGTTCCTTCGCCAAGCGCTCGGCAATAGAAGTGAAAGTCACGGGTCTTTCGGACATGACCTTAAAAACGTAGGTCCCGTGTCACGGTAGGCGTTGGCACGATAAAGAACCCTCACTGCTCAATGGCCCTGAGTGCCGAGTATAGGTCTAAATTTGAAGCCCTTCACCGGCATCGGTGACGTCTCCATATGAGTGAAAAATTCTCAAGAGGGACATTAAACAATATACAATCAATCAATCAATCAAAGACCCCATATATTTCCGTATTTCCCCTTTGTCTTCATAACAGTTATATATTCGATGAGGTATAATCATTTGGCAATAGTTACTTCCATTTATACATGTATGTCGACTTGATAAATCCCAAAGAACTTGAAATAAAAAATACCAATGAATATGAACCATTTGTTTCATATTTAGATATTTTCCAAAAAAGAGGGTAAAGGTTAGTTTTGAGCATGACAACTACGGGTTATCTTTATATATTTTAGATGATCATTTTTGAAATGAGAAATTTATACAACACAAATCTTGAAAACATTTTAAACATTTTTTTTGCATCAAGCTGAGGCGGTTTTTTTTTTTTTTTTTTTTTTTAAAATGATCAGTTTTTGTATGAAACATGTGGTGAAAACAAACAACATTTAAGATCAAAAATCCATAAAACAATACAAAATAAGAACAGAGTAAACATGAACCTCGGAAAAATTTGTTGTCAATGAAGTGTATAAATAATGGATAAACAATTTGTATAAAAAAACGTCAGTCTCTATTTAACTCTATGATAAATTGTATTTGCTGACAATGTCATTGTGTCGGCTATAGAACTTGCGAAATGATGACTTTAAATGAGACTGCTGATATTCTTGTTTTATCAACTTGTTTGTCAATAATTTACCTCGTTTTAGTCGAGCATGCTCTTGCATATGGAATCCACTGATATATAAATAAACTCGGTATGCAGGAGATGAAGGTCTATTGCTGCATAAGCAAGGGAAGTTGACGATTGAAAAGTCATCACGTTTATCATAGAACTTGGTTGTTAGATTACCGTACTAAATTAACGTCAAGTAATTAAGACAGATCACTGATTGTTTCACTTAGATTGTCACTTCGTTAATTGTTTCGTCTACTGACTGTCAGACTTTTTTTTTTAGATTTTCAGCATCAAATAACTTTGTGTTTATTTATCCTGGCAGTGTCGTTAACCAAATTCAGGTAAGGTTGAACATCATTGTAATACTCATTAGCAGGTGTGACACCCATTGCACCTAAATATGACCAGTCAGCATTGTTACGTTCAATGTATGATCCTTCATTATTGGATTCAGAAGAACAACAAGGAACACTCCCCACTAGATTTGATGTAGACAAATGTTGATAGCCTCGATCGTGCTCCTCTACAGCTTCGTAGACATGATCAAGGTTTTTTCCTCCTGAGATGGTCAGTGTTGATTCGTATTGGGCATTCTCCGCCTCTGTAGTTCTCTGAATCCGTGTTGACTCTTTCCTGCATTTTCTTTAATAGAAATGTTTTGCATTATCTAAGTGCATTTTGATTTAAATAACTTTCATTCACTCTTAATGCAAATTAGATATTTTTCCCATTTACTAAAAAAGGGACCTGCAACTTTCATTTCAAAGTGACGAGTGCATGGCGAAGGAAAAGAACGACTGGGTCAGTCGCGGCCGAGAAACGAACTCATGACCTACCGATCACTGAGCGAGCGCTCTACCAACTAAGCTACCGTGAAGGGTCACTTCAATGTATAAAATGTAGGAGTAAATGTTAGTAGCTGATTTTTTTAAACCTTCTCTCCTTGCTTGTCTGACTGGTCGTCAGATAAGAATGTTCTAAAAGAATCATACTTAAAGAGTAAGACCTTATCTTATTGTAAAGAAAAATTCACGGCAAAATCAACCTCTTGAAGAATACACACTTTCAAACCTTTGAAAAGCAAATTTGGATGATACTTACACTTGAGCAATCCAATACTAATATACCCATTTTTAAGAATCCTTCTTAAACCAGTGTCATGTACATTACCACAAACCTTATTTTGATTAAGACGATTGTTAAACTAACAACGATGAGGATCACAGCGCCAAACCCCGCAGCCACTGATTGGAAAAGAAGGAATGCAGTGCAATTAATTATAAGTACAACCAGACAAAAGAATTATTTCGCGCAAGTATCTGTTATTCATAAGATAAAGATATTTTATTTAAAACATGAAGTAATATTTGTTTTGCTTGTGGTATTCTACATACAAATGTACTGCATGTGATAAACAACCGTAGATTCTTCTTTACTCTCTGTAGTAGTGACTAAATTTTTCTCTGTAGAAACTGAATCAACTTAAAAAAAACATTATTATTGAATAAAGTTTTATTGTATGTATAAAACTATGATGTTGAACATTCTTTTACACAAATACGAATCATAAACTCTGCATTCAAACAAAGGAGGAAACGTTTATTCATACCAGTATAGCTTTCCCCTGGGAATGGAAACGCTGACAGGTATCGTGTAAAACCTGTGTTGAAATATTGAATATTTGTGTTCATTAACATCATATAATGTTGACGATCAAATGATTCTCATCTGAGATGTTCGAGGTTATAAACGTAAGAATAGGTAACATGGGTAATGTGAAATAAAATGATTAAATTCCTTATTGTATTACGAAACCTTTAGAAAAAATATAACATTTGAGTTTTCTTTTATTGGAAGTCATGTTCAAAGTAACATTTTTTTTCTACTTCGTGTTTAATTTAAAAAATATCCTGTATGATTTTACAAACAATTGATACATTTTCATTCAGCAACCTTCGGAATAGTTGAATGATGCCCTCATAGAATAGGAAAACTATCACTCTGACCAAAACAACAATAATTATATAAAATCATAGTCTTCAATATGTCTCTAATGGAGACTTAACATTCTTTCAATGTTTTGTATATACTGTAGGTTTTATACCAAAAACTGGGAATCTGATTACTCCGCATATTGCATATGTTTACAAATGTAATATGTTTAAAATCCCAGAGGATTATCTGAAGGGCACCGAAATAACTCTTTGAGAATGTGTCCCTTCAAAAAAGTGATGCCTTTTTATACTGTATCATATTCAGTACTCATGAATGAATAGGTTCCTACCGACAAGTATCCTCGGGATAAGACTGTCCACCAGCAAAGATACATTATCGGCTGTTAAAATGTATCCTCTTCTGATTCAGTAGAAAGAGAATTATGATTATAAGTTGGATAACCGATGTTCACGAACAGTAAAGAATATATACTTACATGTTTCCAAATTAAAAGTTGAAGGAGCAATGAATTTGATGTTGTTGAAGCAAGTGTTTCTGTAATAAAATAATTTAAGTAGAAAAGTAGAAATTTTAGTAAAAAATGTTTGAACAAAACAGTTTTGCAGATGACCAATTACTAAGAATGCAAATATGCTTGTTCCACTTTTATCAACGAAACTGTTGACTATGATGTCAAAAGGTCTAGTGTTAAATGTACCCTGTGGAATGGTTGTATAAAGAGTAAAATAAAAAAGTCATACATTAAAAATATTTTTGGTGAAAGTTATTCCAAAGTTTTAAGTATCCATATATGATAAAAACCATTTCTTAAATTTATTGGTATCAACTTCCCTTATTTTTTTTATTTCGAGATATGCCGTTATCACTTACATATGAAGTTTATTTTCCCCATTTGATTCGATACTCAACAGTATGCTATACTTAAAAACAGTTTCTAGATCGAGACAGGCAATTGCCAAAAAATGATAGTACAAATATAGCAATAGTGTGTCTGGTTCAACAGGGGTGCATACATTTACAATTTCGTCAATATTGGAAGATAGGATTTATACGCATTCAATGTTATTCCCGATTTGACACTGGTAATTTTAAATTTTTCAATAAAGGAATTATAATGAAATATTGTTTGAATATTCAGGATTCTTTTCTTTCCGAACATAATGAGAAAAAGAATAAGCATTTTGATATTGCATTAATTTTATAACTTCAATCGAAGTGTCAAAAGAAGAGCATATGAGAACTTAACTTTTTCTAATTAAAGTAAATCATAAATACCCAAGCAGCACCAGCCAGGAAAAAAACATACTTTATTAAACATATATATATTCTCCTTGTACTGACTCTACCTGATAATTACTCAAATATCATTAGACATTCTTCTATATCGATCATCTTCAGTCTTTTCATTAAATTCTTAGTTTTTATAATGCCAAGACTGAAGAGATCAGTCATGTCTAAAATTTTAATAAATACCTAGCTTTTACTGTCTCACTTGATTATTCTCGCAAGATCAGAATTAGGCTATTTTTTAGCTTACTGGAAATACCAAAGAAAATGCAAAGACAAAATGGTAGTGCACTGGAATATTATAAACTAGGTGCCCATTTGTTCTATTGGCTTCTTATTTTTCACCGCAGATTGAAATAACATTAAAACACAGAATGCTTATATAACAGAGTTATTGAGCTGTGTCATTGTCAAGTCCACTCTAGAATTAATTATTCTGAATTGTGACTACCACCACACCCCACAGTGCCTTCTTTTTAACAATTTATCAATTCAGCAAATTAAAGTTCCAGTGGTTCTGATATCTACCTCTCTGTTTTTGTTGGCTACAGCACTACCTCACCTCTCTTTTTAAAAAAAATATTTGTTAAGTACTAGAAAATAGTGATATGGTAATGTCTTCTTCCGTTTCAAGCGCCCACATTGCGCAGTCGTTAGAGCATCTCCTCTAGAGATGAAAAGTAAGGAGCTGATCCTTACGTCGCGGGTTCGAATCCCACTGTGGGGCGTGGGGAATGGTTCTTTGGATGAGACCGTATAAACCGAGGTCCCATGTCACAATAGGCGAGGGCACGAAAAAGATTCATCATTGCACTTGAAAGGGCCGTAAGTGCCGAGTATAGGATACAATTTGCAGCTCTCCACCGGAAAATGGTGGCATCGCCATAAAAATGAAAAATTCTCGAGAGGGACGTTAGACAACAAACAAACAATCAATCAATCTTCCATTCCAAAGTACAGCGATTGATTTCCAGATACTTTAAAAACCAATAGACCTTTTCACAAAAAAAAATATCTCAATATATAAGTTTCGACCTTTAGAGAAATCTTAACGAGGTTTCACAAAAATTTGTAGAGGTTCTTGCCTGTAAAATCTTGCCTTTATCTTTCACATAGAAAGGTAGCTACAGAACTGTAGCTCTTTGCTTGACATATAAAGCAGAGAGCTTCAGATCTTTGCGTTGTAAAAACCTTTGATTTGAGCCGACGACATTTTGTCGCTACTTCAATTAGGTAATTTATTTCGTATAGTTTAAACTTTTTCTGGCTTTTAGAATTGTGTCCTATCATTATTTATATATTTAACTCTTATTTTTTTATATAACTTATTAAAGTTTATTTTCACATTTTATCAGTCCGAAACAGTCCTATATATAGTTTTGTAGTTTCATAGCTTGTCGGTTTAAAAGAGTTCCGTTTTGACGTCCGTAACCAAAAACAGCCATTTGTTAGCGTTAAATGGTAAGTAAATTATCAAAAATTCAGTTAAATGTATGATTATAATTATAAAATAGCTTTTTAAAGCTAAGGGAAGTATAAAATAGAGGGAAAAATACCCGACGTGAGCGACAACAAATCGTCGGTGTAAATCGAAGGTTTTTACAACGCTTGGATGCTCTCTGCTTTATCTGTCCAAATTTTCTCAAACAGAGATCTACAGTTCTGCAGCTAATAGAATAGTTCCTAAGCTTCATTAATTCAATATCACGTTATTATTTCCATGGCAATCATAAAAGAAATAAAAAGAAAACTTGCCCAACCCCTTCCAAAGTCAGCTTACAATGCGTATATATATGTATCTATCAGGTCCAGCACAATACACCGGTAAAGGTATATAGCTTGCTAAAGCTATATAGCTTTATCAAGGTATTTGAAATACCTTGATCAAATTATGTAGAAAAACGAATGCTAAAGGTACTTTGATAACCAGTTTGTTTAGACCATTACGCAAAAACTGGGGGCCAAGAATAAAGAAGAGTTTTCTTTTGTTTTTTCCTAGTTTATCTTGCATCAGACAAGATGATGAGCGTAGGTATAAGAACGATACATCACTTTTCAAAAGAATAGGTTTATCCTTTTGAAGATTATCAAAGATTTGATAATTTTTGCTTAGCATTTGGAAGGATATTTGACCGTGTGCTTAATATTTGTCACAAATAGGTGGCATCACTAATTTTTCTGACAGACATAATTTGTTTTAAATGTTTGATCTCCCCGTACTGATTCAACAAAAGACAGTTAAAATTTCATCAGTAGCAAGAATAGACTTTGTAAACATGAAATATTACAAATTGTAAATATCTTCTCGTCGTATTTCTTTTTGAAAATAAAATAAAAATTTGGAACGAACACTCTTAACATCCTTTAGAAGACAATGCTCTTTCCAGGTTACTCTTAACGTTACACAGCATCAAGATGAAATAATAACAACAACTTATAACTCGTGAATTTAAGTGTATTTATTCCTAACCAAAGGTATTCTTCATGCTAAATATAACCGACTATATAATTGCACTTTATCTCATTGTTCTTGGCTTATTCGTTTTAGGTTTTTATCAGTAACAAGCATTGTTTAGAAGTTATGAGACATTGCCTGATGAAAATATTCACAATGCAGTGGGATTTTGTTCGGTGTTTGATCTTTCTCAATGGAATCCTGTGTGTTTCCTCTACTACGGGGAATAATTCATTGGACAATTCTAAGTCCTTACCTTCTTCAACTTCAGGAAAAAGAGCCCATTCTCTTAGATGTATTCTGAATAAAGAAAGACTATTACGCCTATCAATGGAACAGAAAATGCAGTTAATTTTGGATGTGATAGACAATAAGCATTTTATTTCGAATGTGATGAAAAGTCTTGATGATATCACAAAAACATTGCAAACTTTTGAAGCAAGACAACAGGAAACCGAAGAAGAGAAATCAAAACTTAGGGAAGAATTGAAAGTCATGCGCTCTGCAATGTGTTACACTAAAACCCTGACAAGTGACAATATATATTCCTTGAATAAAACAGAGACATCACTTTCTCGGGAAGAAAATTCGTCTCTTCCGAAAGACAATTATGAACAAACTCTGGAAAATGCAGACAATGAAACAGAACTGGGTAGTTTTATTAAAACTAAAAAGACAATAAATGCCTCAGGATGTATGCAGTTAAAAGCCGAATTCAAACTGATTAAGGAAAATGACTTGAACAGTTTAAAAAATGCAACTTCTTTACATGAACAGAAATATGAAAGTCCGTCAAAGAAAAACGAGGATATACAGAAAAATTATTTAAAATAAACGAAACAATATTCAAAGAAAAAAACGCAGAAGACTTTAAGACTCGTTTAAATATAAACAAAGGAAACTTTGTGTCTTTCTCGACGTTTGTCAATGCAATGTTTACAAACAACTGATGAGCATATCTGGTAACTACACTTTATATTTTTAAACATAAAGTTACCATACATAGAAATTAGTTTCTATTTTCTTTTTCAGTATACTATGTAAGAATTTAAATGTTCAGTTATTTATTTTCTTTTATTCAACTTTTACTAGATACTTGTGATTGATAATTTTGCACAATTATAGATAATATCTTAAATATACAGAGGATATCCATTTTTTGTTGTTCAATATAGGATATATTTCACGAGAGGGAAAAGTTTTTTAAACATATAGTCATGAATGAGTATATTTCGTAACATATCTTGATTAAAAGCTAAGGATTGTGACAATGCAAAATATGTTTTAAATTGATAATTAATGTAAAAGAAAAACCTTGAAAATATTCGTCAGAACGACAGATCCATAATTAGCTGTATTAAAGTACATATACATAATGTAACATAAAAAAATCCTCTATCGAAAATAAAAATTATCTACATTTCATTCAAGACCATTTTAAGGCATTAAAATTTAGGAATGGATATAGAAAAAATAATTATTTTACATGTACCAAGGTATTCTACTAAGTATAGCAGAATCAAATCAAGACACATGGAAAACATCCACTAACCGTCTATACCGCTCTTTCTTTCAAACAATGCGGGGGTTACATGATGGATTGATTGATTGTTCTTGATATTGTTTTACGCTTTGCAGAATATTCCATGATGTACACTAGCGCCTCATAGAAAATATGCCATCAGAGATATAGCTACCAATATTAATATAATCATGGGTACCAATTGCGCTCCGTTATAAGCAGACTTATTTTTATACCCCCCCCCCCCCGCTTGAAAAGCGGGAGGGTATGTATTGTTACACAATTTATACCTCGCAAGAGTTATCTTTCTTTTTACATTGTTATCATTATTACGGGTATGTAACCCTTTACGGTTTGATTTTTAGAATGTTTAATGTTGTTCTTTTATGAGGCTAGGAGGCCATTTTCGCTTGTTCCAAGCATTGTTGTAACCTATTTTTCACTTTTACGGGTACATCCCTGCACCATTAGTAAGTTTTTATGTATTATCTAACGTTATATATTACGATTTACTTTTGATCAGATAGGAAAATTTATTTTGATGTGTTTTAGAAAGTAAATGGTTATGTAAAAATCTTATAAGAATGTAAACGCTATATTGATCCTCAGTTTATCTGATAAATAACCTACATGTTACTAAGAGTGCATTTGAATTTTTTATATTAGGTTAAATTGTAAAAATGTTCACTAAATTTGGAAGTTATTCCTGTTTGTCAATAATTTGTCACTTACAATGTAAAATAAGGTTAATTGGGTATCACTGATTTTGTATGAATCTGTTTGTAAATTTTGTCTCTTTATTATTTTCAGTCTTTTACCATACACGTACAAGCATCGATGCAATAAAGAGTGATCCGCCCTTATTGTTTTGGTTTGTTGGTTTGGTAAACACTTTGCACAGAAGCAGAACAGGGTATATAGTAACTGTTAATTCCATCCGTCCGTCCGTCTGTCTGTTATGCTTTGGGGTACCCATCTCTTATCCGCAACTCCTCTCATACCACGGAATGAAATTTGATGTAACTTTCACAGAATCTTTATTGCATATTGTCATTGGGCACCTCCTATTTTACTTTTTGATCCGACACATATTTTGGGTTTCCCGGTCACAGGTAAACATGGATTTTTTCACCAGTTATGACCCTATGGGAGGCGGGGGTATCATTTAGTGAGCTCATCGCTCACAGTACCTCTAGTTACCTTCATGTGAAGGAGAATGTGTGCAAAATCTTATGCGTGAATAGAAGAAAACACTTGCTGTGGCCTTCAACTCGACATTTAGATATATCGACGACGTATTATCAATTAGCAATGGTAATTTCCATTCCTATGTCGATACGCAATACTCTGATGAGCTTGAGATAAAAGATTTAACAAAGTCTGACACATCTGTTTCTTTCTTGGATATTTAACTTGAAAAAGACGTTAATGGTAATCTTACAACCAAGCTATATGATAAACGTGATGACTTTAACTTTTCTATCATCAACTTCCCTTACATGTACTTATGCACCAATATACCTTCATCACTTGCATAAGGAATATATATAACTCAGATGATTTGTTATGCAAGAGTATGCTCTACGTATGAACAATTTCTAAAACGAGCTAGATTATTGACAAGCAAGTTAATGAAACAAGAATATCAACAGTCTCGTTTAAAATCATAATTTCGTAAGTTCTAATTTCAATACAACGGCCTTGTCAGCAAATACAATTTTATCATTGAGTCAGGTGCTGACTAAATTTTTTCATACTTTTTGTTAGTCCATTATTTATACATTGAATTGACGACACATTTTTCCGTTATTTCCCGATCATGACAAGGAGCACACAGTGGGTGTGACTGGTCAGCAGGGGATGCTCACTCTTCCATGGCACCTGATCCCACCTCTAATGTCTCGGAGATCCATGTTTGCTCTGCTCCTATTTTGTATTGTTTTATGAACTTTGAAATTGAATATTGTTCGTTATCTCCATATCTTGGTATTCATAAGGTCATGTTCACGGAATAGTAGGTGTTTATTACTTATTTTTGCATTATGTGATATTGTGAGGAAGTCCTGGCTTACATAAGAGTACGACTCCTTGTTTCAAGTAAAGAAAAAAATAAAATGAATAAGTCTGATAAATCAACTTTTTTTCCAATAAATCACAAATAATTTATATGGTATTTTCCTCTTACGCATAGCTATCTGGATACAAAACCGTATCGTCTTCAAAATACCATATTTTTATGCATTTGTGACGTTATCGTATTTAAATTCTCCAAGAAAAATTAATAACTTAACAGTATGGTGAAAAAAGAGATTGATTATAACTTAAAAGTTTATTTAATATGTTTTTTAAGTTCTTAAAACTCATTGTCAGAGCTGAACTTATTCTTAGAATAGATATACATCTACTATTTTCTGGAGAATATTGTTAAAACTAAGATTTATTCCTTTAACACAACATTTGATAAATAATCTTCTGAAAGCCTCAAATTAGTGGAAGAGCTTGTACTCTGCGGATTTGAGAAACGAATTCCACTCATAGCAGAAAAAAGTTCCTAAAAGTCATTCATAATAAATTCGGTAAATGACTTTTCAAAAACATGTTTCCTGTCTAAGAAGATACCATTCATTCCAGGTCACACATGGTGGAAGATGATGTAATAAAAATAACTAATAGCATTTGACATTAAGTGTTTCTGTTTCCTATACCCAAACGTGTTGTAGCAATACAAATGTACATGTAGCCGCCTAAATCATCATACTTTAATTTCCTTGTAATTGGCTGAATTATTTTGCCTTTCTATCAGTAAAAACCATTGTTTTGTAACTATAAAAAATCATTGTCTGGTGAAAGTACTGAAATCAAAATAAATTTTAGTTGGATATTTGATCTCTCTTCCAACGATTACTTGGAAAAATCTATCGGACAATTGTGAATTCCTACATTCTACCATGTCAGGAAATGAATTCCTTTCTCTAAATGTCTAAATGATATTCTGAATAAAGAAATAATATTACTCCTCTCAGGAACAAATAATGAAAAAAATCGTTATTAATGACAAAGAAAATTAAATATATTGTTTCCAATCTAATAAAAGATATGTGTGATATCACATGAACATTGTCACTCCTGATATAAGACAACAGAGAAAGAAAGAGAAAATTTAAGACTCGATCTCCTTTAGAGGAAGAGCTCCATATAAAGATATACAAAAATGATCAAATTTTAAAACTAATATGTATGAAATTTTTCTTTGTCATTTGATAGTTGACAGCTAAAAATACATACCATATATAAATTTAACTTATATCAGGTTGTTAATTTTTTGATAATTTATTGACCCCCAGCCTCCTTAAAAATCTTACATGTGACAATATAAAATCTTAACAAGAGATATCACTACCTTGGGAAAGAAAATTATTCTTCTCGGAAAGAGAATTATAAACATATTTATATATATAAGAGTGGAAATTACAGACATTAAAGCACAAATTGGTTGACATTTCAAACAATAAGATTAAAATGTTTGAATTAAGAATTACAAATATATCATGAATGATAAAAGAAATACGCACGCTATCTCTTGATTCCTGCCTACATTTTAAAAACCATTTTAAATTAAATATAAATAGAAATTCGGCCATAAAATCTTTGTTTAACACAAAGAACAGTTCAAAGGAATTGATGAATTGACTTAATACCAGCGCTAGACAGTAAATTATCCATAATTCCAGCTCTTGAAAAAGGGGGTAGACGATATTTTTCAAGAGTTCAATTTTTTTAGAGTTCCAAGCATCACAATATTTTGAAATAGTATCAGATATGATTAAATGTTCCATATTCCTCTTCTTATGTTTTAGGCAAGTAAATAAAACAAAAATATATCATCAAAATATAAAGTTTCAGTTGTAAATCGCTTTGAAATTGGCGGAAAATAAGCATTTTTATCGTTTTTTTAATACACATATTATTATGTGTCCCCCCCCCCTGTGTCACAAAAAAATTAAGCTTTGGAATGCTCCCTTTTGCAAACCATATGTATAATTTTTCAAATCCGTAATTTTGATTTGAATGTTTTATCAAATAATTTATAAATATATAGTTATATGTATTATGTTTATTTTCAACCGTCTGTTAACGGTGGTGCAATCGGTTTAACTTGCCGTTTATTTTAATGTCACGCTAACACATGATTTACAAATAGTCTAATTTAAGCAACCCAATCCACGAAAACATCTTTTATATGTGTCTATTGCTTTCTCATTGTGGGTAAGTAAAACGTTGGATTTATAATGGAGGAAATGACTTTTTTTTTGTATTTTAAATAGAATCGAAAATTAATATCCAATGCCACGGGAAAACAGATTTAAATTTAAATGATACGCTGAGTGAGGTTTGTTTGATCATCCTCCTTCTTGACTAGAGTAAAACCATATTTAAAGGAGGGGGGTTCAATTTTACATTGGGCTTTGTGGAAAGAATATATGGAACAGAAAGTTTACAAATAGTCATACAAATTCACAGATCATAGCATTGATTTATTGCAGTCGAGTAATACCTTCTGAAAAAGAAAGAAAACAATCATTGCTTTAAAGAAAGATCATCAATCGGACTAAAATGAAAGCATATCCCTGTCTGGTACCTTCTAAAAAATAGGTCGCACAAATAGTTGCAGAATTCTTCTATGTTTATGACATCAAAGTAATAATTAAGAAAACAGTACTTGTCGCATTTTTTTTCTTGATATCTCGATTCTCCAAATAGAACATGACACAGGGATTACGAAATAATACTTTCTTACAGTTTTGTTATTCCTTCTTGGTAAAAGATACTGTATCAGATATGTAACGTGCAACGTGGCCGAGCTTGGTGTTTGGTGATATGTCTTGCATCACCGAGGCGTTACACTTAGGTTCGTTAACCTGTTAACTCAGATTTTTGTTGACCAATGCGATTATAATCAAATATATACAAATACAATGGGTTTCTTCTTGATTGGACAACCACTGACTGTGGTCAACGGGTGTCTCCCGCAAGTAATTTACTTCGGTCCTGCCTCTCCACTAGTACTGCTGCATCTTGGCACTTCCCCCACCTCTAATTGTGGTATGCCACCTCTCTCTACAACCAAGTGACTGCCTTATTCAGGTCTTACGTGCTTAGGTGTATTGTGAAACACTTAGTTGTTCATCCCCTGCATCCGTCTGCTTTATTCAGGTCTTACAACCGTATGCAAGAGAAGAAACAACCTAATGTTTATCCACTCCGTCACCAGAGAGGTCCCCTGAGTTCCCGTAACACAACATGTATTACCTCAGTGCAGCCTCCGTACACAGGCCGTTTCATACTACTTGTATGATCTGAGAATTAATATTTTTTAGTGTTTAAGAATTTATACAAGAACGTAGGTAAAACGTTAAAACGAAACTAAATCACAAAACCAATTTCCGTTTCAGATAATTGTACATGATGGTCTAGCTCCAGAGATTTGTCGTATGCATTTTTACAATTCTACATATTACACTTTGCTTATAGTTGTATGAAACATTCACTTGTAGTCTAATGAACGATGACTTTCGAGACAATGAAGTGGATATTAGTTGTGATAATGATTTCTTTCCCAGGTATAGCGTGCCATCCCTTACTTGAGGTAGAACCTATGTCGGAGTTGTCACAAGATTTTCAAACTTTTCATAATGATAAATTAGCACTTGCTTATCAATCAGTTAAAAGCACATGATAGGTTTCCTTGTTATTAAATTTAGTGCAGCCAGTTAAACATGGAATGATAAATACATATTGCGACTTCACAATTTCAGTCATTTTAGGGGCACTTGTCATGCAAAGAAGACAAAAAAATCCCAAAATTACTTCTTTAAACATAGTTGTTTTTATTGTTTATTAATTGAACAGTAATAAACAATATTTCCCGAGAATAAATTCTTTTTTATTCAATTGACATAAAAGATAAGTCCACATTTTCAAAACTATAGGCAAATGAACTCTATTTATTTTCAGTCAATTTTCAACCCTACATTTGTAAATATTTTTCAGAAGTCTTTGTCACAATGTTTTCAATCTTTAATATGATAAAGAACATACCCAAATGATTACAAAAAGTGATCAAAATATATACCTTTTCCCTCTAACTAATGAGAGATAGGTTATTTACCGATGCTAATATTCTTGACCTTTTTGCACTTACACGGATTTTATTAATAAATGACTGTTTGGGGCTATTTTCAGATTAAAAATGTTTATAAAAAATGTACTTTTAATTTAAAAGATCATATTTAATAGAGAAATTGTAATAAAACTCCTTGAATATGAATAAGTAACAAAGAATTATGAAAAGGAATGCACATCATTTCATGATAGATATCACAAAATATACACACAATATACAACACGTACATCTTTGACTTTTACACACATTTCTTCAAAATATTACACTATTTAGTTGGCAATTGACTATTTTTTAAAAGGATTTTTGCATTCTTTCAAAATAGTTACATACCATTTACATTATTACAGTAAGTTGTATACCTGGCAATTTCATCACACAAGATAGTCTTGGATTTGTCAACTTAATTAAAGTCAAGATCTATTAAAAAAAAAAAGGTGCCTACAGGTTTCTCTAATTCAAGAGAAATATATTCCTTAAGCATAATATTAAAAAAAAATATAAATCAATTTAAGATTATTTCAGCATGATTTTAAATTGAATTCTGTGAATTTCAAAATGCAGTATTTTCTACCATTTTTATACTGAGACAGTAAAATACGGGGAATGACATTGAATTAATTGTGACGTCATAATGGATCTAGCACATTCACTAGTTATGATGTCATACGACGTAGGTTCTACGTTAAAGAAGGCGATTCATTTGAAAATCCCCAGTTATTTCACAGTACCTCGTCGAGTAAAGTATCCAGTGTTTTGAGAGAAATTCTGAATCAAGAAAGCTTAGTGCACCTGTCGATGGTACAACAAATTCAAAAGCTGGGTATAGATTCCATCGATAACAGAAATAGTACTCAGAGCATGAAGAAAAGACTTGATGACGTAATAGATGAAGTGAAGGAATCGCAGTCAGGTTATCAAAGAATGGAAAAAGAGAACTCAGCACTTAATGAAAAATGGAAGTTCATGCGGTCTTCAATGGCAAACACTACAAGTCTTACACTTGACAAAATTTATCCTTTAAATGAAACAGAAGTTTTACTTCTTATGGGACAAATATCCTTAAAACGGGAAAACGATGAATTTACTCGGGAACATACAGAAATTAAAGCACAACTTGTGGCTTTAAACAAAACAATCAGTTTGTCAGAGAGATATTTGGAAATTTTAAAAAATGAGACGATGTTCAACAAACATGAAATTGGCATTCTGCTACAAGAAAATGAGAGTATGAAGAAAAGGTTATTTCAAATGAACAAAACATTAGGCGATATCAACAAAAATGACTTCATTACACGTTTGCAGGTAGTTTTGGGAGTTTTAAACATGCAGTTAATAAAAGAATGGAAAATCTTTTAAAGGAACAAAAAAACTTTAGCAGACAACTTACACATCTTTCCACACAAATTACAGGTATGTACATGTATGAGTATTTGATATACGAACATTTGATTTATTTTGAATATATCAAGCCAAAAAAAAATGTCCAAAATTTAAATCTTAAAGAATGCATTGACACGAATATTACATGAAGGAAAATTTTCTTCCCAATGGATTCATATTGACGAAAAAACGGTATCAGTTTTGAATATTTTTTGGACATTTTACTTCAGGGTTCCTGCATTTGCATACTAGACTGGTCAATACTTAAAATAAATAAAACGCATTATTAGACTCACATTTGACAAACCTCAAACGTGGAGAGAAATTCTGATATGAATTAAAGGTTTTATTCTCCAAAAATCAACAGTGCAGTGTACATTTAAGGAATCACTGTCTAATTCGTATAGTATGCCTGGGCATCAACGACAGTGGGAAACATGGGATAATTTGCATAACGGGCGAAGCCTTTATGTAGAAATTATGCAATGTTTCCCACTATCGTTGATGCCCCTGGCATACTATACGAACTAGACAGTGATTCCTTATATTTCCATTTCATTGTGAAATAAAATTGTAGATTTATATTTTTAAATGTAAACATAGATTTAAATTACACGAGGACTTCCTTGCCAATTTCCATAGCCCTCACCCAGTGACGTCCAATACAAAGGCAGCCACATGAGATTTTCATGCATATTTGGCCTCCCTAGCGTCAGACACAGAGACAGATGCGCACGAGATTTGCATGCATATTAGTCCTCCCTAGTTCCTGACCTTTCGACCTGCCTAATTTACTTTCCGGCAGATTTATCAAGAAATTAACTCAGCTAAGTTTCAAAGAGTTATTACAGAGACAAAAATAAGAAATGAAAATATTAATTGGTATAAGTCAAACGCTTAGACAAAATCTAACTTCTTTGTACATTGTATCAGTAAAACATGACCTACATATTGAAATATCAACTATTTTTAGACCTGCATTTATTCAGCGAAAAAATCGTTGCTTATGTTGTGTTACATAATAGAAATTATTGTCAAGCGAAAGTCAGTCTTTAAAAAGTTAATAAAGACATCAATTTGGAATAAATTCCTCTTAATCTGATATGAGAGGCGATTTCCTTATCAACACACCAACTGATCAGTCGTCTTCGTAATCTGACAATATTGTTTTACATAATATTATTTTAATAAGATATCGACGATAAAAGATTTGTTGATGATAAGAATTAATATCTTCATTTCAACGGGTAAGCAGAATTTATTAAATGAATGATTTTAACTAACAGGGGTTAATTTATGTTACATCCCATTCTTTAGAGTGATTGATTGTTGTTTTTACGCCCCTCTCGAGAATTTTTAACTCATATGTAGACGCCACCACTTGCCGGTGGAGAGCTACAATTTTTTTCTCTACTTTTTAGAAGAAGATCCTTTATTTAAAATAATGTTGATATAACAAATAAACATTTTTTTCTCATTTAGATAGACTTAGATCTCCTTCCTCTAAGAGAAAACTCATTGCTTTTTACGCGTTCATGTCTCAGAACACAGCGACGATATCTGGTCAGCAAATCCTGACGTTTGATGTCGTGAAAACTAACGCTGGAAATGAATACTATTATGCATCTGGAATATTCATCGTTCCGGAAACCGGCATTTATGTATTTACTTGGACAATACGAGAAAACAGCGCTAACCATCACTCAACACAGTTAGTGAAAAATACTGATGAACTTGGAATAATTCACACACAAGTTCACCACGAGTCGGACATTGCTGGAACCGGAATTGTTGTTGTGCATGTCAATACAGGAGACAGTGTCTTCGAAAGAACTCACTCATCATGGAATTATGGCATTATTGTGAGTACGAGTTCAGGAATATCGACGTTTGCTGGATGGAAACTTTGAGTGAACATTGTATATTCTTATTGTAGAGACGTGTGTTGAAGATGTTTGTAGTACAGATTATAGATAAAGTTTTTTTCAAGAAAAGTATCATCCATTAAATTGAAATTAACTTACATTTTTAGATTTATTATTGGTGGCTACTAAAAGTGAATTTTTTAATATGTGACTTTATACTGAAAATGTTGGTTAGACTAGAGTTATCCATCGAAAAAAACCCACTAATAAGAAGAGTGGCTTTCCTAAAACCTTTGAATGTCATCTCAAGTTTTACTTATGTCTCAGATTAAAAGAAAAATGTAATATCTTTGTTCAAATTCTAACCATTTATTTCAATGTGGGTTTCCGAATATGACATTTGTAATTCTTCGAGAATTGCTTAAATCTTAGCGTTCCTTTTGTTCTTATTTTACCACCACTTTTTCTACACCACCTAAGAAGTTTAATAAAGGCGCAAAGTAGATATATTCTTAATTGATCTTATTCTTTCTTTTAGTGAATTGGCCATTGAGTCACTCAGGACGTCATAACAAAAATGAGTCACTCTTGCATCACGCTCTTCTGCTGTGCAGTTTCAAATTTAGTGATAGTATTAAGGATCATGAGTATGTTATATACTACGGGCAAAAATTTTAAAGTCTGTTTTGGAACAAAGCAGCCTATGTGTTCTCTGTGGACAACTGGAACATCTTGCTTATCACCCCCCTGTGTTTTTTTATTGTGGCTGTAAATGAATATTTAAAATGAATAGAAAAAAGAGAGTCATATACCGATTTTTCTTTTTAGTAATGTTAAGACTCACAAAGCGCTATAAGTAGGTGGATTAAAATGATGATGTTAAGTCCGGGATAAATAGGCTAAAATGGCATGTCAACAGGTGATGGCAACTCCTCTAGAAACCTGATCTCACATGTGGTTTGTCCAGAAGTTCATGTTTTTGCTCTGTTTAAGTTTCTTTTCCTTTACTTAATTTAAGAGACTTTTAATTTTACCGTCATCTTTTACAAAATTCTGTATCACATGAATAGAGTCATATACCGATTTTTCTTTTTAGTAATGTTAAGACTCACAAAGCGCTATAAGTAGGTGGATTAAAATGATGATGTTAAGTCCGGGATAAATAGGCTAAAATGGCATGTCAACAGGTGTTAACTTAGATCACAAAGAGTATCGATCAGATCACAAAGAGTATCGATTGGATCAACATTATCGGGACCAAAATCACTCAAGATTGGCGTGCCCCAGGGTTCTGTACCTGGCCCCAGGATCTACTGCTTGTTCGCAAAACCAATTGGGGAAATTTGCTACAGAAACAACATGAACTACCATTGCTATGCAGACGACACGCAGATTTACATCATGATTGAACCCCGGGATAATTGGGATAACATCTCCGACCGGCTAACTACATGCCTAAATGACATACAAAACTGGATGAGTGCAAACTTACTTAAACTAAATCAGGAAAAAACGGAACTCCTGATTTTTGCACCTAAGACCAGATCAGTTGAAATTGAAGCTTTCAGTCTTTCATTTGGAAATAATATCATCCACAATACCCCTTTTGTTAAAAATCTTGGGACATATTTTGATACGTCATTAACAATGGAAAAACACTGCAATGCATTATCTAAATCATGTTATTTTCATCTGCGAAACATCGGACGTATTAGGAACTACATCACTGAAGATGCATGCAGAACGCTCGTTAATGCGTTAGTTACATCCCGTCTGGATTACGGAAATGCTTTACTTGTAGGAATCAACAAACAACTTACAGACAAGCTTCAACGCGTACAAAATACGGCTGCGCGCATAATAACACTATCGAAGTCAAAATATGATCATATAACTCCTGTACTGATCAACCTACACTGGCTGCCGGTAGAGTTTCGTTGCCAATTCAAGACTCTTGTGTATGCATTTAAAGCACTCCACGGACAAGCTCCAACTTACATTAGCGAACTAATCGAACCGTATATACCTTCACGTACCCTACGCTCAGAATCAGCTAATCTTTTAGTGGTTCCGTCAACAAGAACTGTGACATATGGGAATAGACGATTTGACAAAGCGGCCTCCACTTTATGGAACTCTTTGCCTTTGAATTTAAGAAAGTGTGACTCTTTTGGAATTTTTAAGAAAAAGCTTAAAACCTTTCTTTTTAAAAAGGCCTATGATTTATAAATTGTGTATCTAAGACTTTTATTATATTTTGGACACTTTTTAAATTTTTATAGTCTTTTTAGTACTTTTACGTATATTGGACACTTTAAAAATTTTTATATATTTAACTTATAATTTTTCGAATGTGATTGCTGTAAATTTTTAAGTTTTAATTGTTTTATATATATTGCTTGTACAGCGCCTTAGAGTTTAATATATAGGGCGCTTTATAAATGTTTAATAATAATAATAATAATGGTGTAAGATATGTTTCAGCTTACAGAGCATCTGAAAGCTGTATATACTAGTACAAGATGGTTATATTTTGGATATTGCAGGTCGGACAACGCACAGACTTTTGCAAAGTTCAATAGAAAACCTTTCAAAATGCAATATTGCATCAACAAGCTTTATTAAACATATGGAGATAGTGAACAGTATTCAAAATCAAAAGTCCGTAAAACAATACAAAATAGAAGCAGAACAGACACGGACCTCCAAAACATCAGAGGTGGGATTAAGTGCCATGGAGGAGTGAGTATCCCCTGCCGCCGGTCACATCCGCCGTATGCTCCTTGTCAAGATCGGGAAATAACGAGAAAAAAACCGTCGTCAATTCAGTGCATAAATAATAGACTAAAAATGAAATGTTGATTTTAAACGAGACTACTAAAATTCAACTTTCACGAACTTGTTTGTCAATAATTTACCACGTTTTAGAAATTTTTCATACGTAGTGCAAGCTCTTTCGTATCGAATCTACTGAGACATTTAAACTTCGTATGCGGGTGATGAAGGTATACTGCTGCAAAAGTAAGGGAAGTTGACGATAGAAAAATTAAAATTACGTTTATCATAGATCTTGGTCGTTAGATTACAATAACCGTAACGTCTTTCTCAAGTAAAATATACAAATATGAAACAGATGTGTCAGACTCTGTGGTATTTGAAATTTTAAGGTGTTTTTTCATAATTTGATATCGATAGTGTACAATATCAGATTGAGTTTTACATATACATATGATGCTAAAATAAGCCTTATTTGAATATATGCTCATTGAACATGTATTGTGCTTTCTTGTCACATTGAATGGTGGAATATCAAGGATTCATCTTACCATTTTCTTGTAGTTAAATGAAGAATTCACTTTATATAATGTTTTTTTTATATTTTTTTGTTGAAGTCTCATATGATCCGTGATGTGGTATGATGTAAAAAATCTCCACATCTAAATGAATGTATCCTTGGTTGAAGGCGACAGTAATGACTTTGTGAAGGTTATGGAGAGAACGAACAGTTTCCAATGTATACCGGTAAGTCCATTTAACAAAACAAAATTGGAGCAGAACAAACACGGATATCCAAAATAAGAGGTGAGATCAGGTGTTATGGAGAAGTGAGCATCTCCTGCCGACCGGTTACACCTTCTGTGTGCTCCTTGTCATGATTGGGAAATAACGGAAAAATTCGCCCTCAATTCAATGAATAGATAATTTACTAACAATTATGAAAAAAACGTTATTTAGTATTTGACTCAATGTAAAATTGTATTTGCTGACAAGGTAAATGTATCGACCATAGAACTTACGAAATGGCGATTTTAAAAGAGACAGCAGAAATTCTTGTTTCATCAACTTGTTTGTCAATAATTAACCACGTTTTAGAAATTGTTTACACGTGGAGCATACTCTAGCGTATTGAATCAACTGAGATATATAAACTCCGTATGCGGGTGATGAAGGTATACTGCTGCATGAGTAAGGGAAGTTGACGATAGATAAGTTAAAATCATAACGTTAATCATAGAGCTTGTTTGTTAGATTACCCTTTTCCAAGATTTTGATAGATTGTGTTTTCCAAGTAAAATATCCAAGTATGAAACATATGTACTGAAACATGTGAGTCATATCATTACTGAAGGGATCAGATGCACAGTGTTTGGATTGGATGACTAGTTTTCCCTCCCTCCCTCTTATCGTTTATAACGAATTCATAGTCTTGTTACTTTGATTGTATGCTTAACGCTTACTGGGTATTAGCTTCACATTCCTCATTAGGACATACGCAACACAAATCCCATCTATCTAAGTCTTTCAATTTTTAATACACTCACAGAATCCCAACCAAACGTCACTCTTTACCATGGTTATAAATTCATGATATAAATTTTATTGTTTTAAAAAATCAAAGTTTTGAAATACCATATAAAACAACATTTTCTTTGTTTTTTTCTGTGTATAAGATTTTGTTTTATTTTCTTTGAAGAATTACTGCCTGTATTAATCATTTTCTGAAAGATAACAAGATAAATGTCTCTTCCTAATACATTTTATAAAGCAGTTAAAGGAATTATAACTTTGCTGATTGTACTAATAATTCAAAGAGGCATTAAAAAGTGTAAAATAAAGTACAATCTCTTGATAATTTTCTACAAATACGTTTTGTGTAAAGCTGTGACATTTGTTTCTTTCTCAATTTTATTGTTAAATTTAATTCTTCATACAGGATCACCTAGATTTTGAAGCGTGAAAAGAGTATAATATGTTTCAATTCTTAAATGGTCATAGACATGATATTAAATATATATTCCTTAAAAGTGTTGATAAAATTTAATGACGTACTAGTTCATGATACCAAAGCATTTTAAACCGTCCAATTCTTAATTTGTAATTTTTTATCTTAAAATTATCAAACATAAAGCTATAAAAAAAACCTAGAGTTCATTTCTAAAACATCGTTGTGAAAGATTTCTGGATCGCTGTTATGATTTAATATGTTTAAAATACCACATTAAAATCATTTAATTATTTTCTTACAGACAAACTGAGAAATTTATAATTTCAAAACAAACGACAATGCAAGTGTGGTTATGCCTTTTAATTTTTTATCTCGATTACCCTCCAAACAATGTAGCACAAGAATTCGGAAATAGCGGCCACTTATTCCTCTTGACTTTTATTGTTTTCGTTCCCTTATCTAAAAGTGCACCCCTAGATAAGTAAACATGACTGTTTTACTCCGGATACCTGGGGCTTACTCATTCTACATTTCAATTGTAACACAATCGCTTATATATTAATATGAGAAATATATGAATTTAGATTTCTTGTTTGATTGTTTAAGCTGCAATGAAGTTGTTACTAGTTAGTTTTTTAATCTCTCTAGAGGGGATAATTTGCCTTCCTTCTCTTATGCTGAATGATGTATCGGATAATTCCAAGTCCTTATCGGATACCACATCGGAAAAAAGCTTCTAGTGTCCTTAGAGATTTTCTTAATAAGGAAAGCTTAGATCGCCTCTCAGTGGTTCAAAACGTTCAGAAAATAGCAATGGACGCCATTGACAACAGGAATATAACGGAGACTTTGATAAAAAGGCTTGATAATGTAACTAAAAACGTCAATGCTTTGGAAACAAAGCAAAAGAAAATGGAAATGGAGAACACAAGACTTTATAACGAACTGAAACTCTTATGTTCTACAAAAAATGACAATGAAAATCGATCGAGTGATGACATACATTTCTTAAATGAGACAGATTTAAAAGTTTATAAGAAACAAACTTTGACTCTTCAGAAACAAAATCGTGAACTAATTCTGGAAAATACAGAAATGAAAGCAAAACTTGAGTATTTTTCAAAAATAAACAAGACAAGTCAATCAGGAGCAATATACGATCAGATAAAACAAGATGCTAGAGCAATAAAGGATAAAGATTTGAAAATTCTAAAAAATGAAACATTGCTTCTCAGACAAAAATATGAAAGTCTGTCACACGAAAACGAAGAAATGAAGAAAAACTTACATCAAATAAACAAAGTAATATATGAAGATAGAAACACCAGCAACATGAATACACGGTTACTGACAACTGAGAAATGGGTGACTTTTTCGGCTTCTGTCAACAGAACACTTGGACATATTCTTGAGGATCAAAGAAAGCTAATCAAAAACTAAACAATATTTCTACCAAAATGTCAGGTAACTACGTTTATTCCATAATTTTTACATTTTTACACGTATACAGAATTGGCAATGCTATTTTGTACATAATTTTCAATATTTTGTGAAAATCTATAAAAGCGGTGATAGAGAAGGACAAATCTTGATAACAAATAAATATGCTATTCATCTCTCATGAAACATATGGAAATAACGAACAATATTTAAGCTAAAAAGTTCGTCCATAAAACAATATAAAATTGGAGCAGAGCAAGCACGGACCTACAAAACCTCAGAAGTGGGATTAGGTGTCATGGAGGATTGAGCATTCCCTGCCGACCGGTCACATATCACACTTGTTATGATCGGGAAAAAGCAGAGAAACCCGTCGTCAATTCAGAGTATAAATATTGACAATTAATATGAAAAACATCATGCAGTCAGCATTAGACTCAATGATAAATTGTATTTGTTGACAAAGTCATTGCAATAAGAGGTCATAGAAATTACGAAATAAAACTTTAAACGAGACTGCTGATATTCTTGTATCATCAACTTGTTTGTAAATAATTCATCTCGTTTTAGGAATGAGATCTTAACGCCACGTTTGTAAAATTAAATAAGGTTGTCGTTGAGATATAATCTTACTCTTATTCATTTAATTTGATAGTTAAATATAATTAATTAAGAAAAATATACATGTATATCGTTCATATTTTCTTCCAGGAAAATTATATTCTTCCACAAAGAAACCCGTTGGATTTTACGCATATATGTCTGAGCATACACCAACGATAACTGTTCAATATCCTTTGACATTTGATGTCGTGAAAACGAACGTTGGAAACGGATACCATTCCACTACAGGAGTTTTTATTGTTCCGGAAACTGGAACCTATGTATTCACATGGACAATTAGAATGTATGGTGGTTATCAGCATTCAACACAACTGATGGTAAATACAAATGAAACAGGTATAATTTACACTAATGTCAACTCTGGTTCAGACTTTTCAGGAACGGGGATCGTTGTGACGCATGTCAATGAGGGAGATGACGTTTTTGTGAGGACACATGCTTACTGGAATGTTGGTGCTATAAATAGCAACTCTGCAGGAAGATCCTCATTCGCAGGCTGGAAACTCTCGTAAACAAATAATGCGCTTAAGTAGAACACCTGAATAAAATTATATATGTCATATTCTAAAATGTACTATAGAAAGTCACACAAGAATAACTGATTAGCATAGACGTTTTGTACCATGTGATATACGATTATCAAGCCTCTGATAAAAATCTTGAAATTACATTGGTCGAGAAGCATACTGTATTAATTTATATTATGCTGCCTAAAGACAGTATATTGTAAATATACCTTATGTAGAATGAAATACAAGACTTTAAGTCGTATAATGGTTTATGTGAAACTGAAACGGTTTAACTTCTGTGTACATAACATCCTAGAAACCTCTATGACGTCATTGCATTAGGAAGTCATCGTACAATAAAGGTATTTAACATTACCTTAATTACGAGGGTTGTGGACATGTTGTCTACCGTGAAAAATAATCATTACTGCGTTCTGAAATATTCACTACTCCTTAGTACATACTTTCTTAACAAACATAGCAAATTTCAAATAAATACATGCATAAAAAAACAAATTATGACAATTTATGTTTTGTAATGTATCGCCGCATGGCGCATGAATGATAACGTCAAAGTTTCTAAAACGTCTAAAAAGAAATAAAGTTCGATATGTCCTAATTAAATTTAAGAATTTCATTGATGCACATAATTTAGTCTCCATAAACAACTGAGGAACCTATCTGGCAAAAACGTGCGATCTTCTGATGATTTATGCGTAAGATACAGACAATATCCCAATCATCATTCAACAATTGGACAGTCTTATTTTGACGGTCAACAGTGACAACGTCTTTTTGCTATTACAACAGAAATTTGTCCGTATGTTGTACCAGGGGTCTCGATCAAGAAAGACTTCACTTAAAGATCTGTTGATTTTTTTTAATTCTTCTGAATTCATTTAAAGTCTCTTGAGGTGTTTTATACTATCTAAATCAAACTGAACTACTCTCCGGTGCACCGTAACGTCATGAAACGTCACCATTTTTCGTGTGTTGTGCTTTTCACTTTCCAATTTCAAAAGCTTAGAAAACTGTCATAAGTTAACCAAATGCCTTGAAATCTTAAAAAAGACGACAGAATTAATTGTGGAATCGGATAAGGATAATTTTTAACCCAATCTTATTTATTTAAATCTTTTTTTTTCGAATCAATACTCGAGTTTTCACTCATAAAACCTTTGTTCTTGACCATGCGCCGTAGGACTGCATCCTGTGCATATTTGAGCTTGATAAAATCTTTATTTTTGTCTATATTTCATAAGAAAAATTTTGATGCACTTTTATATAATAAATAATCCTTTACGGAAAATTTCAGTTTAGTGTGCTCATCATTTTTCGAGAAAAACGCGTTTTCCACGATTTTACCGGACAACCTTCGTATATTGATCAAGATAAATTAGAAAAGTTCTAATGTATATTACTTTGAATTGCACTATGTCTTTGAGTTTGATATCATCATAAATTTGAACAAAGTCTACAAGAATCGTCTATCTCTTCACTCTACTGCCCGAGGTACTCCTTGATGAATGCGTTCTCTTTGGCTAATCAATCTGATGATCCCTAATCATTACCTTCCTCTTCATCTATGTGAATTCATCTTATGATTCGATAAGGTTCTTGATGTTATCTTCTGCGTAGTTCTGAGTTAAATTGTTGGTCGCATTATTGAAGTGGTTTTGTTCCTTTCCAGCTGGTAGATGACGTTCATCTTTTCCTGGATCTCCTCTATGTTACTCGAAATGTTTTGTTCTAGGTTTTTCTGGTCAACCCCAGTTAGCTCCTTTGCTGCCTTCAGTTGCAACTTCCTCTTCATTTATCTTTTGTCTTTGTCTTAATTAGACACTCTAAACTCCTGACATGAGATTCCAAGATGTCTCCATAATTTCTTTAAAAAATGGCGTCATTTCTAGGAGCAAGAAGTTCCATGAGTGTTCTCATATGAGCGTTAATACTTTTCTGTGTCTGACACAATCGTTCTTTAATTTGAGCAGATCTATGGCTGTTTTGTAATTGGCATTTGTAAGTGCAAATCTTGGTCTGTTTTGTAATTGGCATTTGTAAGTGCAAATCTTGGTATGGTTTGTGCTTCTTCGCCGCCTAATTGAACTTTGAGATAGCTAAAGTTTTGAATTGGTGTCAAGGTATGGTTTCAAAGAATCATTGATTTGCAGTAATCCTAAAACGTATTCTATTCTAATACATCTCCTTAAAAATGCAGAAGATCTAACCTTGGAAATCGCTGATTATTCGTCGCGTGTTGGGGTCGTAATGACATAACATTTTGCTGGTTACTTTTTGCAATGAGATCAGAGACAGGGAAATTGTTCACAAGCAGTTTGAGTTAATTGTAGCTGACATGTTAACATTACTATCATGAATTTTTCTGACGGGTTTTAAACACCCAGCATTGCCATTCAATGTTTTACATGGAAAATTTTAAGTTTGACTAATCTTACAATCTGATTCATACATGTACTCATTGTATTTGCGATTTTCGATGTTCTCTTCAAAAAATGCCTACAATGTGCGGTTCCCCAATTCTTGTAGGGTTTGACTTCTCAGCTCGAAAATCTTTTTTTGATTATGTTGATTTTCTCTGTAATTTCTTAACTTACTAAATTTTGTTTTAAGTCCAAAAAACAACCAAATAGTTTTGTTCAGTCTATCCCAACATGCGACGAATAATCACCGATTAGCAAGGTTAGATTTTCCTTATTCCATAGCACCTGATTCCACCTCTGATGTTTTGGAGGTCCGTATTTGTTCTGCCCACTTTTTCTACTGTTTTATAAAGTTTTGATCTTGAATACTGTTTGTTATCTCCATACGTTTCACGTACTACGTTGACGGCATCAAAATGTGTAGAAAACCACAAAAGACATCTATAAATAGTATAATAGTTTATTTAAAAACTCGCATAACTTGTGTGTACATAGGGTCTTAGAAACCTTTAAGACGTCATAGCATCATGACGTCATCATTTAGTAAAGTCATCTACATTAACATGATTAGAAAGGTAAATTAGTAAAAGTACTATTATCAATATCTCATAACATAACCATTCATTAACATAACCATTCATGTGACCTATCCAGCACATATCAAATCAATACGCTCCCTCCAAATGTAATACTTTCTAAATAGTACTCAATAATTTCTTTCCATTTGAACACGCATGGATCCTAATATTTCGCGTTTCTTTATGCAATTCGAACATAATGGTTATTATTTCTAGTATTCCATTTGGATACATGTTCATGTTTTAATGGACCTGTTTAAAGACATGAAAATTGATAAAACACGATTGGAGTCCTTGATTCTCTTTACCAAGATAAAATGAAACCTGTTTCTTTGAATGCTCATTTTTTTATTGATATAATTTTTCGGCCATAAAAAGCGTACCTTTGTTTTGTAATTTATCAAAGAAGTTTATAACATCTTTAATTTTTTTTTTTCAAATTTGTCTTTTAAAAAGCGCTGGCACATTAAACACGTGTTTTTGTAGGTCTTTTGTAATCTACTGAGGGACCTATCTGATATATATGCTGTTTTATTTTTTCTTTGTCAAAATTCTACAAACTGCTGTGATGATTAAATGTTTACTATCTTGACAATGTATTTCCATGTAAATCTAGCATTTTCAGATATCAAGTTGGACATAGAATCTGTATTTCTGGTGTCCCCACAAATTCACCAGTTTGACTTTCATATTTTAACCCCCTTTTTAAATTTTTGAATCCATCTGAAAAGTATACAGCTGTGCATTGTTAAAGATTATTTTTCACGTATAAAATTATATATTTTAATTATGAGTTCTTCGTTGATTTATTTAAAAAGTAGATTTTTACCATAGCTCACATTTCCATCTTCTTGACAGAGATCATTTATAAAGTTTTCAGCTCATTGTCGTGACCATATAAGAAGGAAACTCTTTATGTAGCCTTAAGCTTGATATTTCGATATATATACGACGATATGCTCTGCATCTGAGTTGTATTGTTTGAATAAACTTTTTGAGCGTGAATAATTTTTGTTATCTCCATATATTTCATTATTATTTATTTCAATTCAGCATCTACGAGGGCCATTTAATAAGTAATACAATTTACAATATATCATGATAAATATAGAGGTATTAAATTCAATTTTTTCACAGCTTCTAAATTCTATAATAGAGCTTTTAAACACAGAAAACTCCATGATTGTTTTTCAATTGTCCATTTGAGGGAATTTTTGTATGTCAGCATGCATGCATGATATATTGTAAATTGTATTACTTATTAGAGTTTCCTTCTTATGTAGAAGTTCTCAAATAAATTCTGCTTGATATGAATAGAAGCAAGGCCTGTTGATAACGAAATGTTATTGGAAACCATGGAAATTCAAACAGGTTGCTGGAAGACCTAACCCTAAAACTGCATACAAATTAAAATCTGAGGAAAAATCAAATCAAATATCTTATCTGCACTGTTTTAAAAAAAAAACACCTTTCTTCAAGGTAATTGAGACATTTAAGAAAAAAAGAAACAAAAAATATATAAATCGATAAAAATAGACAATTTTGGGGAACCCTCCCCCCCCCCCCAAAAAAAATGTGATGAGTGTTTGCACAAGAAAACGACCATGAGAACTATTAGACATACATATTATACGAAGATATTCATGAGTATTTACATCACAACACAGAATATATCATACAGAAAATGAATCCTGCATAGCGTTATACATGAAGTAAATACAAAATTCAGATTTTTGTCTTATATTAAATGGATCTACATAATGTCAGAAACTCCTACGTCTTTGTAGATTTTCTGATTCTTATTTTGGAAAACAAAAGTGACACTTCCTGTCCTAATGAAAACTCTACATCATAGAAAACTTTATCTAAAACTAACCTGACATAAGAACTATGTACTGGTATTCAACATGTTCAATGCATATATCTTTAATGACATTAATTGCTTTTGTTTGCTAATGAAAACCAACAGTGTTATCGATAATTGCACATGTTGTCATATATATCTTTTACATCTATGTGCTTACCTTACTTACAAACAAATATTTGAGGGTTGTGTTAGCATTTTGCACAATGAAGTTAACTACCTTAAAGTGGTTTTTTATTATATATTCAATCTCTTTCAATGAGATTTATTGTCTATTTTCTAAAACGAGAAATCACTTATTGGATAATTCTCAGTCCTTACCGAATACAACTGGAGAAAAAGTATCTAGTGTTCTAAGGAATCTTCTGAATCAAGAAAGCTTAGTGCGCCTCTCAATGGTACAGAACCTCCAGAAAATAATGATGGATGTTATTGACAACAAAAATATTACTGAAAGTATGATAAGAAGACTTGATGATATAACCGAAAAACTTCATGCGTTGGAGACAAGGCAACAGAAAATAGAAGAGAAGAACTCAAGACTTAATGACGATTTAAAATCCATATGTTCCTCAAAGGGTTGCATCAGGAATATAACAATAGATAATGTTCATGTTTTAAATGAAACAGTGATATCTTTTCTTCAAAAACAAACATACTCTCTGCAGAAGCAAAATCGAGAACTTAGTGTGGAAAATTCGGAAATGAAAACCCGACTGGAAGTGTTCATCGAAGCAAACAAGACAAGATATCAATGTGACCAGTTAAAACACGAAATAGAATTATTCAAAGAAATATATTTAGATAATCTAAAAAATGAAACTTTGCCTCTTAGATTAGAAATTGAAAGTCTGTCAAACAAAAATGAGGTTGTGGAGAAAAAGTTAATTCAGATTAACAAAACAATAAATGAAGGTAGGAAAGCTAATGAGTTGATTTCACGATTAGGGAAAGCCGAGGGAAACTTCATCACTTTTTCTGCTTTTGTCAATACAACTATTGGACGTATCCTTGAAAATCAAGATAATGCTACCAAAACAGTGATGAGAATTTCTAATCAGCTATCAGGTAAATACACTTTTATGCATTTGAGCAAAAAGGCCAATTTCAACAAAAATAAACATTATTCGTAAGTCAAGTTTGATTAAAATTGTTAAAATGAAAAACACTTGTTCTTTTTCAAAGGAGATTGTGCACAAAAGAAAGAATGATGTCATACATTTATTCCTTACGTGTCCCTTAATAATGTTTATTTAAATTTCTTTACTTTATAATAATCTGGAGCTAGAAGCATATATGAAAGATTTAATTTTATTTTTTTTTAAAAGAAGTACATATGAGGTATTCTCTAAAAAAGGGAAGAAAAATAATTAAATTTCAATGATAAAGTGTCCTGTACTGTCGTTTGAAATATTAATAAAATCATCGACCTTGGGGATAACTCGTTCCAGATTTAATAGTTGATAAAACTTTTTTTAAACCAAAAATTATCATAGGAATGCCAACATTAAATCACAAATACGCAAGCAAGCATACTTTTTTCTATTTTACTTATATTTGGACTAAACATGGCGCTAGATTTAAATTTCAATTAAAATATACAAATGTATAATGATAAAAATTTAAGATAATTCTAAAAAAAATATTCTGGTACACCAAGCAGGGGATGTGGTTAGAAATCAGGCATAATATTCTGTTCTTTATGCTTATGATTCCGAAAAAAAAAATGCTGAAAGCAAGCAATTTATTTATTGAGAGTCTTTTATACGTATCTTTAATGTAAAAAAAAAAATTTATGATGTTTAATCATACCTAAAATATTTGAGGGGTGATCAAAAAGTTCTCTTGTCTTCATAAACCCTGTACAAATTATTTTCATATGATACTGCAAAGGAATTTCAAAGTTATACCTTAAACTATACAGCCGTTCGTTAGTCGAGTAAGACTGTGTCAACCATTTTTTGTCACAAGTCAACGCACGTGCGTCACAATGTGAAAATGTCGTTTTTAAGGAATAACGGTTTAGTAATTTTTCGATATCATGTTGTATCAATCGATCGCCTTGAGTGATAGTTTGCATTAACACCGAAGTCGTTCATGCATAAAATCATCATGCAGGCAAATCGATTAATCATCATCATGAATTAAAAAAATCTTATAGATATTCCTTATATATACATGCTATTGATTCCACCAATCCACGTGCTACACGCCCCGCTTCTTGTCTCTTTTTGTTCCGCCCTGTACGTGATTTTTTTAACGTCGCCTTTTGATGATCCAGTACATTTATGTAGAAATAAAGTTAATTAACTATTTGTGATTTTATCTCGAACTAAAACATTGTAAATGAAAATATATGTGTATATATAACCGTAATTTACCTTATATATCACAAGTTTTTTTTTTTTCTGGAGACGTTACATTCTTAGTTGCTTCGAAATAATTCATTTGAAATAACGAACTATAACATTACAGTTTGAAAATTACTTTGACCAATTACTGTTTGAAAATATAAATATGCGACTTTAGAAAGTAGTATATGACTCTTTCTGATGTACGAAAAATGCTTGAAAAGTTTCTTTGCAATGAAAAGATAAACTCTTCATTTCTTTTTCAGAAAGATTGCCCTCTGCTCTAACGCCGAAATCCATTGCATTCTACGCCTACATGTCTCAGCATACACCATCAATACATGTTCAATATTCTTTGAGGTTTGATGTAGTGAAAATCAATATTGGAAACGGGTATCATCCTTCCACGGGAGTATTCGTTGTGCCAGAAACTGGTATTTACGTTTTCACTTGGACAATACGAATCTACAGTAATTATAATCACTCAACTCAGCTGATGGTGAACACAAAAGAACTAGGTATAATTCGTACACATGTCACCTCTGGTGTAGATTTTGTAGGAACGGGAATCGTGGTGGCACAAGTTACTGCAGGAGACGATGTGTTCGTAAGGACACATGCTTCATGGAATAATGGCGCTATTGTAAGTGACACTGCGGGAAGATCATCGTTCGCAGGATGGAAACTCTCCTGATTATCTCAAAAACTAAACTGAGTACTTTTGGTTAATTTCCAATTTACCTTTGTAAATAACATGTGTAGTAATAGAAATGTTTATTATCTATGTATATCATTATAATTGTAAGCTTATGATTGAACACGAATTAATACATTAAAGCTAGGGATGTCGAACTATTCGTACAGCTCAGTGGAATAGCGAGATGCTTTAGTAGAACTATAATCGATTTATCGCTTTAATAAATTCTATTGTCATTTTCACAATTTGTCTTTGATAGACTTCAAATTTTAATTTACGCTATCACCAATAAATAGTAAACATTTGAACATTTTAGTGTTTAAGTATAATTAAGAGTCATTCTCTGTAAGCATCAAAATGGGCCGGAAATTGATTTTCACGGATTTTGCTGAAACTTTGTGAAATAGTTACATTATATGCCCAATTTACAAAAATATTATTAAAAGTGATCAATTGGTCTTGTTTCCATGGCAACCAGGTTACCTGTTTTTTCACATTGTGGTAAATACCTAAAATGATATTTCTTCCCTTTCATGTACATTTAATTAAATAAAGGTGATTATTCTTATTTTTTCCTTTGAAATAATTTGTTATTTATATTTTCTATCAAAAAAAGTTGAAAAAATTTTTTTGGACCTGCTGTTAAAATGCCAATTAACATAAAAAATTGCTTTAAAAAAGGGGGGTTAAACATAACAATGTGTACAAAAAACGCAGGCACTGGTGGAATATTCTGATGCTCTGAATTTCACCTTATACATTTATGAAGAACATATGAAAAAACTGGAGAGGTATTATTTACTTAAAGAAAATAAATTGATTGTAAAGTTTGTAAAAATCTCTAAATTTACACACATTTTTGACAAGAGTTATTTCCCCTTTCGGAAATCTTTTGCTTAAATCAATGAAAATGAAAGTGAAAGTACACAGCAGAAAACGACTTTGAGGAGTAAATACTGTCTGTTTTGGATATTTTTAGGGGTTTTAATCCAACTTGTGAAGTATTTAACATTACCCATAGTTAAACTGTTAAATAATTGTTTAGGCTTTACTGTGACTGAGAGATATACATGTTTGTATTTAACGTTAGATGTGATAAACTTAAAAATGGATTGCATCCTATGAAATTCCTGCGCCTCTGTGACAAGTGCTGCATCATTGAAAAAAAAGTGTTTAAAAACAAAGTAACATCAGTTAAATAGACTTCAAAACTAAGGGTTGGATAATAAGGTTTGTGATGAAGAAATATACATGGCAATAAGAAGATCACTAGGCAAGTACCAATGAAATATTTACCCGTACATTGAAAGTTGCACATATTTTGTATGAGTTTATTGATAATAGGGTATGCCTATTTATTTTCAAAAAAACATTAAAGTACCCAAAGCATAAATAATGACATGATTCTAATTATATCAATAATTCATAGTATAGACATATTATCAATCTTATTAAAATCAGATGTTGATGAAATTTTTTTAAACCATCTGTTGATAAAAATCCTATATGTAAACCTAATTAGACTAAATTAATTCTGTATACTCCCAGTATATGATAAAAGCTAAATACCCCATAACAGCTTTTTAATTGTGTGCTTAAAATAAGGGGGGGGGGGCTAAAAAGTTATTGCGATGTACGGTATTTCATCAATTTTTAAGAAAATTAATTTCAATTATTAATCATTTTTTAAATTAATTATTTTTTTTTTATTTTACAAGTGACCTTAGGAAATCACATCGCTAAACTGAACAGGTGACAAAACTGCGATTTTCTTTTAGATTTCAATTTTTGCAGGGTTGAAATTTGTTGATTCAAGTTTTTTTTGGAATGGGTCGATGATCGTGGGTGAATGTGCCCTTTCTTTTAGTAACTTAAAGTTATTGCAAAAAATGAAAGAACGTAGGAGTTTATTACTTTAACATCAGATTAATTTATGCAACAAAGAAAAAATAATTTAATTTATATTAAGATTTTTTTGTCATAGCAAACAACCACTACAGTTGAATTTAAGCCAAATTTATAATACAATTGTTTACACTTTACTGAAATAATATATATTGAAGAAATACATTAAAGTTTATAGGGAAATACGGCAATTTTCAGTGGAAAGGAGTTCATTTTACGTGCATGCAGAAATTTCGGATATGTAAAATGGTCGTTGTTGAAATAATGGATATGTGCCCAAATTATAGCAGAGAAAAAAAAATTATATTTGATTTTGTCATATTTTATAAGGACATCTCAGTATTCCATTTATCACAGACTTTATGTTCTGGAAAATATTTCTAAGAACCTTTCCAAATAGTTTTAGATAAAAATAAGTTATTTAACTTGAAAAAAAAACACTAATACAAATAAATCCCCCCCCCCCTTTGTAACATATTGGAGGGGGTGGTGGTAATATTTTATCCCCCCTCACTTTAACCTCCCAGAAAACTATTTCAGATCATTATATTTTTCCTGCCATATATCGATGAGGTTCTCTGTAGATTGAATTTCAAAAGCTTATAGGGAGTTCACTCCCAGGGGCGTAGACCCTACGGATAGTGTTTTGGAACTAATAAGAGTGGCGGTGGTTTGTAAAATTATACTTTTAATCTAATTGCACTTTCCCTAATACTTATTTTACCCTCTGTGCCTTAATGAGGAAGAACAAAATCACAAAATCTTTTTAATTACATACTGAATTTTGATTGTCATTCTTAATGTGTATGAATCACGCTTATCTCGGCTGGGAAAACTTCAACAAAAAATTTTATGTACGGTACGGACAGACACACGGATAAACAGGAAATTGACATCAGATTTAAGAAACTCAAATGTTACCCACCTATGCCACAATACATGCCTTAGCAAATACTGTGCTAAAATTTCAAGCATTTTCAATGAATAGTGATACATGTGTAATTGCTGAGAAAACTGCAACCAAACATTTGCTACGTTCAGACATACAG
>PRKT01000449.1:119487-160100 GCA_003671525.1 Saccostrea glomerata | reverse complement strand
AAAGCTTCTCAGGTGAGCGATGTGGCCCATGGGCCTCTTGTTGGACTGGGTATACCATTCGTAGACACCCCCCCCCCTCCCGTCCTAGAGAGAAATCTGTGGCCTGATTTAAAGTCTAATATAATTTACACAAAATTCATTTTTTTAATTTTAAGCAAATGTACTTCAATTAAAAAAATAAATTCAAAAACATAGATATATCAAGATGAATTTGAATGTATATGCCTATTTATTTACAAAAATGTAGATGGTCATTTCTTGTAGACACTCGCATAAAAAAGAAGGATGTCTACTCTGTTGCTCTGCACCCTCACCCCACCCTCTTCAAATCTTCACAAAATATTTTACTTTTTTAATCTAAATTTATCAGGTAGAAACAAAAATGTTTTGTAAATTTTAAACCGTTTTCATTTGGTTTATTCCGGACCGGTTTTGGTTTATATCGGATGAAAGTGTACGTCACATTTGACGTCACTGCTGCAGCAGAAGTCTTGGGTGTTGGAAAAAGGTAAGTGATCTCAGATATTTTTTGAAGACTTTTGGCCTAGTTCATGGTGTTAAAAGCATTTCATTACGGTTACAGAGAAGCGAATAAACTTTGTGCATAGCGCAGCATTCCTATCCACAAGTACAGGTCTGATGCAGTTCATAAAAGCCGAACCTGGTGATCAAATAAAAAAAGTGGATTTGTTTATGATAAATGAAAAACCATACGGATCCAGCATTACCAATTTTTCATGTAAATTTGTTTTTCCTTTTGTCAATAGTTATGCTTACATACATTATACACGATCTCGATATGAAAGTGAAAGTAGAAACTGTGTAGCACTAGTAGTAGCAGTTGAAGTAAAATGTTATGTTCAGATCGTTATCCATACGGTTCTTTCAACAATTTAATGACAACTTTTTGTTTTTATTAGGCCTGTGAATTGAGCAACTTAAGTTCAGCGTCCCAGTGCCGTTTTTATTCAAAGAAGCCAATGCCGATTTGACTGAGTGATGATTGAACAAAGTTATTGACCCAATGCCGGCGATTGCGTGATGACAATTCAGGTACATGCAATAAAAATCATAGTGTTTACCAGTAATGACTATTCAAGGAAATAATATTTCCTGAGAAAATTCTTTTTGTACTTGTATCTAAATTCATGATTTAATGGCTTTTTTAAAAAAAACATATCCATATTTTTACAGAACAATATTCCAGCACATTTCTTAAAACCTGTAAGATATGGAGATAATTTTCTGGCCATACAACAACACAATATCTACATGTATATGGGGATAAATTTAATGTTCATCTAAAGCAGACATACAAGGTACTACTTTATGTGTTCATGATTTACAAGTGTCAAAGAACAATGAGAAAAAAATGTGTGTATTCAATTTTATGAAATTAAAAAAAAATAATGAAAAAACTGAATTAAAAAACTCCAACAAGTATCAGTTAATTCATTGATTATTTATATATCAATTAACATTTTAATTTTTTTTATCAACACTAGAGAAACTACAGTCTCTGTTAAAGTTATATATGCACATAATAAACTTGTAAATTATTATTTGATATTTTTACAGGTGTAATATACAGCCTGCCTGTTTCATAGTGAATACATTGAAGAACAGACACCATGACCCCAAGCTTGCTTCAAAATAGGTAAGTAAATAATCTGTAATGAACTTTAAAAACTTTTTTTTATATATTCTTCCCATGAAAGTTTTATGATTATAATGTATTCAAAATGTCTGGATTTTTTTTGCTTGTCTGTTTGTTTGTAGTATTTATTTTTTGGTCAAGGGTTATACATTTGTATCTCGATCATTGTGAATTATGCTTATAGCATGTTTGCAATCTGTATTTACTATTTAAACATTCCAAATTCAATTGTCAAAATTTTGAAAAAGTTATTGCTATTGCTTAAAAGCTCACTTGAGCCTAAGACTAGAATGAGATTTTTGGATTGAAGTCTGTCCCTTGTCTATCGTAATCGTTGTCATCGTTAACTTTTCACAATTTCATCTATTATATAGTTTCAAATCACATTACATATACCTTAATTACTTGCAGTGCTTTTTTGTATTTCCAAGAGCTCAATCAGCAGAATCTTTACATTGTAGGCTCCACCCGTGCCTTAACATGAGAAGTTTTCAAATCGTTTGACCATTATCGAAGGGGCTCTAATGTGCTCAAGGTAATTACTTTTTGTGATAACATATTTTAATTAATAAAACAGTCGTGTAATTATCATGACATTGGGACTTCTTGTTTACTTAATTATTTTCTTCATCATTTCAGAAGCAATGCAGTCACTGTCAGGGATACAAAGCCAGAATTGTGTAAAAATTTGAAAAATAAATGCAGGATTAATGCTTACAATTTTGCTCTTTTAATTTCTTATTGTTTGCTTAAGGCATTTAAGGCCAAGTTTAATATTTGGTTCACATTGCAATCCAAGGAAATACCAATTATTAATAGGAAAATGTAAGGAAAGAAATAAAATTAACATATGGTCAACATATGAACATAAACATATGTTCATCATATGATCATACAAAACATATGAATAACATATGTTAAACATATAATCAACATATGTTTAGAAACATATGTTGAACATATGTTGCTCGTTTTTTATGGCGAACATATGTTTCGGAACATATGTTAAACGTATGTTCAACATATGATAAACATACGTTGCAATTTTACCTGTGTATTGAAGGCTTATATCATCATTTTTTAATAAAGACCCTCCTCTTTTGACAATTCCGGTGATAAAACTCCACTGCATTTCCTGGATTCGGTTTAAGCATTATAAACAAGGATAAGACGCAAGCGAGAAGGGTTTTTTTTTTTCAAACTTTTAACATCTCCTTTCAAAGTATAAGTTATTTAAGACGACCCTTTCATTATATTGCTAGTGTTTTCTGTCCCCAAACCTTCACAATTGCAAATTCTTTTATCAAATCATTTATGTTCTCATACTTTTTCTTTACAAAATAAATCCACCTATTTGGCCTCATAATTTTTACGCAAAATAAATCGGTTTAATAAAATCTTATTTCAGACAAAGCAAAATATTCAAAAAATGTCCTTCGTCATTCAAAATGGTAATAAAATTCAAAAGCATGTAAAATCTAAAGAATTTATTATTGTGCAGATGAGAAAACACAAACAGCAGTAAATCTTTTTTAATCAATAAACAATAAATATGTACACAGATAGTTAAACACTGATATCTGTACAATCCAAAGGATGGATCAGGTGCCCAGGACCTGCTTTAAGCCCTATATATTTATCAGGTAGACGGAACATTCGACAAAGGCATATAAGGCGAGTTTCCTTACACTGTTGACTAGTCCATAATACCTCAATTAGCATTAATTTATCAATTTTGTTTCATATGTTATGCAGCTTACCTAGATAAAAGTATTAAATAGAGTTTTACACACTTTGCACTCTGATATGGCTAATGGTAATGTTATTAGAAATATTTATGGTTCTTTATTACTCGCTGATAATTGCATGAATTTTGATCAAACCTATCTAATTGTTAAACTATTTCGGCATTTATTATAACCATGAGATAATCTTTTTTTTCAAATATGGTATTAAAATTACATCGAAAGGTCTCTCATATATATACATTTTTATTTTAAATATTATCTACATGTTATAGATAGAGATTAATGATGGTTCGCTTTTGTTTTCAATGACTTCTTCCACAATGATAAGTAAACACTAAAAATAAACAAACACAAATACTCTTGAGAGAAACAAACGACTTAAAGAGACCTGTTTATATTAGGAATGTAAAGTGGGTTTTGGTGAAAGAGATAAATAACTACAAGGATCCTCAATTTATGTTGTCTGTGTAAAAGAAGTCGAACCCGTAACTTGAGGACCCACACTTACCATGTGATTCTAGGGAAAACATTCTTACCATTGCACCACGTAGATAAAATCCTATGAGAAGGATATAGAGATAACGAAAGGTATTTAATCTAGAAGTCCATAAAACAATACACAATAGGAGCAGAACAAACACGGACCTCCGAAACATCAGAGGTGGGATCGGGTGCCATGGAAGAGTGAGCATCCTCTGCTGACCGGTCACACCCGCTGTGTGCTCCTTGTCATAATCAAGAAATAACAGAAAATCCGTCGTCAATTCAGTGTATAAATAATGGACTAACACTTGGTATGAAAACGTCAGTCAGCATTTGATTCAATGATGAATTGTATTTGCTGACAAGGTCATTGTATCGACCATACTGATGTTGCACAGTACTCCTGAAGGTTTTCTTTTACAACTGCCAATATCAAGGTGAGGTGTAACAAGAGGCTTGGTTGAACATTTACTGGAGCCTTCTATGTATCTTTGTTTGTAGGAATCAAATATATATAGGGTAGATCAAATTGATTTTGGCTGTGTGGAACATTAAAATCATTTAAAACCGGCATATCATTTTGAAAAATTTCTTCCTTATAAAGGGAAGAATGAGGAAATACCAATAAAAAAATTAAATGTCAATAACGCTAAGAGTAAAAAACAGACAGGATTTCCTTTAACACTTTTAATTTTTTTCACGTTGTTGTGCATGTATAAGGAAGGAAGGAACCGTTCGTTATTTATATGAATTACAGATCATAGATAAATGCATATAAAGGCAATACGTCTATATACCTTATATTTGATTAGATAAAGAGCTGAGATAAAACCGTTTGACTAGAAGAAAGATATGGAGATAACAAACATTATTCAATCTTAAAGCCCATGATACAATAATGCCATAAAATTTCAGAATCTTAAATCTTAGAAGTAATGACGACTGCCAAATTGAAATAAGGAAAATTTGTTCATATTTTCTTATTTGTAATACCTTCTCTTGTTGATGCTCCTACTCTCTCTATCACAAAATTAAATTAATACTGACTCATTACTAATAAATCGATGACTAATGTATTGCTATAATATTGTTCCCATTTATAGTTAGTGGAAATAAAGTAAACTCTACTTTATCATAGATTTTCTGAAAGTGTTAGTTTTGTACATGTATGTTTCATGTTCTCTGAATGCGATCATAAAATTAAAATCCCCTGGCACATTGCGTGAAACAGCTTATTAAACGATTATAGTCATTAATGCCTGGTACAGGTCGATATTTGATTTTTTTAATAACATGAAGAAACAACTACTCTATAAAAATATCGGGGATGGGATCAGGTGGACGGAATAAGTAACCATCCTCTTTGAACGAATATTTGCAAAAAGAATTTGAATTGCGTAAGCAATTGATGGGAAAAATGTCAGTTTACATTCGATTCAAAGTATTCGCTTATTAATAAACGATGACACAATAACGACCTTAGGAATTGGTGAAATGCTCACTTTCTTTAAGTTTATCATATCCATAGCAATAAAATAAAAGTAAAAAAGGTAAAATAAAAATAAATTAATGTAGAATTATGCTAAATATTTTGCTCAATATGTAGAGATTGCACATTTTTTTAACATGTTAAATGATAAATTGTCTCAATGTTTTGGCTTGAACATATTATACAAAGAGTATGCACTTATACCAGAGTAAAACCTATAGAATAACATCAACGGAACAAGTATATTTTGTATATACAGCCAGCTTTCCCATCCAACGAGCCCGGGCTCTAGTTCTTTGTGAAATCTCTGCTGGTTATAAGAATTAAGAAACCAGTGAATAAGATTGGTCGACATCAGAATAATTCCCCCATAGGAAATAAGAATTGAAGATTTTCCCTTCGTCTGATAGCACCTGACTTTGATTAAAAGGTGTGTTTGAAGAAAAGTATCAATCAGAAAAAATAAACGACTGCAAAGAAACATTTTTAGCGGAGTGGAGGGATTTGAAAAAGCGGTCACTAATCCAAACATGTAGTAAGTCACCATACCAGAGGAAGAGAGAATTAGGATATATTCATTGGTGGTCAATTTTGATTGTCTAGTAGAGTAGCTGAAGTTTTTGTTTAGATGATAACTACATATATAAACAGTTAGAATACCGCTAAATGTGCTCACACACTCGCCAATTTGAAGTAGGAGAATAAGACCATCACTATTCCAGTTGTATGCAAACACGAGCAATACAGTTGCAAAAAGTATTGGTAAATTGATGAAAACTCCACATATTGCTACACAAATATTTCGTCCCATTTCTTTGACTATTAGAGTCATTCATTGCACTGTCAAATGGCAAACCCAAAAGGAAATAATAAAACTTGAGCCAAGGATACAAAACTCCATTCTCATTGGTAATAAGATAGGTGATAATTGCTCTGCTAATCCATGTTGTATGTTGGATGTTCGAAAACAATAAGACTCATTGCTATATCTAGGGACAGTGTTGTTTGCAAGTTGAAATACAGCAATATTGCTAATAACTATATTGAACCAGATGACGAAGTTTGCCACAAGAATAAAAATACTTGAAATGTTCACGAGGAAGTTTTTTATAATCGTTTTGCTTTGGTAATACGATATAAAACTCAACTCAATCAAAAGAAAAATTAGTAAAATCGCATTACTCATCATTGAAAGAATCATTTCAGTTGATCTTAAGGAAAACAAAACGATACATTCTATGTAAATAGCAGCGTAGATGGAAACATGTACCATAACTGCTAGTCCAAATGCAAAGATCCAAAGGAAAATTATTCTGAGTTTCAGAGATGTATCGGTCAGTTTGTGTTGAAGGTGTCCTTGGGTGGTTAGTCTTCTTCTGCAACCAGACACAATGAGAATAATCAGATATATCAATCCAAGAAAAACAGATATCATCATCGCGACCCACGCCCTTGTTTTAGCTTTGTCTGAATACGCCTGTTCAACTGCATTGATTCCAATGATGACAAAAACACCAGACACAAGGTGTGAGAACAATAAAATACTAGCAGTCTTTCCACCATTGTTGGATCCTGGTCGCTCTGAGAATGGACAAAGCGGTTGTATGATAACTCTACAGAGCTTTTTCAAGAGCAACAAAACAGCCATCAATCTTCATTAATTGTCACCAATCTAATACACGTAGACTGCAAGATTATCAGGAAGTGTTTTGCAGCAAATAGCAATTGAAAGAGGTCAAGAACCGGTGCCTATTCAGAAAAAGGAAACATTTAGGCGATTAGATGGCACTTAGCGATTCTTTATCTTCCCCAAACCTTTCAAATAAAATTTATTGAATGCATAATTCTTTTCTAAAATTTGAAATGGCATAAGAGTATGTTTGTCAAAAATCAAACATTGCTAAAACGAAAAACCTCTATCAATTCATATTCTGTTATTACATACGAGGGCCGTTCAAAAATTACGCGGACTTGTTACACAGAAAAAAATTTTGACGACATAATCGGGCAAAATGTTACACATAATATAAAAGAATTTTTTCTTAAATGGTCTTCAAAATTTCATATCAAAATGTTGTAATTTGGTATCAATTTTGAGTGATTTTATAGGACATATCATTAAGTCACGGAGCAGCAAAATCTTCGACGTCTCAGGCATTATGAAAATATGTGATTGAGCTTTCATTTTCTCAACATTTTCCCACGATTTCCTGTACAGTTTGAGTTGCCTTACCTACTCAACATCCAAACACCATTTGTTGTCAAGCTTAAAATCTATTAAACAAGTAAAGAGTATTCATTTTTTTGTTTTAAAACCAAAAATTGCAGGTATTTATGATATATAGTGTGAGATTGGTGAGACTCAGTCACGTTCTTTACAGTCCGGATAAAGTTTTTGTCCATAATCTTCTTCGCGTCCTCCTGTATAGCCTTTTTACAGAGGTTTAACAGTCTAAAATTTCAATTTGCTATTTGTGGACGAATGTCATGAATACCCTAGTATACTACATGTTTTATTATGCATATTTTGGATCTATGTTGGCGATATCTCGAACATTACACATAATTTAACAAAAGTGTGGTGCGCCGTCAATTCATGAGACGTCATTTCACAGTCATTTTAACGAGGATCGCATCTGAGAAAAATCACTATATTTCTATTAGTACTTCAAATATCACGTCAGAAATCTAAATACATAAAAATAGAACAATTTAAAGATACTTTTGAGAAAATTGTCGAAAAATATCGCGAATTATAGAAAATTAATGAGTTAATTTTTGGATTCCGCATGCTTTTGCTTCAATATTTTTGTCGTGCTCCGTACCACTCCATCAGCGATATCAACATACCGATAATTTTAGTAGAATCTTATTAAAATACTGAAATTTTGCCCAAAAATTTATTGGAATCATTAAGATACATATGTTTGTGAAATTTCATAACTGTATGACGTCTGTAAGAGTGAATAATAGCACAGTCTGCGTAATTTTTGAACGGCCCTCGTATTATTACACAACTTGATTTTATCTTGTTTGTACACAAAAGTGTAACTTTTTAAATATAAATTTTCGAATAAAAATTCTATGTTGGATTAAGGTACATGTAATGGAATGCATTGCGTTGCTTTTCTTCTTCCAATAAGGAAATAAAGGTTATAAGATGATCGGGATGTCATGAATTCGTATCTCGGTCGTGACTGACCTAAGTCGATAAAAAACAAGAGGCCCATGGGCCACATCGCTCACCTGAGAAATGTGGATAGGAAAAAAGCAGAAATCAGTTTATTATTGAAAAGTTTAAACCCAGTAGTGGTCTAAACCAATCCTTAAAAGGGAGATGGTATGGTTTGAACAAACTTGTATCTTTACTAACTAAGCTTGCATATTCCTTTGATTACCTGTGGCTTTATTGCCCTTCACATTTGAACTTACATTGTGGCCCCGTCCTATATAAGGGGTCATGACTTGAACAAAATTGAACGTACACTACCCAAGATTTCTTCCATATGAACATGACTAATCATGGCTTTGCTAATCTTGAAAAGAAGAATTTTAAAGATTTTTTCTACATGTTTCTAATATGTAAAACTTGGATTCCATGTTGTGGCTCCGCCATACCCCTTGAAGGCATGATTTGAACAAAAATTGAATTTTGGAAGTGAAAGTAATTTGGCTTTGAAAAAGTTGGACTTTTTTTTTGGTATCTTTAATTCATTTAGGATTTTATCATGATTGAAAAGTAAGAAGATTGAAAAGTATCCTTTTCCTAAGAAATTGGACTTAAACAAATAAATATTAATAACTTATTTTACAAAATAATTCAATAAAATCAAATTTTTTCCATGAATATATATAGAATTTTAATAAAATGCTTATAAAATTGTACTAAACTTCTTAAGAATACATTAAGCTAAATCAGGTATTCACAGGTAAATCCTAACCAGAAATCAGACTATAATTGCTATCAAAACTGAGGATGCTTCCCTATAAGTTTCATCTTTCCTGGCACAGTGGTTCTTGAGTTCAAGATTTTTAAAGAATTTTCCTATATATTTCTATGTAAAAATTTGATCGACCATTTTGGCCCCGCCCTACCCCCGGGGGTCATAATTTGAACAAACTTGAATCTACACTACCTGAGGATGCTTCCCTATAAGTTTCATCTTTCCTGGCACAGTGGTTCTGGAGAAGAAGCGTTTTAAAGAATTTTCCTATATATTTCTATGTAAAACTTTGATCGGCCATTTTGGCCCCGCCCTACCCTGGGGGTCATGATTTGAACAAACTTGAATCTACACTACCTGAGGATGCTTCCCTATAAGTTTCATGTTTCCTGGCACAGTGGTTCTGGAGAAGAAGCGTTTTAAATAATTTTCCTATATATTTCTATGTAAAAAATTAATCGGCCATTTTGGCCCCGCCCTTCCCCTGGGGGTCATGATTTGAACAAGCTTGAATCTACACTTCCTGAGGATGCTTCCCTATAAGTTTCATCTTTCCTGGCACAGTGGTTCTTGAGAAGAAGATTTTTAAAGAATTTTCCTATATATTTCTATGTAAAACTTTGATCGGCCATTTTGGCCCCGCCCTACCCCTGGGGGTCATGATTTGAACAAACTTGAATCTACACTACCTGAGGATGCTTCCCTATAAGTTTCATCTTTCCTGGCACGGTGGTTTTGAGAAGTTGAGAAGAAGATTTTTAAGGAATTTTCCTATATATTTCTATGTAAAACTTTGATCGGCCATTTTGGCCCCGCCCTACCCCTGGGGGTCATGATTTGAACAAACTTGAATCTACACTACCTGAGGAGACTTCCCTATAAGTTTCATGTTTCCTGGCACAGTGGTTCTTGAGAAGAAGATTTTTAAAACATACCATCAAATTTTCATTATTTCTTAATTATCTCCCCTTGAATACGGATGTGGCCCTTCATTTGAACAAACTTGAATCTACACTACCTAAGGATACTTTGTGCCAAGTTTGGTTGAAATTGGCCCAGTGGTTCTTGAGAAGAAGTCGAAAATGCGAAAAGTTTACAACGACGACGACGACTACGACGACTACGACGACAACGACGACGACAGACAACGGACAAATTTTGATCAGAAAAGCTCACTTGAGCCTTTGGCTCAGGTGAGCTAAAAATTGGTAGCAACTGTTCCTTCGCCATGCGCTCGGCAATTTGATCAATTGCTTGATTGTATATTGTTTAACGTCCCTCTTGAGAATTTTTCACTCATATGGAGACGTCCTCGGCAATTTGAAGTGAAAGTTTTAAGTCCTTCAGATGAGACCTAAAAGCCGAGGCCCCGTGTCAGCGACAGGCGCTGGCACGATAAAGATCCCTCACTGCTCAATGGCTCTGAGTGCCGAGTAAAGGTCAAAATTTGAAGCCCTTCACCGGCATACGGTGACGTCTCCATATGATTGAAAAATTATCGAGAGGGACGTTAAACAATAAACAATCAATCAACTAATCTATGTTTGAAATACTTTTGCTTATTAAAAATCAGATGTGATTCTAATAAACTATCATATTTTACTAGAAGTATGTCAATTTTTTTTCTTATACTTCTGTTAAAATATTTCCTATATCAAGTTCAGGAGATAAAATTATCTTTTATAGTTCACGCCCCCTGGGTATAGTTTTTGCTACCACTCTCGGAAAATTTTCATGCAATTTTTGCCTCCGATTTTTTTTCCAGCGATAAATCTTTCTTCTGATGATGTCATAATTACTTCAGAACCATTGTGACGTCATCAGGATTTCAGATTATTCTCAGAAATTATATTTTACATCAGTATAATAAAATTCTTAGCCACTGTTTTTGAGTGGGATAGCTCTTTTATCAACCCCTTGACAGAAAATCTTCCCCTTCGGCAAGCCCTCGGGGAATAGTTCTCTGTCGCGGGTTTGATAAAAGAGCTATCCCACTCACACCCAGTCGATAAGTGTATATTGTACAATGTGTGTAAACTAGAATACAATCATTTCGGGTGTGACAGGTCAACAAGGGTGCTTTGTGACTGGTCACACCGGGGTGCTTACTCTTCCTAGACACCTGACATATGAGGGATTTCCTGAGGTACATATTCATGTTCTGCTCACAGATATTTTTTATGTAGTTTATTTAATTTTATTTAGATCGACCACCTTTCCATATCTTCACCTTTTTTAGAGAGAGTTCTTCGGGCTCGATGAATATTGTACTCCTCAGATGGCTAAATCAATGTATTAACCTCAAAAAACAGCAATAATTGTATAATATGATATTCACATAAATCTTTTTTGAACATTCATGTGAAGTTTTCTTTGCATGATTTTTAAGCGATATGCTCTTCATGTAAAATTCATGTGAACTTTATATAAAAATCACATGAAGTTTCACATTAATTTCACATGTCTTGTTTTTCGTGTCTTCTTTATGTGAAGAATTCACATGAAATTTATGTGAGCCACTTTTGCATATGTAGAAATATGACTCCACCATTTCCCCCCAAGCACTTTATATAGCATGGTACAAGTTTCTGTAAAATTTAGCATAGATAATATAATGGTTATTTTTTATTATATTTTAATAAGAAAATAATTTTTCTTATTTTATGAGATTTAAGCAAGTATAAAATAGAAATTTGGCAATAAATTGAAGGATTACAGGCTCGATGTGGGGATGCGTCACAGCTAAGAATTACTGTAAACAAAATTGAATAGTTGTGAATCATTCACTTAAAAAATACGAATTTTAGACGGTAGCCACATTTTGTTTTTCTGCATTTATCAATCTGACATTTATCTAGTTTATTTATTTATCTTATTATACTTCATTTCCCTCTCCCCTCAATGTTTTTAAATGTCGAAATAAAGCAGGTCTATAAGTTATTATTTAATGCTTTATAACACATGCGCTCTATGAAATGATTCATGGGTTCAGGCCCTTACCATGCATATATATAAATTACGCATTTCAGTATCAGTTTCATTTCTTATGTATCATAATTTCGTTTTTTATTGAATAATTTTATTTTCTTTATCTAATCATTTCGTTTTTATTTATGTAATAATCTATTTATTTTATTTTATATTTTATTTTATAATTTTTTTTTTAATCCATATTTCATTTAACTTAAAAATTGCGTTTTCTTTGTCTTTTATTACTTTTCTTTTATTTCAAATTTTCGTTTTTCTTAATTAATGTTTGGTTTGCAATGTTATGCTTCCGTAGTTTCTGATCACATTTTTGTAGTGTTAACGATAGTTAGAAATATCAAAAGAAACAATTCTTACCAATATTCGAGCACCAAATTCTTCATACCCTCTATCGTTACAAATTTATCACGAACATAGAGTACTGAACGTTTCTAATAAATAAGAAACATTGAAAACAAAACGGCAAGGAAAAGGTGGCTATTCCCCTTTTCATTATTAAAAAAAAACCTTTCTATGTGACTGTTAAAGCAATGTCACATAATATGTTTATTATTTCCCAACATATACCTCTTGACACTATTTCGGTTCATTTCCTACCCTCAAGATGCAGTCTTAGATAATTCTACATGAGTACTTTTACTCTTTTTAATAGGGGCTGTTCCTTTTGCCATTCAATATGTAATTTAATTGCTCATATAAGTATAAAGACCATGTTAACTTAGTCTTTTGCGCGATGGATATGCAGGTAACTGCAATGTATTCAAAGTGGGTATTAGTCGGGTTAGTGATCTCTCTGTATGAAACCGATTGCCTTCCTTCTATTATGGGGAACGATTTGCTAGACAATTCCCAGTCCCTTCAGGGTACTAGGTCTGTAAAGGTTTCAAGTGTTCTTAGGGATATTTTAAATCAGGAAAGCTTGGTGCGCCTCTCTATGATACAGAAAATTCAAATATTAATGATGGATGTCATAGGCAACAGAAATATTACTGAAAGTTTGATGAAAAGGCTGGATGTCATGACAGAAAAATTTCATGTCTTAGAGAAAAGACAGAGGAAAACTGAAGAGGAGAATATAAGATTTAAGCAGGAATTAAAAATTTTACGTTCCACAATGGGTGTCACTAGAAATCCTACAGATGACAATGTGTTACACTTAAATGAGGCAGAAATGCCATTAATGAAGAAGCAAACTTCGTATCCACAGAGACAAAAACACCAATTAACTCGGGAAATACAGAAATAAGATCACAAATAGAGGGTTTTATAAGGAAATACGAAGCTGAACGAATCGGGGAACTTGAATTAGAAAGTTTGAAAAATGAAAGTTTGTTTGTTGGAAAGATATATGAAGGTCTGCCACTCGGATTCGAAAAAATGCAAGAAAGGTTATTTCAAATGAACAAAACAATAAACGAAATGCAAATGACTTAAATGCTCGGTTATTGACAGCCCAGGAAAACTTTATGACTTTTTCTTCTTTCGTCAACCGAACAATGGAACATATTTTTCAGGAGCAAAACAACGTTTCTCAGGACTTAAAGAATATTTCTGCACAATTGTCAGGTAACAACACTTTCTTTATATACACAGGGTCAATATTTACTATGAAAAGATTATGAACTAAAGTCATAAATATACTTAGTTTTAGGGATGTCAAATCGGTCTATATTTGATAATCGGTTACTCGGACATTTTTTTCTGATCGGTAAAATGGTAAATACATGTACAAGTCTGTTAATTTTGTATAACTCAGTTTAGCTGTGTTAAACCCAAATGTTGTTTTACACTTGAGAAAGATTACCAAATACACACACAAAGACATCAATTTGATACACCAATTATAATAAATTATTTGCATTTTTTGTTTAGAAAGAAGCTTTAATCAATCTGCTACGCATCTTTGTAATGGTCACACTAGCGAAGCAGAAGGAATGGACGCCGTTGGGATCGCTGGTCGAATATTATTATTGCATTCCCTGTATACGCTCAATTTACTCCGCTTAGCTGACTTTAAACAATTTTTTTTCAATCTTCAATTACATGTATCAAATGTACCAAGATTTTTAATTTCTTTATACTTTTAAGTCGGTAGCGGCATACCTGTGATTTTGGTACCGTTTCACTTTAATAATTAAAAAATTATTTAAAGATAACAGAACATACTTAAACGATCCTCAATAAAAGAAATTATTGAAGTCATTCAAAAATAAAGGAACCGCAATTCGTGAGAAAAACAGGTGATTGGTCACTAATTACTATATATATACAGCCACAGGCGATAACAGGTCTTTTATATGTATATGTGTAGACGACGACCCACTAATTATTGTATGCACATTTAAGTTATTTTTTGATAAACATTTTGATAAATATATGTACTTTGGATAAATATATTTTTTAAAAATTCCTTCAATGTTTTACACTTACTCAAGTGTAGTATTTAGTAGAGAACACACCTATAATTTTGAAAATACCATTGTCTATACGTACAGCTCGGCACACTTTTTAAGCTCACCTGGCTTTTCGCACAAAATGATTAATGCATTATTTTTGTGTAGTAGCAAATGTTTTGAAACATCTTATTAAGAAAAAACTGTCTACAGTTTGTTTTTCTTTACATTCACATTTAAATTTATTAATGGCGTTTTATCAATTAATGAGTGTCATCATTTACAATTCGATGTATCCAAGTAAGCAAAAGACAATGTGATCTTACATATTAATTTCTTACAGTAGCTCATCTCGGAAATTCTTCAAGGATCAAAGTTTTATGCAGGATGACATTTGGAACTTTCTTTGTTCAGAGTGTCAAATTTCATATGGGAATATAGAAAATAATAAATTTACTTTCACTTAACACAACGTCATGCTTAGCCTTAGAATTCGAAAAGATTGTATTTTAGCGGCAATTGACATTCTTTCATTGATGGCTAAAGACGCAAGTTGGAAACAACAAAAAGTCGATAATTTCACTTAAATATTAAAAAGCATCCAAGGAAATATCATTAGTATTAATGTATGCACTAAATATTGCGCCTGCTGTTTTCCTTATATGAAACAGCTGGGTTGCATACCATTTAATAAAACTCTGTTAACTCTGTATTAATTTGTTGTGGTTATTGTTCATATATTCAAAATATGTTCAGGTATTCCAACAATCTATTGGAATTCCCATGGGTACAAATTGCGCTCCGTTTCGTTTTTCATACTGACTGGTAGGTTAACATATATACACTGAGTTGTCCAAGGATATTTTCCGACGTTTCCCTATCACGACAAGGAGCACACGGCGGGTGTGACAGGTCGGCAGGGGATGCTCACTCCTCCAGGGCACCTGATCCCACCTCTGATGTTTCGGAGGTCTGTGTTTGCTCTGCTCTTATTTTGTATATTGTTTAATGGACGTTGAGATTGAATACTGTTCGTTATCACCATATCCTTTTCATATTAGAATTGAAAATAAAAAGAATAGCCTGGATGAGTATTTTGACCGAAGATTTGCGCTACATTTCCATTTTAAATTAACATGTGTTGTTTTTAAAGTATCTGCTTAAAAAGGTCATATAATTTTATGTAGTTCTTATTTCTTTTCATAAAAATGACAAATATTTTACTTTACTATTTTAGTAGCTATAACAGAACTAGTTTGCTGTAAAATACGATTTTTGTTTTTAATCAAATCATGTGTTCCCTGCATCTTTTTCAGGAAGATTGTCTCCTCCAACAAGGAACTCCATTACATTCTACGCGTACATGTCTCAGAACACTCCGACAATATCTGTTCAATATTCTTTGATATTTGATGTAGTGAAAACAAACGCTGGGAACGGCTACCATTCCGCTACGGGAGTATTTGTTGCTCCAGAAACTGGGATGTATGTATTCACTTGGACAATACGAGTCTTAGGTGATTATTATCACTCAACAGAGGCGATGGTTAATACAGATGTACTGGGGGTAATTCACGTTAATGCAGGTACTGGGGGAAATCTTGGAGGAACAGGAATTGTTGTGGCACACGTCACTGCAGGATATGATATCTTTGTGCGCACGTATGCATCATATAATAAAGGTGCTATTATTAGCGACGTTGCAGGAAGATCGTCCTTTGCAGGATGGAAACTATTCTAAATAGAAACAATAACTGATATCGAAAGAATACCTAAGATAATCCCTGTGTATAAAACCAACAAGAGTCTAAAGTGGCAATCTTTCTCAAGTGTAAAAATATAAACACAACTGGAAACATTTATACGGGGGATGTCCAAAAGTTCGTGGACAAATCCTTTATTTTTAATCGCTAATCACAGCGCATAGCGCTTTCTGTCAGCATAAATCTACTTCTGTTCGCGATCCAGCGCCACTAAGCAAGTTAGATAACTCCACTTGTTTGTCTAAACATATGCATCTTGAAATCCCCGACTCTCTTTCTGCTACTTTAGTGTAATGCTGCGTTACACGTATTTCTAATAATAGGAGGCAATTAGTAAGGTAAAGGAATATTCCACTGTTAGAAGATAAGAGCAGTTCTTATTATGCTCTTCTCTATACATTGTAATTCTTTTAAGGCTTGTCGGCACACTTTACTTTTGTACCATGAAGCTAACAATTGCTGCACCAGGGCGCAAATACTTAATTAAAAACAGTTTATTATTTATCATGCACATGTAATAAAGTGATTAAATAAATACATAATTTAAACTCAGATGCGATTTTAAATATCAAACTGGAAGTGAGTAATTCATTAAGAAAAATTGCATTAAATTAATATACAAAATATGGTGCGTTCTATATAACCTATATCCATGTACTATTATTTTTCCCTGTAGATTCTTATTTCAGATAATGTACATGTAACTAAAACAAGTCCTTCTTTTAACACCTCGCACCATGCTGAGAGCTATCAGTGAAGTTAACTTTCGCGTCTCAGTATCAATTAATAACAGGCTTGAATGCATTCATGGACTGCCTTTTTAAATGTCTTTACTTGTGTTGTATTCTATACTTGTTTCATATGGGTAAAAGTATTCTGTAAATTATTCGAAAAGGAAGGCAGTTTGTGACAGTAAATACATGAAGGGCATGTGGTGGCCGTGTTATCAACGATTCCATTCAAATTGGAAAATTTATTTCTCGGAATATCGTGTGTAGTGTGCAGAAAATGGCGAAAAATGCTAAACCTTAATTAAACCGTAGCAATGGACAAGAATAGGGTTGTTTAAATGTTGAAAAAAGCACACAGTGTAATACTTGTGGTAGGAAACTAGGAAGAAATAGTTTATGTTAGGATGTGCCTCAGCTGTTTTGCCGATTCAAAATGATGTCTAGATATAAAAAAGAAAAAAAAAGAATAAAACAATGTTGTATACCTTCATGAAGATTTACTAATACTTGAGATTCAAACTGAATTTTCTTTCTTGGACTCTTGAATTATTCATCATAGAACAGTTGAAATAGCGGAAGAATTATGAGCAATTATTTTCAGTATTCCTTTTCAACTTGCACAACAAAGATGTAGATATGTTTTTCCTGATTTGCATGTTTTGCGTGGTAGTTAAGAGCATACACATTAACACCTCCCCCTCTATAAATTGCAATTTATATGCAAAATTACTTTTTATAGATTTCTACAGGGCGATTTGGAAAGAAAAATATTTTTACCCGCAGAGATATTTTCTTGCAATTTCATGTTCGTTAAATTGATTGATCTTTTGACAATACGACGAAAATAAAAAGAATTCTTTAAAGCATAAGACAATGTTGAATTTCATTTCCCAACGGGAAGTTTTCAAGACCCACATATATACTCAAGCACTGTCGCACTGTCAACATATTCCTTAAAATTCAATGCCATAGGAAATTCGAAATAATTCTGATGATGCTTAGCGCTTTCCAGTACTTTCAGTACTTTGATCTTAATAAAACCCGCAATGACAAGCATTTACAATAATATATTAATATAGACCATAATTTGGTAAATATACTAAAAAAATTAAAACAATGCATACTGTATGATGAATATCATAGGGTTAAAAACTTTGCAAGCAGCACGGGTCAGTCTGACGTAGCGCTAGTTTTATGTTAACGACAAAAATATGGATTTAGATTTTTTTTTTAACAAGTTCATAGACAAGCGCTAATAATTGATTTGATTTTTAAAGTTCAAAACGATATAGACGATAATTTACGAGCTTCATTGATATAATCTAGGCTACACATCCCAGTTTGACGGCGCTAGATTTATACCAATGTCTGGAATAAGGATACCATCTTTATTTCAAATAACAGTGATCTTCCACTTCTTGAAGTGTCTTTACAAATCACTTCTTGTAGTTTCTTTACAAATCATTGGAAAATCGTATAAATCAATTACAAATCAGCAAAATATATTCTAATAAATTGTTTGAATAAATAGTTTGTGTCTGGCGTCGGTTCAGCCATATTAAACCATTATTATATGATTAGATGCTGTCCCGTTCGGATGGCAGACTTCGCTTATTCTGTCAATTTTTTTTAAACATACTTCTTGCGGTCTTCGTTATAACCCCAGTGTCTATATAGTAAGCAATATATAACGTATCAGAAAATCATGATAACCGCTATATTTGTGATAAATTTAAGTTTTATTAAGGTTTTACTCGTTTTAAAAAGAAAATACATGTACAACACTTTATTTTAAAGTTCTCACGTGCACTATCGGTGACTTTTAATGACCGCAATTTTTTCCAAACTATTAGGTTCAATCAATAACAACCAAATTATTCTGATTTGGATTTTCAAAACTTATATTGTGGCATACAATAATTATATTTGAACCATTCATTTAAACAAAAAAGCCATTTTCCACTACCTTTTTGCATTACTCTCGTAGGTATGCACTTTTTGAAGAATAAATTGTTTAAAATGCAATATACAAACATCGTCATATTCCCCATTTTAAAAAGTGAGTTATCTCCCCTCAAAATCTGAACTCTTCTACACTAGCATAACTTCCGCGGACTACGCATTACGATAATACAAAAAAATACTGATAAACTTACACGCTGCATTTAAAAATTTTAAAAGAAGGAAACGGTTTGTTTAGATAATAAGCGATTTTATAAAGGGACTGTTAGCCCCCCTTTCTAGAAAGCTATACGAATTAGCCAGGCACGTAGCATCGTCTTTAAAATGGTGGTGGTGGGGGGGGGGGGGGGGGGGGGGGGCAGCCAAAGGAATATTTTTTTCTTACCTAGAAAAGTTGACAAGCAAAGAAAAACCTTGCCCAAAGTCGAAAAAGCTACTTATTTCAGTACCAGTTCCTTTGCATACAATACTACATTTTCCTTATATAAGTTTACAGTAGTATAAACTGTGTGTGTGGGGTGGGTGGGGTGGTAACCTGTCTTTCAATGAACATTTTCACTAGAAAAAGTAATGTTGGGAAAAAAAGTGGGGGTGGGGCTAGGCCCCTTGACCTCCCCCCCCGTTGCTACTTGCCTGTTAGCTGGCAAACAACTTCATCAGAAATTTGCAATTTTATGGTACGTTATTGTAATTTTTTCTTAAAATCTAACATGTACAAGGTTAGCTTTTTAAAAAAAGTTGAGGGTCAGCCACTGGAATACAAAAAGTTTCTTTCTTGTTTTGTAATGGTTTATGATTTGATCTATCCATCATGTTGTGTTCCTTACATGTAATAAATGCCAATGTAAGAAAAATTAAATTCTTGGAATCGTTTTCTTATTTGTAACATAATGCTGTACACAATAAATAATAAAACATAAAGTAAATTTTAGCTAGTCTGCATCGTGATCATTGCAATGATCTCCAATAAATTCTCTTCAAGGCAGACGTCAGAGAAAGTTCATCTCGTACCGGTAAATGAATAAAAACCAACATGGCAACTAAGATCACGTTGAATTCTAAAAAAATGATATAGATTATGATGAATAAAGAAAAGGAAGCACAGGCACTTGTTTCTGTAATAAATTTTTGACCCATAGTATAATAATAACACATTATTATACTGTGGATCAAAAAATTATTACAGAAACAAGTGCCTGTGAAAGGAAGGTTAGATTGTTTTAAATATTATTATATAACAGTTTTCACTTGTGCATTTCGAGGCAATGCATGATGTGGAGGGGGGGGGGGCATACTGCATGTATATTTAATTCAATTTCTATATTTGAGCATCCATTTTAGTGTTATCAGGAAAGAAAAGAATTGCTTCCAAAAAAATAATGAACGCCACGGAAAACAACTTAAAATGGAAATTCAAAATATGTTTATACATGCAGTTCGTATACTTAAAATGTCTTTGATGATGTCTACCATCATAGCAAAACTATAGATTAAAATACTGGAATGGGGGGGGGGGGGGGTGTTGACCCTGTCTATAAATCATCACAGTTCTCTCAGCTATTGCATTTCCACAAGGTCAATTTCTCAAATGTGGGCGCGGTTCACGTGCACAAGCGGACTTACACATCCATCATCGTGTAAATTCTGAGCATTTACTTTTTTACAGTGGTCTTCTGATGTTTTCATAACTGCTATCATTAGAGTGAAAAGAAATTGATCATTCTTTTTTCACTATTTTGGGACCTTTGTGGCAAGTGGATTGTTGTGTGAATTCCAACCCGTAAATGTCTTATGCAAGGTATTGGAGTCTTGCATCACGCATCCAGAGGAATCCACAATTTAAATCTCCGTCTTGCAATGGCGACTGAGGGAATAAATGTACTTATATTCTATTAGAAGCAATGAAATATTTTCATAGAATCACTTAAAAACTGACAATTATCCCATCTAGACTTTTGCTGAACAGTCTATGTAATTAACTTTCGTCGAGAACGATGAAGAACAATGCAGTCTATAAATAGATCGAGGTTGTGAGTGTGCGTGAAGAAGCACGCCCTCTGGTCGGAGAAAATTGTGCAAATCTTTTTCCCACAATTCCGATTAACGCAAGCGCAATTGCAGTTTCATCCTAACGTAACTAGTCAGCCCAGGGGCTGACTAGTTATCTACGGGATGCATCTTATTTATGTCTTAAAAAGGATAATTTACAAAATACACGTAAGTTTTTAATAAGTGTTGTGGTGAAACCGGGAAGATGAATTTCGCTGGATGTCAGTTGAGTGTGTTACATACTTGAACTTAGAACTGACCATAAGAATGTTTCAAATCAACTTTCATGCGAAATTTGATTGACACTGAGTGCTTCTCGCATTTTAACTATACCATTTCCCATTTCTTTCGCAAAATCATGCATTCCCGTTTTCCCCACAATCACACATTCAAAAGTAAATGATCTTCAACTTAATACGTCAATGCGCCTTTATGTTATAGTTTCAAAAATCTCAAAAAATGAGAAAATTTATAATCTTGCTAAAACATTAAGTAAAAATTATTTACGTTTAAATATCGATCGCGCTAGAAAAAGCTTGCGGAGAAAATTTCTATTCTGAATATACTTAAATGACATGAAGATATTACCAATACAATAGTTTTTAAATGGATCATAAAAACCTTGTTTTTAATCTCTCCCAGTCAGATAAAAGTTTGTAGGGCCATCTTGTCTTTTTTGTATTGCCTTTGAAATATTAATCCATTTATTTAATTTAACAAAAACGTGCGGATGTTTCTAATATCTTTTTTTAAAAAATATATTGACAACCATGAATGAATTCAATATTTTCTTGTCTTAGATAGGAAATCAAAATTTTAATAATCGTTCTCTTTTCCCGTTGTGAAACGTTGCTTTTTTTTCCCCTTTTTTTCGCAATTTTACACTGTTGTACTCATTGAATGCCCTCCTCCATCAGTACTCATCTCACAGTAAACAGACCTTATTACTGAGGCTCACACTCACCGTCCATCCTCCTCCATCAGTACTCATGTCACAGTAAACAGACCTTATTACTGAGGCTCACACTCACCGTCCACCCTCCTCCATCAGTACTCATCTCACAGTAAACAAACCTTATTACTGAGGCTCACATTCACCGTCCACCTTCTCCATCAGTACTCATGTCACAGTAAACAGACCTTTCTACTGAGGCTAACAATCACCGTCCACCCTCCTCCATCAGTACTAATGTCACAGTAAACAGACCTTACTTCTGAGGCTCACACTCACCGTCAAACCTCGTTCATCTGTACTCATCTCACAGTAAACAGACCTTTTTACTGAGGCTCACACTCACCGTCCACCCTCCTCCATCAGTACTCATGTCCCAGTAAACAGACCTCACTACTGAGGCTCACACTCACCGTCAAATCTCGTCCGTCTGTACTCATGTCACAATAGACAGACCTTACTACTGAGGCTCACACTCATCGGCCAACCTTCTCTGACTGTACTCATGTCACAGTAAACAGACCTTACTACTGAGGATCACACTCACCGTCCACTCTACTCCATCTGTACTCATGTCACAGTAAACAGACCTTACTACTGAGGCTCACACTCACCGTCCATCCTCCTCCATCTGTACTCATGTCACAGTAAGCAGACCTTACTACTGAGGCTAACAATCACCGTCCACCCTCCTTCATCAATACTCATGTCACAGTAAACAGACCTTACTACTGAGGCTCACACTCACCGTCCATCCTCCTCCATCTGTACTCATTCATAGTAAACAGACCTTACTACTAAGGTTCACATATTGCCACACAAATATTTCATCCCATGAGATACAATTTTCTTTCGTGAAGATTTAATGTATAATTGATGGTTTCTTTTAAAGTTTTATTTCTCTGATTATTAGTGTCAATCATTGCATTGTCAAATGGTAAACCCAAAAACGAAAAATAAAACTTGAGCCAAGAATACAAAACTCCTTTCGCAATGGTTAAAAAATAGGGGATAGTTTCTCAGCTAATCCCTGTTGTATGTTGGATGTTCGAAAAAAATAAGACTCATTGCTGTATCTAGGGACAGTAATGTTTCCATGTTGAAAAACAGAAATATTGCTAATAACTTTATTGAACCAGATGACGAAGTTTGCCACAAGAATAAAAATACTTGAAAATGGCACGAAGAAGTTTCTTATAAACGTTTTGTTTTGGTGATACGATATAAAACTCAAATCAGTCAGAAGAAATAGCAATAGAATCGTATTACTTATCATTGAAAGAATCATTTCAGCTGTTCTAAAAGAAAACAAAACAATGCATTCTATATAAAGAGTAGCATAGATGGAAACATGTACCATGACTGCTAGTCCAAATATCCAGAGGAAAATTATTCTGAGTTTCAGAGATGGATCCGCAAGTTTGTGTTGGATGTGTGTTAAAGTGAAATTTTGTGTGAAATTGTTTGTATAATTAATGCTTGATTTATATTATCTTAATCTTGTTGATTTGTAGTAATTGCTCTAAGCTACAGACTGCAGTGATCTGTTTATGTGATCAGGTCTTGACCGCTCATTAAGATTTGACTGGGAAATTTAGCTGTTGTATCAGCATTGCTGACTTTTATCACCCGAGTCTCAGGGGGATTGAATGTCCGAAGAGCTGGCCATGAGAAAATGCAGAATTCATAGTGTTCACAATTAACGGGTTAATTTAGCAGTGATTGACAGTCTGTAGTTTGGGCAGTTCTTAATATTTAGCATAGAATTTGTGTGTTCAATTAGTTACTCAGTCGGGTCCTGTGTGTAAAGTGTTACACGGGAATACAAAATAAACTTTTTTGGAAACTTTGGGCGTTTTTACTTAAAAACAGAAAGTTTCGGTGTAACAATGTGTCCTTCGGTTGTGAGTCTTCTTCTGCAACCAGACACGATGAGAATAATCAGAGATATTAATCAAAGAGAAAGAGATATCATCATTGCGACCCATGCCCTTGTTTTAGCTTTGTTTGAATACGCCTGTTCAACTGCATTGATTCCAATGATGACAAAAACACCAGACACACGGTGTTAGAACAATAAGATACTAGTAGTCTTTCCACCATTGTTGGATCCCGGTCGCTTTGAATATGGACAAAACGGTTGTATGAAAATTCTACAGAGCTTTTCAAGAGCAATATATCTGCCATCAAGCTTCATCAATTGTCACCAATTTAATACACGTCGACTACAAGACTATCAGGAAGTGTTTTGTTGCATATATTAGTCAGAAAGCAATTGAAAGTGGTCAAGAACCGGTAACTATTCAGAAAAAGGGAACATATAGGAAATATTGATGGCACTTAAATAGCCGTTATCTTCCCTAAACCTTTCAAATAAAATATATCTGAGTGCATGTTTTTTTTCTAAAATCTGAAATGGTATAAGAGTTATTTTATTTTGCCAAAAATCAAACATTGCGAAATATCTTTATCAATTAATACTATTTTATAAATTGTTTATACCTTGTTTTACACCAAATGATAATTTGCCAAGTAGAAAATTAAAGAAAAATAAAGTCTATTAGATTTTGGTAGCAACATTCTTTACTTCTAATAAGGAAAAAAGGTAATTATTGTACCAATTATCTTTAAAAATACAGTTTACAAATTGTAATATCTAAGGTAACCCGAATTATAAGCTACCACATATGCAATATGTTTGGAATTGTTTATAAGTATAATATGTTTAATCTAACAACCAAGCTCTATGATAAACGTGATTACTTTTACTTTTCAATAGTCAACTTTTCTTACCTATACAGCAATAAACTTTCATAACTTGCATACGGAGTTGATTCGATAGATAACGAGTTAAATTATTGACAGGCACGTTGATGAAAAAAAAGGATATCAGCTGTCTCGTTTAAAGTTGTCATTTCGTAAGTCCTATGGACGATTCAATTATGATAACATAGTACTTCTAGTGATTCGCCTTTACAACAGGTACTGTTTTTGAAAGAGTTAAAGATAAAGGCTTGATCTTTGTCCAACAAATGTATATATTTGTTCGTGAGGAATTCTATATTTAAGAAGTCGATTACAGTTAGTGTACATTGACTTCTTCGAGAAAAGAATTTAACGGATTAGCACAAAATGCATTAAAATATTTTTACTGTTGTTATCATACGTTATCATACAATCTTTAAAATTTTGAGGAAAAAAAAACCCTATTTTTTTTTTTTATAAATGAAAATAATCATTCGTTAGCATTAAAAATTAAACTACTAACCTATGCATTCTCCAGCAGTAAGGTCTATCTTTTCAGCAGGGACGGAAAACTGTCAATTGTTATTTATGTTTATTGACGCCAGCTAAGGTTTGCATGAAATAAATGGAGATAACGAACAGAAGTTCAGATCAAAAGTCCATGAAACTATAACAAATATGAGCAGATCAAACAACATTTAGCTATAGAATGAAAAAAAGTCAGTCAGCATTTGACTAAATGATAAATAGAAAATTCGGACGAGGTCTTTGTTCAACGTATAGCAGCACTTGCAATAAAAGGTCATTATTTTTTGTTTTTAGAATATACAGTACGTTGTCAGTAATAAGATATGTGGTAAAGACGTGTTTCAAAAAGCAGAGGTTAAGGCAATCAATCTTAGGACAGGCGTCACTTATAAATTGTTGGACATTGCATGCCTCTTATCAGTCATAGAGAAGATCTGGAAATGTTGATTTAATTAAGTCTTCTGTTCTATCAGCAAATCTGTTTTGCGTTTGAATATACTGACGAACTCCGCATGTTAGCAAATAGAGTGGCCCAGTTGGAAAGGACTATTGGAAATGAACAACAGAATTCAGTGCAAAGAGAATTTTAATCAATGAATTTGGAGGTGAAAACAGATATTCGACATCCAGACTTCAGCAAAACAGATAATAAACCACGTATTCAGGAAACTGAACTACACGCAAGAGGCAAAGACACGAACGATTCAAAACTTAAAACTTGTGATGATCGAATTCTGACTTTAGAGATAACTGTTCGTGAATTATCCAAGCTTCTCAAAGATCAGGAAAACGAAATCAAACATATTCATAATCTTGAAGCAAGACTTGATGAGCAGGAAAAAATCATTTCATATTTAAGAAAGTACATTTCAAAAATTGACATTAATGTTCAAACATTTCAAAATGAGGAAATGATACCTAAAGGAAGAGAAATTAAAGAATCTGATGCATCTCTACCTATTGAATCTGGAATATCTAAAATCCGAAAGACTAAGGAGAAAAGCAGTCCTTCGATAGCAAATATTAACAAAAGTAAGGAAATTTCATTTATACATTCCATTGATTCTTATAAAATAACTGTAGAATACCTGTGGTGAGATTTGGTGCCATAGAGGACTGAGCATCCCTACCTACCGGTCAGATATGCCGTTTGCTCCTGCAAGATTAAAAAATAACGGGGAAAACCGAACCATTTCAGTGTGTACATATAAATAGTTATCTCACAATTAGATTACATTAAAAACATCTCATTTTAGAAATTGTTCTTATGTAGTAAGAAATATAAACTCCATTTGCATGTAATAGGGATATGTTGCTGCAAAATAGGTTTACTTTGTTATACTGGCAAGTCAACTCTTTAATCATGTTTAGTTGTTAGGATACCGATATTTTTTTGTTTCTAGGAAAATATACTCTTCGAAAAAAGAAACGAATAGTAGGAACAATGCCCTGAAAAATGTATGATAGTTTTGTCATACCTTTTATTTTTATATGAATATGATGTATTCGAGTGAAATGCGTGATTTTTAATGCAATTGTTAGATTGCATATATTCTATGAGTCTCAAAGACAAAAAGAGCTGGTTTTGCAAAATTTTCCAATATATTTTTATAACAATTTTCATTTGTTGAATTTTGATGCAATTCCTTCTGGTACAAAGGGGGTATCAAAATCGGGGGTTCTCGATATTTTGGATATGGTTTTATCTGAAAAATTACGCTTCCTAAAAATGCTTCATCTAAATGTTGCATAGCACAAAAAGGAAAATGAGCAACTGGAAGCAGGGGTATCGCAATCTACAATTGGAAGATGTTTTAATGTTACGCACAGCGACATGCCTTACCAATAAAACATCAACCATTAAAATCGAACACCCAGTATTCACAAAAATATGGTAGACTACGAGTGACATCAGCAGCACAGCATCACTTCAGAGGATTTCGTAAATTGCATGAATGTAATGCAATGACGTCATCTAAAGCATTAGTTATCCCTGAAATGCACAGATCATCTAACAAGACCGTTTTCAGTTGACTACGAATTATTGCAAGAGGATTATTCATGCCATTGTTCTGACCCCACAACACCCTAAATATCGACTTCAAAGATCTCAGATCAATAGAGTATGACCACAGCATCAATGCTGAACATTTTGGTTTGCTACTAGTCCAGAATGTTTATCTGAAAGCCTCTTATAAGTTTAAGAATGCTAATGCTTTGTAATGAATGTTAGACAGATAACTGCCTCCAGGGCGTTGAAAAAGTTGGTGGTGGTAGTGTAATGATATAGAAAACGGTATTATAAGAAAGTAAGATTGATTTGGTTCGAATTCAACGGACTTTGATGGAAAAATGTACTCTTACCATGTTCTACCTAGACATGCCCATCCAATTTATGCAGCATCCTAGAGCCTTATTGCAATCTCACAATACACAGCCACATACGGTTCGTTTGAAACTCTAATTCTTGCAAAGCAACAGCATCCAATTTCTGCCACAGTCATCTAAATCGCTAGATTTAATCCAAATTAAGCAGCACTGGACAAAATGGATTGACATGATTTGTCATAGACAATCGCATTCCAAACTCTACAACAGCTGACCAAAGTTCTACATTTGGAGTGAGAGTATTCCTATAAAGTTTTATTACACACATTTGCTTCCATTGGATGCCGTTTATGGTTATCACTTGTGTCTGCGGGGGGCATACCAGATATTGAATTTTAATAGCCTTAAACGGACTATAAATTTTAATTATTGAGTAAAATTTATGACATTTAGATATTATTCCTGTTGCTTACCACATTTCTGTTTTATCAATGCATCATTTTACTAAATAATCTTTATGTTCAAAGTGTCACTAAAATTCTATGATGCGTTTCCTTTTTTGAAGAGTATATTAATTAGGAATCAGATGAGTCGGACTCTGGGGGTATCATTTTTTTTAAAACTCACAGTCGTCGTTTGAATAAAAATAGCATTGCTATTTGATTATGCGTCGTTGATATGTCAAAGTATTGAGTTGGCAAAATAAGTGTTTCTCGAATGAGACTTTAAATTTTGCATCATTTGAAAGTAAAGATACTCTGCTAATATCGGACGCAGCCGAAATTCATTCGAAATCCAACGGATTGTCGAAAGGTAAAAAGTAAACGTTACAGTTGAATGGATTATCCATCTTTTGATTATTATTCTAAAAATAAAACAAATTATAAATTTCAAGCTGGTATCATAAAGATCAATGTTTTCAGCAATAATTTCAATGATATTTCTGTATGTTCTACTTATTTTCATTTTCTTATTTTCACAAACAAATATAACCAAACCTTACTTATCAAAATAAGCTATTTTGTTTAATCGTTAACGATAAAACGTTCTTCTTTTTAAAGAGTCCATGTATGCTTGGCTTTGTTTAATTTTTAAGCTCCAATAAGGTTTATATAAGTTGTGCAAAAATTAATTCAACTTAAACAGAACAGTTTCGTGTTTTAAAACATTACGAAAGAATTTATAAGAGACTTTTTCTTCTTCAAAATTTGTAAGGAAGTGATTTGTTAAAGCAAATTGTGTGATTGTAATAGCTTTTTGCGTATTTATGTATGGAGTTCCGACAATATCAATTAAACAACATCCCTGGAATTAATTTTAAGTTACATTAGATTTATCATTTGCACATCCTTAATATAATTTGTTCTACAGCAGAAGTTTTTTTTGGAATTTTTCATTATTTAATTATTTCAGAGCGATTGCTTTCCCCTGTAACAACAACACCATATCCTTCTCACATGAGCAATCACATTGCCTTCTACGCCTATATGTCGAAATCCACACCAACAATAACAATGCAGCATCCCTTGTCGTTTGATGTCGTAAAAACCAACTTCGGAAATGGTTATCATTCCACGACAGGGGTATTCATGGTGCCGGTGTAAAGACGAATAATGACCCCCATCGAATAATGACCGGGGGTCATTTTTCGACAGCGAAAAATGACCCCCGGTCATTATTCGACGTAGAAAAATGACCCTTTTGCCCGCAGAAAAAGTGTCACTTCCTAAAAATTTGCAGAACCCACGTGAAGAAAAATGACCCCCGTAGAAAAATGACCCCCTGTAGATTAAATCTTAAATTTTTAGGGGGCAAAAAAAAAAATTAGATGAAGAAGCATATTGGCCAAAAAGCTCACCTGAGCTTATTTGGAATAAACTGATGATATGTTGATCTCATAACATTATACAACTATAGCCATATTTTAAGGTAAATGCAATGATTCAGAATCTAAAGGAGTAAAAGATTTATCAAGCCTTAAGGGTTAGGTAAACATTTTTTTTTTGATGGTGGAAATCATCGAACTGACAGAAAAATCAGCAGTATTATATTATTATATCCTCTGCTTGAAAAGCGGGAGGTTATATAGTGATCAGGATGTCCGTCCGTCCGTCTGTTACGCTTTGAGGTATCCATCTCTTATCCGCAGATCCTCATATATATAAAGATGTTTTTGTGAAACAGCTACGCCCCTGTATGGCAACATAGCGAAGATTAAACTTTTCTTAAATGCAATTTAAATATATTGTTACCCAAAGTAGGGTCTTCTCACAAGAAATACAACTGCAAAATAGGAAAGCCCTAGCACCACTTGTTCAAAAGTAATAGCCAAGGATAAGTTTTTGAAAGGTAGGTCAAAACAAAGGTCAAAGTTGATGATACATTAAGAAAATGTTTAATGTAACAAGGATTACATATGTGAAGTATGAATATCCTAGCCCTTACCGTTCAAAAGTTATGACCAAGGTAAAAAAAATCATAAGTACGGAAATCTCCAAGGTCAAGGTCAAAGGGTCAAGGTTTTTAGTATCCAATGAAAGGCAATGCCAAAAACTACATATTTGAAGTATGAGAGTACTAGTATCTACCGTTTAAAAGTTATGGCCAAAGTAAAAATTTGACATTTTTGTGCAAAATGGGACAAACTCCAAGGTAAAGGTAAAAAGGTCAAATTTAGTGGTACCCAAAGTAAGGCCTTGTCACAAGGAATATATATATTAAATATGAAAGTCATACCTCCAATAAATGAAAAGTTATGATAAAGGTTAAGGTTTTTGCGGACAAACAAACCGCCAGATAGACAGACGGACATACAGACGAACACGATAAAACTATATACCCCTTAATCTTCTATTACGGGGACATAAAAAGAAATTGTCTTCAATTAACTTTTCATATGAGTAAAAGGGTGGAGTAAAACAAGAATTAAGGTAGAACTTATGTCGGAAAAGTCTTTGTCACAAGATTTTCAAACTTTTCAAAATGATAAATTAGTACTTGCTTATCAATTAGTTAAGATGTCATGATATGTTTCCTTGTTTTTTAATCTAGAACAGGCTGTGAAACTTGGTATGGTATTGTAAACACACTGCGACTTCACATTTTCAAATTTTTTTTAGGGGTACTTGTCATAAAGGGAATATGAAAAATCACAAAAATACTTCTTCAAACATAGTCGTTTATAAACTTTTTTAACTGAATAATATTGAACAATATTTTTTCAAGAATAATTTCTTTTTTATTCAATTAACATAAAAGATCAGTCCACCATTAAAAAGAATAGTCAAATGAACTCTATTTTTTTTTAGTCAATTATGCACCCTATATTTGTAAATATTTTTTAGAAGTCTTTGTAACAATGTTTTCAATCTTCAATATGATGAAGAACATAGCCAAATGATTACAAAAAATGATTAAAATATAACTTTTCCCCTCCAACTAATGATGATAGGCTATTTACCGATACTCATATTCTTGACCTTTTTGCACTTACACGGGATTTAATAATTAAATGACTGTTTGGGGTTTCTTTCAGATTAAATATTTATCAGAAATTGTACTTTTACTTTAAAAAGATCATATTTAATAGAAAAATTGTAATCAAACACCAAGAATATGAATAGGTAACAAATAATTGTTAAAAGGAATGCACATCATTTCATTATAGATATCACAAAAATGTACACACGATCAAACGATCTACAACACGTACATCTTTGACTTAGACACATTTCATCAAGATATTACACTATATAGCTGGCAACTAAAGATTTCTTACGATTTATGCATTCCTTCAAAATGGTTACATACCATTCAAATTATTACGAAAGTTGTATGTACATTGTAATTTCATTACACTAGATAGTCTTGGGTTTGTCAACTTCAGGTCTAGATCTAGTAAATAAAAGGTGCCTACATATTTTCTCTTATTCCAGAAATATATTGCCATTAAGCATTATAAACCAAAAAATATATGAATTGAATCAAGATTATGTTGGCATGATTGAATTCTGTGAATTTCAAAATGCAGTATTTTCTACCATTTTTATTGAAGCTGTCAAGTACGGGAAAAAGTGGCATTGAATTAATTATGACGTCTTAATGGGTTAGCACAGGTTTAACACATTTACAAGTTATGATGTCATACGAAGTAGGTTCTACGTTAAAAGAAATGTAATGAATACTGTGTGCTAAATCAAAAGTTTATGTCTACATGTATAGTTTTTGCATTAGAATGACTGTGTATTTTACACTAGCCCATAGCTTTACAGAGAATATTTTTAGGTCTTATACTTACCCCACCCCCTTTCTTATTTAGGAGGAAGTCAATATTGAACAAAAGCAAAAAAAAAACACCCTACCTTTATTTTTCTATAAGAAGGAAATAAAAATAAGCTATAAATATAATCTACTTTTCTACTAATTTTTAACTGTTACTTTGCCACAATACTTTCAAGTATACCTCCACCAACATTTAAAGTATGCTTTAATCATGGCGAAGTCAATTATGATATGATAGTACTTGTGTAAAGGCTTAACTTCATTTCAATATTTTATCTAAAGCCTTTTTCAGAATCATTGAAAGGTATAGAGTTTTATTTATATTTTTGCTTTTCATGTATTTTTTTTTTTTTTGATTTAACGTAATGTTCTTTTTTTTAAGGGGGGGATAAAAATTTCCTCCTTTTTCATTGTCAAATAGGATTTGCCAAACTTAAACAAACTAAAAGTGGAAATGACAGAAATTAAAATTTTTCCTATTAAAGAGTATTTAAACCTGATTTTTGCATGGTTTGATTTCTAAAAATAAGTGGAATATCATTCTAGAAGCTAACTCTATAAGAAGGAATATTAAAAAGAAATTTTATTTACTTGACAATTAAAGAATCTCTTTTCAAACACAATTTTAGCATTGAAAGACTACGTGAATCTCTTTATTATTTCATACGAATTTTTGTATTTTTCTGGTTACAGAAAATGTAAAAATTAGTTTCTCTGTAAAAAAGATATCAAAGAGTGTATATTTTGTATCACTTTAAAGGGGGTCATTTTTCAATGGGGGTCATTATTTTATAGGACTAACATATAAAATAATGACCCCCTAGGACCCTTTTTCTACAAAAAATGATTTTTTTCTACGGGTGTGGGTCATTTTTTGTCGTTGAAAAATGACCCCCCGGTCATTATTCGATGGGGGTCATTATTCGTCTTTACACCGGAAAGCGGGGTTTATGTGTTTACTTGGACGATCAGAGTTTCTAGTGGTAAATATCACTCCACACAGTTGATGGTGAATACGGATGAACTGGGTATAATTTACACAAATATCTTAACTGGTTCAGACGTTGAAGGAACAGGGATTGTAGTGGCGCACGTCGATAAGGGAGATTACTTCTACGTGAGGACGCATGGTTCGTGGAATGATGGATCTATTACTAATGATCAAGGGGAGAAATCGTCGTTTGCAGGATGGAATCTATTTTAAATGTCCGATTGAATATCTTTAGAAAATGAAAACCAAACAACTTTAGCAAAATCAAAAGGTCAATATCATTCAATTGGATTTTCAGACTTTATTACTAAATTGACATTTTTAAGTATAAGGCTAATAACAAACGTGTGGATTGAAAACCCAGTCACATTTCCAAAAAGATCATCGGCGAGGCCGATGGTTTTTGAAGCAAAATGGGACTCTTCGGGTGACAGTCGGCAGTTCATCGGTCTTGCCCGATTTTCATCTCTTTTTTGTCGGTCGATTAATGTTGGTCCAAGTTATCATTTTTTCTTTGTCGGTGGCCGATTTCTTCAAGTGAAATTATCCGTCAACGAACCTTCGATCACCGTCCAACCGCCAGCGGTCAGTTTATCAAATTAAACAAAATTTTGATGCATGGATTGACATGTATTTTTTGAACGGAAATAACATAAATAATTAATCCGAAAGAAATAAAGAAATATTAAGTATTCCTTGGTGCTTAGATATGCGCCATTTGTCGTTTTTACATAATTCTATCCAAAATTTTGCACACATTTTCACCATTGAGTCACAATCTTACAAAATTTTGCCACTTTGCCTTTACAAGCCTTACTCACATCGCTTAAAATCTGAATATAGATCTATGAAAAATCTTGCTCATTTTTAAATTAAAAAGGGTTTTTTTGAATTACTTACGGTATTTTCGTTTCGGCCAATCAAGTATTTTCAGCCAACAAGTCCAGAAAAATTTAGTCGCCCTACCATCGGTTTAAAGTCAGACGAGACGTTCCTTAAATATATGTTTTGTATCTCTTTGTATCATATGAAAACATTCATATTTGTCATCATCTTCTTGTTTTTACATTGTTTTTAAAATGATTTTAATTAAGTACTCCAAAAATTGTGATATAGGATATTCAGAAGATTATCCATAAGATTTATATAAGAAATATGACCCTGTGGAATCTTGTCCAAATACCTGGTAAGGTATCCTAATTTTTTGTGAGGAAACTTGTTTAAGTACCTTAACTTCAATGACAAATTCTAAGGAAAAATTATATAGTTTTGAGGAACGTGTCGTCTGATCTTAAATGTGACCTACGCATTAATGCCCTATCTTAGTTTTTTATCATATGCATAGTAATTTTGAGCGATGGAACCGCAATTCATGTTTCCTGAGTCAGACAATCTGTTGTTATAGTGGGACTCATTATTTTAATCCTGTCTTTGCTCCTCTGAGTCTAGGAGGCAAAAGGACTACAACGTTGTCATGAGTTCTATATATCTTGTTGTTAAATTACTCAGTAATATGCATTCATCAAAGAAGTTATTCCCAAATTCTATTCACATATGATGATTAATCAGTGAAGATAAAGTAATTGATGAATCAATTGAATCAAAATGAATTAATCAAGAATTCCAAAATGTATAAAGCAAAATTTATTTCATAGGTTTCAATAACAATTGATGAATAAAGATGAGACAAAAATGCGTTATCTTTTCACAGTAAATATTTTTCAAATATTATAGCGTGGGCGGGAATGGATATAATAGAAGTGCACAAGCACAAGTTTGCATGGTGATAAAGAAAAATGGGAATGTATAAGCATTTACAAGTACAAGCATATTTTCATTCTCACAGTTTCCTTGGTGCTTTTTTTCAATGGATCCTGTACAAGGTTATATTTTCCTCATTTGACTGTTAAGGCCTGTTAAGACCTTTGGCCTATGATTTTGAAACAAATATGGATAGTAATGCCCAAGTAAGCTAGCATTGGATACCATACAAGTTTTGGGCAAATTACATTGTAAAGTAATGCATTACATTACCATTACTTTAAGAATTTGGTCATTAAATAACCATTTCCTTACTCAAATTTCTTAAAGTAATGCATTACCATTACTATTACTTTTTCAAGTTTTTAAAAATAAAAATACATGTACAAATCTTGATTTGCAAGTAAATTCATAAGTATGCATCGAACCATTTCAATACTAAACATAATGAATGATAATTAAAATGTTATTTCAAGTGCTTGTATTTATTATATTGTAAATAATTTACATATCTTTTTTATTACTGCTAGGCAGTTCAAAATATTTAATTGTCAGTAATATAAAACATGTACAATATGCACTTTTTGTTCTACAACTCATAGAGAAATTCATCTTTTGGGGCACTTTTATCCCTGCCAAAAACCATCTGATAACAAAGCCTTATGAAAAAATAAATGTAGTGACAAAGTTGAAAAATGGTTATACAGTATGTACAATTTGCTCTGATAAGGGTAGAATGTCTGCATGTCCTCTATATGTACATTCTTTTTGGTACAATGGACTTGGCATGATCAGCTTAAGGTAGCCCAGATCAATGTTTTATAAACACGGTCAGGAGAAAGTGACTGGTATTTTGGAGCACTTCTCCAAACAATACATACGTTACATGATTACAGAGACTAACAGTGTGTTTTGATGCCTCTCTAGCTATATATTGAAAAGTTGGCATTTTTCAGTAAACAGTGTACATTAATTGATGTACCTCATACCTTGATTACTTTACAAAAAACACAATCTATTTTATAAATGATTCTTTTAAAATCTTATCTAAAATAAGTAAGGTACGTGTAAGGTACGTGTACTTTCAACAGAATGAAAATATTTTCTTTCTTTTTTTATTTCCACTTTGGATAAAATAATGCAAACGGGTTTAATTGAATCCCATTTGGGCAAGTAGTCCCAACCTCTTATATTGGATTCTACCGACTGTAAACATGACCAGTCGACTATAATTATGATACCAACCTGCACAACCTCTTCCATTGCTTCAGCGAATTCTGCGGAAATCTGAAAAATCTCCACCGGCAAGTGGTGGTGTCTCCATATGAGTGAAAAATTGTGGAAAAGGATTCTAAATAATATACCGATACAATTAATCAATCGATCAATCAAATGATTTTGTCTCAATTTATGATACTTGCATATCTCAAAATTTTCATATAAGTTGTAGAATGAAAATGTCAATGATATACATGTATGCATATTGTTCTGGAGCAAGTCAGCGCTCTATAATTTGTATAGAAAAAATTGAACAGATTATATAGTTCTTAAACATGATTAAAATGGTTTAAATAAAAAGGATACATTATCGAAGATGCACCTAGCAGGAGTTTATCAAGGTGACAAGAGAGGGTTTAATAATATAGGGTGTTTCTCATTACCCTTCCGAAACAATGCAATACATGTATTTGCTCTAAAAAGCCCTATTATTATCCAAAGGTAAACCGTTATGCTATACTCTGTCTACCACATATGTTGTTTTCTCAGTGTAAAAGTAAGTCGTCGATCGTTAACGTCAGCATTTCTCCCAACAGATCATTAGTCGACTAGAAATATAATATATTTGGGTTTAGGAATGTTTGTCTATGTTGATTAAAGACATATATTTATTTATTTTCAAGAACACAAAAAAGCAAAATAAAAAAAAATTATTTTATTCAATATCAAATCATATAATTATATATTATTTAAACCTCAAAACCATAAACACATTAAAAATTCTAAACGTAAATAAATACAAAATTCAAAACTTGCAATTAGGATATAATTGTTAAGTTCGTCAGAAATGAAAAAAATATAGGAAATTGATATTTTATCTACTTTAAATCTTTAATAAGCCATAACTATCTGCGTCACGCTTCGCAGTAATATAAGCAGTAAAATACTATGCCGAATGTATCTTATATCTAAATACGTGGTAGCTATGGATATATTTTAAATGCTGAAAAAATTAAAGGTCGATATTAACTTTTGATATTTCCTAGTCAGACTCAAACACCAAAACAAAAAATAAATAACATATTTGACCATATGAAAAAAATCATGAAGCTATATGCTATGTCATTTTAGAAAAAAAAACTTTCGTGTGTACCATTGAAACAGTGTAGCCATATTTTTTTTTGTAAGATGTTTAATGATTGTTTTCCAAATATTTTGACCATTGGAATAAGACACCAAGTGATTCACATTAGCAAACAGTTACTGTCACTTTTCTATAGTTGCAAACGTTAACATTTGAATAGTGCGACTCCATAATTATTGAATTGTTGAAAATGGTTTAAGTGCCAATTATCAGCTTAACCATAACACGAAAACATATAAGGTTCTTTAATACAATTTTTCATACTTTAAGTTAATCTATCCCGATACATTTCAACGTGCTTATTTGCCCTTTTCATAACCTTTCTTAAATTGATCAGAGTCAAAATGTCTTTTACATTAGAAGAATGAGGATCTTTTCCGTAGTTAACTTGTGGCATTACATCACATTCATCAATGCATGTCAACTGTGATACTTTGGATATTTTGTGCTTAACCTCTTGGCTCTGAAATATTTTCCGTAGTTCCTCTTCATGACAAAAAGACGCTCGAAGATTGTCGGATTTTGTCATCAGGACAAGCTGAGGGACATCTGTTTAGTGAGATTATAATATTCATCATAAAGATTAAATCTTAATGCAAAAAAGACCGCGTACGGTAAAGTATGTTTAGAAGAAACGTCACTCATATAGTATCTTTAATTAATATATATAAATAAATAAAACTTTGCATAAAATTTATTTGAACCATCTTAGTTCCCTCCTGTATTGACTTTTAACGAGTTTAAAAATCGAATTTTCAAATCAATCAATTAATTCAAAACAGGCATGAATATCAATGAGCATACATACGTGTCACTGACAGTTTTTCTCGTAATTCTTTGAAGGTATCACTCACAACCTTAGAGTCCATAATTGCTGAAGCTTGCACTGCATCTAAAACATAGATAACACAGTGCATCTTGTCTGCCATGGTAGGATTTGATCGATAGAATGGATCCGATTCCGAGATTTGTCTTCCTTTTGTAACCTTTGTAAAATATATATGTTTCAATAGTTTAAATTTTATAAGGGCACGGAGAGATATTCATTTTCAATAAAACAGAAAGCACTGTGAATCTAAAGAAACCTGATGTACTAAGTAGATACAAGGTCACAGATAACAATTTATATAAAGCAACAAAAAGAACCAATGGCATGAACATAAAATTGACATTTTTACGCCTCAGGACAAAGAAAAAAGTCAAAAGTCATTTAACAAAGGAAACTGATAAATGAAAAAAAACTAACTATGCTACTAGACTACTAATTACTATATATACATGTACTTGTCAAAATTCGTAAGTTATCCCTAGCTTTCTTTACTTGAAAAAGTTCAAAACTTTAATATCAATTTACTAGTTGCTTAAAAATCTGCCTTTAATTTCCAATGTTTACCTTTTAAGGCGAAAAAAAAGAAGAATTGTAATTGGATGTGTAATACTCGACCGTGACCGTTTTTGTTAGAATGTATGAAGTTCGAGTTCAATATGTTTTTCGGGTGTATGTTTTCATATATTTTACTTCCATGTGTTTTCCATCTTTAATTAATCGATAACAAAAACATTAAAAGGCTTGGTTAAAAATGCGATGTATGTCCACACAACAATGTGCAAAAGAAGCTGAAATGTCCAAAGCTGGTCGTCGTTAAGAAAATTTTTTTCCCTTTTTTTTCGTCTTTATTTTACTTAAAACCTGTATAATAACGACCCAAAAGACCTAAAAAGCATACTTGAATTCCTAACAATCATTAAAAATTGCTAGATTTTAACAAGCACCACAAAATCATTCTAGATTTTATCCAAAAAAAAATCAATGGAAGCAGAACCGGGAGTACCCTCCCCTCAATGTCAAACTAGATGAGTTGGGAATACATGTAAGGGACGTTATGTAACTATTGTCGGTAATGCACAAAAAAAATTTGGTTAGCCCCTTTGTCATCCATATCTCAACCCTTGTTAGCATGAATGGGAGAAGATTTACTGGAATATGAGAAAGCTTTTCCAGCAGCAGAATCTAGTGAACTAGCGGACGACCTAGTTTACACATGGAAAAATCATTCAATAAAAGAATTGTTCTTAAATGGTGTGAACTCTATAAGAAGGGTTTGTCTTCCTGTGCATTCGTTTGAATGAAGGATAATGCAGCATTCGACGTTGCGAAGTTGAAATTTTGGATTCCCATAACGTTCCTGCACTTTGTGTTAAAGCGCTTTAATAAAATGAATTAAGTGAAAAAATTGTTTTGCTACTTTTTTATCCTGTATACTTCTTAAATTATATTGTCAAAATAATTCAATATAAAAGCCGTGTAAAGCAAAAACTTGCACAGGGACTCAGAAATTGTGATTAGAAGTTTATAACTGATCATTAAAGAAAGAAATCTGAAACGTTTTGAAGTGTCTAATATTAATATCATGTGTATGATATTTTAATATTTTTACCCATATCCCAAACACAACTAAATTCATATAATTCTGAATATTGAATCAAACTCGAAATTGAAAAACAGAACTAATTTCTGCAACACCGTATGTGGCTGTATATGGTTTTATGAATTTTGTAAAACTATCTATGCTACATAATAAAATGCTGTGCATTCATACTATAGTAGAGCTGTTGCTGAGTATGGGGATGCGATCGTCAATGACGGATATGACTATGTGTATTATCAGACTGAGATACGTTTTTAGGTTTCTTGGCTAATTGAAAGTGATTTAAAGTGATTTGCAAGTTGGACATCGCTTAGGACCATTTTCTTCTAGAATTCTTTTAATATAGACCGTATCAGACCTACTTGCATCAAATATTATTTTCTCATCATAAAACTACCGCCACTAAATCTATAAACAGATGTGTAATTATGCTCTCTGATCCGAAAATCAGGCATTCCAATAAATAATTTGGACTAAAAACTAATTAAACCATACTTTTCCACAATGTTAAGGTAACTTTATGTTTTTTTTATCTGACACCTATGAAGTCGAAATTATGGCATCAGAACAATGAGTCCGTTAGCGATAATTCCAGAATTCTGTTGTCAATTGCAAACTGCTTATTAGATATTCATACAGTTCAGAAATATCTTATGCTGTAGACAATGTTATTTTGAGACATATATGAAAATAATGCAAACAACTGAGGCGAAACGTAAATGTTATTATATTTACAATATTTAACGACTGAAGCAACAGAAGTCTTAGTTTTATCTTTAGTTATATCCCATTTGGACTATTGCAATGTGGTTCTGTATGGTATATCGCAAGGAGAAATCAACAAAATGCAAAGAATTCAAAATATGTGCGCAAAACTAGTTTTAAACCGCAAAAAATATGACAGTTCTAAGAAAGCCCTTTCTGATCTTCATTGGCTACCAATCAAATGCAGAATATCTTTTAAAATTCTAACATTCATGTACAATTGTTCTGTTGGCCAAGCACCGGAGTATTTAAAAGAACTGTTAA
>PRKT01000449.1:105321-118891 GCA_003671525.1 Saccostrea glomerata | reverse complement strand
TATGTGTAAAAAAAAAAAAAAAAGGACTTTATGAATATGTATAATTTATGTATATATGTAAATATCTTTTATTTTCTTAATGTACAACGCCATTGAATACGTTTTATGTAAAAATAGGCGTTTAATTAAATAAACAAGTTTCAAGTTTCAAGTTTCAAGTATTAATATCACGCGTGGTCTGCCAAATGTGTTGAATCATACTGTCGGTGTCTGTTTTAAATTTTCGATATGATGCTTTGTACAATGTAAAATTGCAAATATAGATTGTGATATCCCTGCATCCAGTCCCAGAATTTCTTTCTTTTCTCTCTTTTTTAGCAATATGTAATATTCAAATAAAGCATGGCGCATTTTTAAATAGAGCCAATTTTCAGAAAAATACAGAATCAAACAAGATGCGTTTGTGAAACATTATGCGCCCGGCGGCAACAAAGTTATTTTTAGCATATAGGTCACAGTCAAGATCACACTCAAGGTCATTGGTCATTTGAAAGAACTTGATAAGTGAAGTACGCACACCAAATATGAAGTCCCTATCTCTCATGGTTCAAAAGTTATGGTGAAGGTTAAAAAAAGCTATTTTTAGCATATAGGACACAGTCAAGGTTCCAAGGCAATTGTCCTTGGTATTATGTGAAAGGGCATAATAAGTGGAGTATGCAAACCAAATATTAAGTCTCTATCTTTCTTCGTGCAAAAGTTATGGCAAAGGTTAAAGTCTGCCGCCCAAAAAGCTATATTTAGTGTGTAGGTCACAGTAAAGGTCATAAGGTCATTGAACATGGTGTCATTTTAAAGAACTTTATCACTGGTGTATGCAAACCAGGTATGAAGTCTCTATCTTTTATGGTACAAAAATTATGGCGATGGTTAACGTTTGCAGAAAAAAAAAATTAGCATATAGGCCACAGTCAAGGTTATGATGAAGGATAAAGTTTGCAGACAAACAGACAAGACAAAAACAAAATAAGCCTAAGATCTTTCGATCCGGGCGCATATACATCGAGAACTTAGTATTTGTTAGTCCTTTTTGTACTTGAAGAATGTGCATCAAAAACCAACAAAAGAAGAATGTTATAGAATGTTAAAATGTTGCTACTAAATAATGCATTTTATTCAAATGAATAATCTCCAACTAAAGGATAAAATGAATGTTCTATTTCATATTCATCATGGATTTATACATATATTATTTTTAAACTGCAGATATGTTTGTACTCACCTTGTATTTATTTTTGATGTGGCCGTCAACAAATAACTTAACGTCATTTATCGGGACCTCTTCTAAATCATTTAAACCCCGGCAATCAAATAGGTGGAGTTTTAAAGTTTCCCTTTGCCTTGGGTTGCATTTAGTTTTCTCAATATAAATTGGTGCTGTTTCAATCTAAAAACAAAACAATTGACGCATGGGTCCATAATGCTAATATTTTGTAAAGTTGTGTCTGTTGCTTTTCAATTGAAGATTGTGTAACATATTTTTTTTCATTTTGTTCTGAGGAAAATGTTGACGCATGCCTAATTTCTTGGGGCGATGATTTACAAATCTTTAAACTTTTTTTTGAAAGAAATAGAAATAACGAATAATATTCAATCTAAAAGCCCATTTCAACAATAAAATCAGGAGTAGAGCAATCATAAATCTCTAAAGCGTCAGAGGTGGGATCAAGTACGATGGAGAAATAGCATCCCCTGTGGTCTCATTGTTATTATAATGGTAAAGGATTATATCTATAAAAATTAATTTTGAAATATTGATTTTAAAGCAATTCATATGAAAAGCGGTAGTCAACATTCAATGATTAATCATAAACCCCTGTGTGAAGATGACAATGGCCTGGTGCTACAAAAATAAGGAAAGTGACAATAAGAAGGTTGAAATCATCACATCTGTTATATTATGTGTTGTTGATAGGTTCAATTTACGTCTTTGTCTACTAAAATATCCACCTAAGCAACATATTTGTCAGTCTCTGTAGCATCTTTTGTCTCGAATGGGTGAATCAAATCTATGAGCAAATAAAAAGAATATTTTTTTATAGATTAGAAGTCTACGAGAAGGATATGGAGATAACGAACAGTATTCAATTTCAACGTCCATTAAACAATATACAAAATTAGAGCAGAGCAAACACGGACCTCCGAAACATCAGACGTGGGATTAGGTGCCATGGAGGAGTGAGCATCCCCTGCCGACCGGTCACACCCACCGTGTGCTCGTTGTCATGATCAGGAAATAACGGAAAAAACCCGTCGTCAATTCAGTGTATAAATAGTGGACTAACAATTGGTATGAAAAACGTCAGTCAGCATTTGACTCAATGATAAATTGTATTTGCTGACAAGGTCATTGTATCGACCATAGATTCATTTAAATTCGTTTTAATTTCATAATAATAATGAAATATAACATTCACTCAGGAGACTTCTTTTCATGTTAACGTTTTTGAATAAATGTTGCTTCATATAAATACAGAAAAAAAGTGTGCTTATATTGGGTGTTAATATATTTATAATTGGTATCGGAAACACGTGGTGTTGTTTGTTTACGTGTTTAGAAAGTATTTATAGTATCTAAGATTTGATTGGATTTTAACGATTGATATGAGTTCAAATGAAATCGTGCGGAACAGGTAGTTTACCTGTGTCCAGGTATTAAGAATTAGAAGTTATTCGAGGTTTCGCTGCGCTTAGTGCAACAAGTAAAAAGTCGAATAGATGTCTCGGCAAAAAACAGATTTCTTGGCCCAATACCGGGAGGAAGATGAGTCTCTAGACGAAACTGTACTACAAGAACCCGCTGGTGAACGGAAAACCACTCGCAAGACGGCTAATTCTGCGGAGACCTCTGGACACTCTAGCCCCCGTGTAAGTGCGGACTTGGCCGATACATTCAACCTGTTCAAGTCTTACCTGGACAACAAACTTGATACTCTCAAGGAGGAACTCTCTACGGGTAACGACATCGAAAATTTAACAAAAACCATTAAAAAGGAGGTCTCTGTAAAATTCAAGAGTGAAGGGAACAAAATTCAGTTTAACTTTAATACTGAAATATTGGGTGATTTGAATAAACTTAAAAAGCGCATTTTAGATTCTTCCACATTGAGCATCGTTACAGAGCTCATTTCCAAGGTTACTAAACGTAACAAGCTCATCAGGATCGCTGATAAATCTCCGGCCGGGTGGTCGACAGTCCGTGAGTATGAAAGTGATGATTTGGCGTCCGACTCTGAGGACGAAAAACGTCTACGTCAAGCTGAAAACCGAGCATTACGAGCTATCAAAGAAAAACGCCGTTTTCAGCCATACTCCAAGTCTGGTTCTGCAACACCTTCGCTACCTGATGGTAGGTCTGGTGGTTTTGGCCGTAATTTTCGTCCCTACAAGCGTAAGGAGGCCTCTCCATACGACGTGTGCTACAACTGCCATAAGCTCGGCCATTGGAAATCCGCATGCACTGCCCCAGCCAGAACCAACAACCCAAGCACAAGCTCGTCAACCCAGTGATTATGAGAATCAGTATGTATATTTCGTTGATGAATCTATTTTTACTGATCAGTTTGAATCATTTGTACAGCAAGTAAATTATTTTGAAAATTTACCTGATATTGGTAAAGGGGTGAAAGGCAGTTTACGCAAACATTTTGAGTTTTGGAAGTCCATAAGCACTAATGAGTTCATATTAGATACTATCAAAAATGGTTATGTTATTCCTTTTGTTACAGTACCACCACGCATGAGACTAAATAATAACAAATTTGCAATGAAAAACCAACAATTTGTTGATCAGTCTGTTTCAGATCTTTTTGAGAGCGGCTGCGTACAAGAGGTCCCTTTCAGCCACATGTGGTCAGTCCACTAAGTGTTGCAGAAAATAGAGGGTCTGGTAAAAAGAGACTTATTCTGTTTAAATTTGATCTAAAGTCAGGCTACCACCACATAGATATTTGTAAAAGTCAGATTACTTTCCTTTCATTCTGTTGGAAAGATTAGTTTTATTGTTTCAATGTTTTACCTTTTGGTCTAACGTCTGCACCTTATATTTTTACCAAGTGTCTAAGACCCATCGTGAAGTATTGGAGAAGCTGCGGAATTGACATTGTTTTGTATCTGGACGACGGTCTTGGTTTTGGTAAAGATTTACAAACGTGTGTTAAAGCATCAAATTTAGTTCAAGAGACTTTAGAAAAAGCAGGTTTGCTAATTAATATTGAAAAGTCTATTTTTCAGCCTGTCCAGTGTTTGGAGTGGTTAGGGTTGGTATGGGATACCAGTGTATTTTCTCTACGTATACCTGAAAGACGAATTTCTGATGCTCAGAACTCGATAGAATTTCTTATTGATAGATTTCCCAACTTTACAGCTCGAGATCTCGCAAAAGCGGCTGGGAAAGTTATTTCCATGTCACCAGTTGTTGGTAATGTAACAAGTTTGATGACCAGACACATTTATTTAGCTATAGAGAGCAGAAGTCATTGGGATTGTTTAATCAGTTTTTTATTTCCAGAAGCAGTAAAATCAGAGTTGCAGTTCTGGAAGGAAAATCTTGATAAGTTGAATCAGAAACTGTTAGTTAAAGACTCGTTACCAATAACGCTTGTGTTTTCAGATGCCAGTGACGTTGCAGCTGGTGCATATACTGTAGAAGCTGACGAAAAGGTTTTTCATAAAACTTGGTCATTGAATGAATCTGTTATGAGCTCCACGTGGAGAGAACTTAAAGCTATACAGTTAGCTTTAGAGTCATTTGCCAGTTCATTTATTGGAAAGAGTTTACTTTGGCATACTGACAATCAAAATTGTGTTAAAATTGTACAACGAGGTAGCACTAAATTACATTTACAAGATTTAGCTTTAGACATTTTTTCTAAATGTGTTGAAAATTCTATTTCGTTGAAAATTTGTTGGATACCTAGAAACGAAAACACAAAAGCAGATTATTTGTCTAATTTAGTCGATTATGAAGATTGGCAAACAACTCAAGAGTTTTTTAGTTTTGTTGACCAAATGTGGGGTCCTCATACTATTGATAGATTTGCAAGTGTGTATAACACAAAGTTAACGAGGTTTAACTCCCTTTTTTGGTACCCGGAGACTGAAGCAGTTGATGCTTTTACCCAAAACTGGTGTTTTGAAAATAATTGGTTAGTACCACCTATTTGTCTTGTGAGTAAAGCTATAAAACATGTAATAGCGTGTAAATGTGTGGGTACATTAATTGTTCCAAAATGGCCGTCTGCTGCATTTTGGACGTTACTGTTTGATGAAAATATGAAGTATAAACAGTGTGTAGTTGATGTTTTGGAATTTTCTCCATATCAGAATATTTTTATGCATGGCAAAAATTTGAACAGCCTGTTTGGCTCTGACAGCTTTAATTCTAGAGTATTAGCTGTGAGACTCAGTGGAGTCTGATGACATGGCCTTAGAAGGCATGGTCTGTGTACATATTAATGTTTGAATTTATTTTGTGTTTATTTTGACAAGGCCAAGTTTATGGCAAGGTCAAGTTTTATTATTAGATTGACATGGCCCTCAATTAGAATGCATTTCTTTTTAAGCCGGCACGGTCAGGAATGGAAAGACAAGGTCGTGCATATCGACAAGGTCTACTGCGACAAGGTCTACTGCGACAAGGCTTGGGTTTCCAAGCATGGTCGGTAATATCACTTTTATTTTAGTTTTGCAGATGTTTTCAAAACTGGAAATTGGATTTCGTTATGGAGGACCTCTCATCCCTCCTTACAATCGCTGGCAAATAAACTTCCTGATTTAATCATGAATTCCAAGGCTGAAAACACAAGAAAAACGTACGGATATGCCTTCAATAAATTTCGTAAGTGGTGTTTTACACATAATATTTCATATCTTCCTGCAACGGATTTCCATGTATCGTTATACTTAACAAGTCTCAGTAATACATGTAGCAGTACAGGGACAATTGACGAGGCTTTTTATGCAATTAGCTGGGCGCATAAATTGGCGGGATTTCATAATCCCTGTTCATCCGAACTTACTATTTCAGCCAGAGAGGGATGCCATAGAACTATCGGGAAACAGTTGATAAATAAAAAAGAACCTATTACCTCCAATATACTGAAACAATTGTGTGCTCTTTACGGAGGGGAATCATGTTCTTTGTTAGATATTAGAATATGTTGTATGTGCTTATTAAGTTATGCTGGTTTTTTAAGATTTTCAGAACTTGTTCATTTGAAGAGATCAGATATATGTTTTTATGACAATTATATGACTCTTACTATCCAGAAAAGCAAAACAGATCGTTATAAAGAGGGGAGCAATGTAGTTGTGTCATGTACGGATGAAATTACATGTCCTGTGAGAATGACCAGAAGATATCTCAGTCTAGCAAACATTAACGACAAATCTAATGAATATTTGTTTAGATCTATCACTTATTGTAAAAATTCTAATACATACAAATTAAGAGGAGAGAAGTGCTTGTCATATACAAGGGCTAGAGAGATTCTTCTGGACGCGCTCGCATCATTGGGTTTAGATAGAACTAAGTTTGGTCTGCATAGTCTTCGCGCTGGCGGGGCTACTGCAGCGGCCAACCATGGTGTTTGTGATAGACTATTTAAAAAACATGGCCGGTGGAAATCTGAGACTGCTAAAGATGGATATGTGTCAGAAAATCTTAGACAGCAAATGTCAGTTACGAAAAATTTGGGTATATAAAGTGTGGGTTTTTGCTTCTGTCTTTATTGGTCGAGGTCTGTTGCACAGACGCAGGCGATGCCGTTCCTAAACATGTGTTGGAGTTTTGAATTTATAAATAATTTATGTTCGGTTGAACTGGTGAATTAGAACATAAATATATTTATAATTGGTATCGGAAACACGTGGTGTTGTTTGTTTACGTGTTTAGAAAGTATTTATAGTATCTAAGATTTGATTGGATTTTAACGATTGATATGAGTTCAAATGAAATCGTGCGGAACAGGTAGTTTACCTGTGTCCAGGTATTAAGAATTAGAAGTTATTCGAGGTTTCGCTGCGCTTAGTGCAACAAGTTCCGCCCACCCACCCTACTTTATAATGTATATATCTGATATGATTTAATATTTTCGTTTTTTATTTTGTAGAATGTTGTTTCAAAGAAGAATATTATTTGTAACATTTATGTATAATAAATGTCTGTTGCACAGACGCAGGCGATGCCGTTCCTAAACATGTGTTGGAGTTTTGAATTTATAAATAATTTATGTTCGGTTGAACTGGTGAAATAGAACATAATTAGAAATAATATAGAAATCAATCAATTCTTTAGATCAAACACATAGGCTTCCCTCACCAATGTTTAAATATCATGTATTTTAAAACGGAACAAGGTGAATAAGTTTAGAAATTACAAACACCGGTGATGCATGCATTCATGTACAAAATTCCAAATCCAAACTTCTAAAAATTCTCAAGATTTTTACGGACAAACGTTGGACAAAGTAATATCCGACTCTGTAGATGCCACACAGAGCCTCTCAAATAAGACCCCGTATAATGGATCGATGGTGTTTCATTTAGGCTGAAAAACAATCTGTGAATACATTATTTAGTTTACATAAATTAAAGGATTAATCATTACATTTAAAATTTAAGTAACAGTCTCCTCACTACATTTCACTAGTGAATTACATGATATTCAATTTTTACCAATTACTTTGTAAGTTAATTTTATTATGTAAATGGCTTTTTATCTGTTTATCTGTCTGTCTATTCGTCTATGTACCTCCAGATCTATTTTTTAAAAAGTTTTTATCCAAGAAAACCTTCGATAAGCAATATATATTTCATCTATCCAATAAATAATTGAGAATGATAAAAATTTTAAAATCGCTTGTGTATATAGATATAGTGTTAACTTTTAATATACATTCGACAATACGTACGAATTGAGTTACAGACTTTCCTTGTGTCGATCTCAGCACTGTAAATGGACGAAGTATTTCTTTGTCATCACTCAAAGCTGTAGCACATGCATTGAAAAATGATGATTTTCCAGCAGCTGTTGAACCAACTAATAAACAGTTAAGGAAGTCTAAGTCGCCTTCAATTTGAAGTTTCCCTACTTCCTCTCTGATTGACTCCAATGACTGAAATTATTATAATTATATTAAGTTCATTTTAAAGAGTTTTCAAACCTTCTATATAAAATGATGTATCTCGCATGTTGGAACTTAAAAAGTGACTTACAGTGTATATGTTCACATTGTCCAACAAACAACGTTTGCATCAAGGAATGACAGTCCTTTTTATATCCCCGATTCAAAATTTGGAGGGTACATGTATAAAGTGATTAGGATGTCTGTCCGTCTGTCCGTTATACATGTAGCTGTACGTTCGTCCGTCTGTACGCTTTGGGGGTACCCATCTCTTATCCGCAATTCCTCTTATACCTCTGAATGATATTAAAAGAGACTTTCATAGAATCTTTGTCGCATAATAGTATTGTGCATATCCTATTTTACTTTTAAATCTGACACATTTGTCGGGTTTCCAATAGCTAAACATTGATCTTTCATTCTTTCTATAATATTAAAAGGTACCCATCTCTTTTTCTCAACTTTTATTCACAACTCCCCTATACTGGAATTAAATTTGATATTAGTTTTACAGATTCTTTATAGCCTAATGCCATTTTGCCCCTTTTATTTCAATTTTTGATCTGACATTTATTTTGGCTCTCCAAGGGCAAATCATGGACAATTGCTTTTGATGTCTAGGTCATTGTATCGAAAATTAAACTTACGAGATCTTGACTTCAAACGAGACAGCTTAATTTTTTATCATCAACTAGTTTGTCAATAATTTACCTCGTTTTAGAAATTGTGCATACGTAGAGCATGCACTTGCGTATCAAATCAACTGGGATATATAAATCCCGTATCAATAAATGTCACATTTAAAGAAGGTACTGTGCCTTTCCTAAATTAGGTAACATTAATTTTAAAGTTTACACGCCCTAGTCCTACTCGTGATCGGCACTCAATCCTGTTTTTTTTTTGTTCATCAACTTCACCCATGTTCTTGTAAATTTTAAAAATATATATATTATAATACTTAATTAATTCAGGAATCATTTAAAATTTCCTATTTGTGGTCGGCACCAAATCTTGATTTATTGTTCGTCAAGTTCACACTTGTTAGTTTCAATTCTTAACAGTCATTTTTTCTTTATTATTAACTCATTCATAAATTATTTAAATGAATATTTTCTTACTTCTTTTGTATCATTTAATTGGAGTTCTTCATAAATTCTGAATGGTTTATCCAAAAGTGGAGGCGGACCTAGAGAGAAAAAAATACAAATACATTTTCTAAAATAAGTATTTTACCATAGACTCCAGTGGCAATTAAATATCTTACGTAAAATGAAGAAAGCATTATTTTACAATTAAATAATTAAGGCATTCATTATTTATATGTCCTAAAACTGCAATTAAAAAGGATGGTTTAATCCTATTCTTGTGTTTAGGTAAAAACTAAAAGACTTTTCAAAACAATTTTGGTATTATTAATACTAATTTTTTTTTTAATGCTACATTAGTGATGAATGATCATTGTCTGTCATAACAAGTAGTCATCCTCAAACTATAATATTTCATATAATGACGAGGTTATTTCATATCTGTATTTTTGTTAATTTCATTATCTGTATTTTACATGATTATATTTAAAAAAAAACTACTAAGATGTCCCTGCTATAGTGAAATGTCAACCTCTGGGCCAGTCCTTTCCATATGTAGAATTTTCCAACACCATGCTCTAAACGTTTTATGAAATGTTTACTCGGTAGGCATGAAGAGGCAGAATTCAAAAATATAGAGATGGAATCATAACCGTATTTCCCGAGTGGTTGTTATGATCAACTAAAACCCGAAACTAAGTTTTTCAGATCCTTGGGAAGGGAAGTTCGAGTCTTATTTGTATACTCGTATTTTCCACGATATTTTTTTATCATGACCTCAGATTGAAGTACTAGTATTTAAAAAAAAATGTGTTTGGAAATTAATTGCTTTTAAATTCTAAGCGAATTAATTAAAAAGAAACATTGTTATCTTGGATAATATTTTTATCAAGCGTTCATTAGAAGAATAAATAAATTGTAATTTTAAAGAGGTTTGCAATCACTTACAATTGCCTGATTAAACATGCCATACATAACTGCTATATATATTTATAATACTCTATCTCATATTTTTATATCTGATAACATTGTTTAATATATACATGTATACCTATGATACTATTTATAATCTGATGTGTCCTATGATACAAAGACAAAATGACTTAAACTTGAACTTTGAGGACAATTAACACTATTTTATCTGCTGGCCAAAACGTCGATATGAAATCGGAGTTACTATACACAAGCTATATATACATGACTCTGAGAGGTCATCCTTAATTGAATGATATCTTTCCATTGAATGAATGTTATAACGACAATTTAAAATGTTTTACTGCCAGAATTCTTAAGATCAAGTTTGTGCTAGATTTTGGCCTGCTTTACTTGAAATCCATTTTAGGTTTAGAATTCGAGTTGTACTTATATTAAGTTCAGGGAAGGGATTTGAATCCACAAAGGACGAAAGAATTATATTTGTGAAATTATTTATATATATCCTCTTGTCTATACAGTAATGAATGATTATAGAGCAAATAATTGTCACTTACCTGGATAATCTCTCCATGTCAACCAGCTAATAACGTAAGGAAAAAAACCCCTATGGTTCACGTACTCAGGATCACTTTCGGCTTCAAAAAAAAAGAAATGAATCACGTCGATATATTCATTCTTTAAGTAAAAGAAAAAATACGAGGGTTGTCCCGTAAAATCGTGGACAAAGCGTTTTTCTCGAAAAGTAATGGGCGCACTAAGCTGAAAATTTCAGTAAATGTTTATTTATCATATTTAAGTGTATGATAAGTTTTTTGATAAAAAATAGGCAAAAATAGATTTTATTATGCTTGAATGTGCACGAGGTATCGCCCTACGGCGCACGGTCAAAAAACCAAGGTTTTATTAAAGAATACACAAGTTTGAATTCAAAACAAAAGTTTTAAATACATAAGATTTGGATTAAAATTATCCGAATTCAATTCCACAATCAATTTTGTAGTCTTTGTAAAAATTTTAAGGCATATGCTTAATTTTTGACAGTTTCTCGAGCATTCGAAATGGAAAAGTGGTAAACACAACACACGAAAATTGGCGACGTTTTATGGCGTTACGGCGCACCGGAGAGCAGTCAGTTTTATTTCAATGTTGTTATATGACACCTTTAGAAACTTGAGATGACCATAGAAGAAAAAAGATTATAAAGATATCACCATATCTTAAGTATACAAATGAAATAGGAGTTTTCTAAGCGAAGTTTTTTTTTTATTGAGTCCCTGTGGAGTACAAAACATACGGACAAACTCCTAATGTAATAGCAAAAGACGCTGTCACAGTAGACCGCCGATATGAGATTTTCTATTAGTTGAATGATGGTGAAAATATTGTCCGTAACTTACTAATAAATCTTCAGAAGTTCGCATGAGGGTGCCAGTTGGTTCTTCGGCTGTTTATGGAGATTTAAGAATGTGTATCAATGAAATTCCTAAATTTAAGTCGGACTCATCCAACTTCATTTTCAGCGAAGATAAAACGTTATAATCCATGCGCCGTAAGGTGATACAATACATGGCATAAAATCTCATAATTTGTTTATTTATGCATACATTTATCTGAAATTCGCTGTGTATATTACTAAAATATGTACTAAATAATAGTGAAAATTTCAGAACGCAGTGATGTTTATTTTTCACACTAGACAACTTGTCCACGATTTTACGGGACAACCCTCGTACATGTACATGTAGATTTTTCCTCCCCATCACAATATGAGAAGGATATGGAGAAAACAAACAGCATTCAATTTCAAATTCCATCAAACACTACAAAATAAGAGCAGAGCAAACACGGACTTAAAAAAAGAATGACCACAAACATGTATCGCATACAACTTACTTCATTTCACAATTTGTGGACTCATAGAATACCTGGGGCATCTTATGTATTAACCAGTCTACCTGAGCTCTGTGTTCACTCATGCATCATAATGTTTTCGCATTTGCGCTGTGAAAACAAACATATGGACATAGACATCAATTCAGGCCGTGTTGATTGCATTGAAAGTTTCCCCACTTTAAAATTTCTTTTTCTCCCCAAGACAGAAACGTTGTTGATGATGTTTATAGTGCCGGAATTTGTCAATAGCCAAGTCAATTTTAAATAGTGAAGATCAGAACTCTTTGTTTGTTAGGCTCCTTGACTACATAACTTTTAGTAACTTTGACCCTGGTTGGATTTTCAAATGCAAAAGGGTCTTTAAAACACAAGGGGTGGATTAAATCTCATTCGTCTCGCGGTTTGTCAAAAAAACTGAAACCGTGGTTATAACCTCTAAATGAGAAAATATAAGGATTGTATATTTCACATGTTTAAAAAATTTTAACGTATCTTGAATCTTGTTAATCTTGGTTATAATTGTGATACCTCCACTTGAAAAGTGGAAAGGTATATAGTGAACGAGATGTCCGTCTGTCTGTACGTCCGTCCATCCGTCTGTTACGTTATTGGGTACCCATCTATCATTGTTGAAGATGTCCGCTTAAGTTTTCAATAAAAAGTGCCCCATTACATTTCATTGTTATTTTCGTTTTGCACATCATAGAATTAGTCATTCTACAGGTCATTCTACAGGTTATTCTTTAATACTTGCCTACTTATTTTCAGTAAAATAATACTTTTGACATTGAATTACTTATACATCTTTTTATATTAGATCACCTATACATCAGCCGTGGTCAAATATTATCTCGTTGCACTGGTCCAACTATCGTAAAAACCGTGAGAAAAAAATGCAGTGAAAACGGAAAAAGTCCCATTTAATTTCGCTTTTAATTCCTTATTGTGTATAGTGATAATAGATTTACATGTCGGCTTAAGTGTAATTGTTAACTCCTATCGAACGAATATACATGTATTTCGGACGTTTACACATAAGTTTGCATCATCTTGTTTCTTTTCATAAAGACTTCAGAATTTCATCCATCAGTTACGTGTTTAGTAGAAAATCATTGCACATCAGATGGTTTGAGAAACAATGAAAACTCTCAAGAACAGCAGGGAAATGGTCAGCGTGTGTAACCCCCTGCCAAGATTGTTACGCGCTCGTTACGTGATCAAAACAAAGACCTTCCTATGGATTTCATTTACAACTTAATTTTTTCTGTTTCATGAATAAAGACATCAGTTTAACTTTAATGTTGTTGCTGTGTTATATAAAATCACAGTGGATTGTTTTACTTCCGTTACATCTACAATTACATTAACAGATTATAACATACTACATGTAGTAAATCGGTTAAATCATACAAGTTTGAGATGTTATACATCATTTTGTGAGATACTTAGTAAATTCATTCGGATTTATTTTATTTCTGAGCGAAAATGTGGTAAAATTTGGTTGATTTTTTTTTTGGGGGGGGGGGGGGG
>PRKT01000449.1:51733-105293 GCA_003671525.1 Saccostrea glomerata | reverse complement strand
GGGGGGTTGAGTAAGAAAAATTACCCTGTATCTATATTACATTTACTACTTGTGTACATATAGATATAATACTTCGAGAATGTTATGTTTCAATTGCCACACAGGTTGAAAAAAACGTATGCACATTTAACAGAATTTGTCAGCAGATATTTTTATTTCCATTTCACGTCGTATTTTTTGGCTTGTATGGCTTGATATCTGATGCAAAATATTGCATGCGGACTTGATTTAGCCACAACATTTACAATGAAAAACAATAGGAACTTTTCATTGACATTTTCTCGTTAGTAAGTTATTTCTTTGTACAAATTTCGATCCCCTTGACAGAGATACAGGAGATTTTGGTGTTTTCACATATAGTATTGAGCCATATGATTTGTCGACAGATAACTTTAAAATATTTGTCTAATCAGATAAAGGAAAACAGATCGGTTTACATCAGAACCTCTATTAACGCCAATTTGTGCCCATAGCCTGTTTGTACCCTGAATAAATTTCGCATAATTGTAGCATGTCAGACACTATGGATCAGATTTAGGTAAATGAGACTGGTAGGAAAATATCTTCCTGGTGAAATGCCCTCAAAAATTTGAAAGGTAACATTGTTATTACATTGGAAATCATCCTTGAAACGAAAGCTCCTCCCCCACTTCGATTATAATTATTTTTTCTACTTGTGTATTTTTGTCACACCGTATATGGCCAAATTTAAATCTTAAAGTGCAAACCAATTGCAATTAATGAAATATAAATGGAATTGACGAGAAAACCAAATATTTTCGACAATATAGAGATTCGATGCAATTAAAAGTTAGTGTAACATTTCGAAGGGCAGGGCGTAAAGAGTTGATCATGTTATTCACGCGTCAGGTGCCTGCACTAGAAAAAGTAATAAAAAAAATCATAATTCACCAAATATTTTTAGCATTTTTATAAAACTAGCTTTATGTTTGTTTGGATGGTGCGAGATTTTACTCCTTCGACGTCCGTTAATTTTTTTTATACCAAAAAGCACGAACAATATTAAAATATTGGCATTGTGGTCATTTTGATGAAAATTATAAACATTTTGTTACAAATTCTTTGGACAGCCCTTACACGTAATCTAAAAACTTACATTTTTGTCTAGAGGTTCTTTAAATAGAATGGAAAGCATTTAGTTTTTCAGAAAGTTTCATCAATGTCTTTTTCTACTACCCCCCCCCCCTTCTTTTTCTAATATATATCAATCTCTTTATTACGTTTCAATTTTAGTTAAGTGTAATAAATCAAACCAACATGTGTATTGCTGATTGATAATACACAGTCGGTAAATATGAACATACGAGGGCTATTCAATAAATAATGTCCCCAGAGCTCAGAAAGAAGCAAAAGACGCTTTTTTCAATGATTTAGTCTAAATAATTTAACTTGATATTTTTTATCCAACTTCTGATTGTTTTAGAACTCAGTTTTGGGTATGACCCTTAGAATACTGAAAAAATGGCAGGACTTGTGATTTCCCGGACTAGTTTCATCGTTCTGAAAGGTGTTTTTCAAGTCTGGAAAATGAATCAAGTCAAAAGGCGAATTTTATTAGTGTGAAAAAATTCACTTTCTGTTTATCCCAAAAACTCTTTTACTCTTCATGGCGTCCGGATTTGGACGCTGTCATGAAGACATTGGTTTCTTCCCCTCATTAACCTTTCGATTTTTTTGCAAAAGAATCGCTTTCTAGACTCTTCAAGAAATTAAACTGCCTCTCGAATACGAATTTTAACAACAAGATCACTAATATTTAAGAAAATTGCATATAAAACAGTCTTTGTGCTCTTGCAATTCTTTGTTATTCTCAGACCTTTGCTGTTTTTGTGAAGTACATCTTATTGTAAATTTCGGTTAGAGGGTTTAACTCTTTACAACTTACAGAATTGCTATGCAACATACATTGAATCCTGGCGTCATAGAAATATTACTTTACCATTTCCCCGCAAGCACTTTATAGCAGGGTACAAATTTCTCTAAGGTTTAGCGTAAATAATATTCTGAAATAATATTTTAATTAGAAAATAACTTTTCTTATTCTATGAGATTCAAGCAAGTATATAATGGTTGGAATTTGGCAATTAATTGAAGATTAAATGAACTTTTTAGAGTGCGTGAAAATGCGTGAGTGCGGGGAAACGGTAAATGCGTGATTTTGCGTTAGAAATAGGAAATGGTATATGCGTTAAAATGCGTGACTGCGAGGAAGGGTGTTAAGAATAAATTCAAGTTTCATTATCTGTTTGAATTTTAAACAAACGTGAATAACTACAATTTTTAAATTTTCAAAATAATTGTTTAGATATTCTTACACGCTGTCGTTTTCACTCATTTTTTCAAAAATAGGATGACCTTTGAGTAATTAGCTCTTAACTGTCAAACGTGTATTTAAAACAGCGTGAACGACTCCCAAAATGATGTCTTTCAAATTTGATATGTGTCTTAAAGTCAATATCATACATCATCAGTGATTATTTGTTGAAAATTGGCAAATAGTACACGAGTTGTTATAATTTTTGTTGGCACGGACAGTACCCATTTTTGATACCCATTATATTTTTTTATCTTTTAAATCCACCTGCTCATTTGTTTATACAACAGACATTATTTGCTGTAAATGTTACATATTTCCGTGATAATTTCTTTGGTATTCTTAGTTTTACAGCAGCTGGAATGATGCGCTTAATTCCACTCTAGTTTACCGACTCTTTACCATTCATTTTACATGCAGTGTCTCAAATAACCCTTGTTTCCAGCTTCTCACAATGAAACTATGTGATGAAAAGTGGTCACATAAATTGTCATAAATTCATTAAAGATTCAATAATGCAAAAACGTCAAGCTTAATGACATATGATATATGAATTGTATGTTATACAGTTCAGGACTTTATTTACTGAACTGCCCTTGTATCTGAACGTCACATTGAAGGCCACAGCAAGAGGTTATTTTGGCTCTAAAAGTTTTTTCATTTAAATTTGTATAAAAGCAGACACAATTCACAATGCGTAATTGTTATGATTGATGCATATTATCAAAAGATCTAGATATGGTTTACAAAGACTACATTGGCATTTGAATCCGGATTTCCAGTGACTATATATATCTTTTTCAGTATACTGGCAGGAAGGGTAAACATATTTTATCAAAAATTATTTTCTGAATGACCTATTTAAAAAAATTAATATTTATCTTATTTGTTAGATTTTATCTTGCAAAACGGTTATGAAGAGTTTTTTTGTAGGGTGGTAATTTGTACAAAGAAAATCAATTAAAAGTGTAAATTGCCACGAGTGAATTTGAAAAAAAATCTACAAATATGAAAGTATTTCTAGCATCCTTTAGGTTACATCAACTAAATATTTCCACGTTGATGTGCGGGTTCGCAATATATTTCGAATTTGCATACCAACCAGGTCGGTGCAATTAATGATTAAAAATGTAAATCAGTAATTCGGAAAGAATGTTGTATAAAGAGCGATAGCCGTCTTATGCATAAAATGGCCCTGTACTTAATATCAATTATTTAACTATCACCCTCTTTCCCATTTCATATAAACAAAATAAAGTAGACACTTAGTGCTTTTATTTTCTATAATAAAGTTTTGTTTTGAGAATTCAGATATTGGAAAACAGGTTTGAGAAATTGCAATGTTCATGAAATTTGCAGAAAACATACATATTTAACTACCTTCAGCAAAGAACTAAAATATAAGCACAGCTCACGATCCAAAAAATAAAACATGTTTCTTTATCTTTAGAAACAGAGCTTTCATTATGTTTTTGCATATTTTGGATCAGAGGTTGTGCTTTATGTGAACTATTGAAAAATGCACCAACTTTAAGTCATTTTTAAAGGAATTTACAGGATACTAGTATCCCATACAAAACTATCATATATCATAAACCAAAAGATGCAAAAAATAAATATAATCAAAGTTGAAATTTTCATTGAATAATATTGAATCAAGTTAATTTTATAGACGTTTAAAATATAAAACATATAGGGTGTCGCCATGTCACAACTAAACGTCACATTTTAAATTGTAAATTCTTAGAATGAGAAAAGACAAACGCATTAAAAAGCATCTAAAAAACATCTAATCGCCCAATTTAAAAAAAAAACAAAATGTTTCGACATTTTCTAGTATTAAGTTGAAAATAGAATGGCGTCAATGCTTTTTGATTATAAACCTCGTTGTTTTAATCTGATGTATTGAACAAAAGAAATGTCGAAAAAAAAAAGAATTACCGCGAAACAAGCTGTGATGCATTTTTGCTACAAAATGGGGAAATCGCCCGTAGAAACAGTTACGATGATTAATCAGACATACAGAGGAGATAATGTAAAAAAGACTTTTTTATAGATGGTTACAGCGATTTTAGCGGGTCATGGGTCAATGAATGATCAGCAAAGGACAGAAAGTCCGAAAAAAGGAGGTCGGACGGAAACTTTCACTGGTGCCTGGCGGTGTTCAAAAATAGAGACGATTAGACAGTTACAGCGATATGAGAAACTTTAAGTATGTCTTATGGTACTATTCAAAGAATTTTGATAGAAGACTAAATTATATTTAGATCGAGTGAGTGTACAATGGGTGCTAATAATTTTTATTAAAATTGAAATATATATATGTGAATGTGTTTGTAAATATAAGATATTTATAAATGAAACGAAGGGGAAGGGTTCAAGTGTATGACGGCGTGTATCCGTCCTATGACATTATTTAGGTGCGGCGACTATCGTAATTGCTCTTTGTATATAATTCGATATTTTGAAAAGTATAAATCATTTTAATTTTATTTTTTTTAGCACTGATTTGTTATAAATATAGCTTTAATTAAGGAATGACTCTAATTCTTGGCCAAATTATTCAATTATAGCCTGGTTTGGGTCAGTTTACGTTTTATAATCCGCGAGTCATTCTTATAATTTAATTTTAATCTAATTAAACAACTGTGGGTGGGTTAGGGTTAGGGTAAGGGATGCTAACCCTAACTAATGAGTTCAAATTTGCCGCTCAATAATACATTTCTAGTAATGAAAGTGATATGAAATAAGGGGGGGTAATAATGATACACAGATCTAGCAGCCATGATGTTTGTTTACATGAGGTAAAATCGAGCAACTGTTGAAGTTAAAGGTACATTTATTAAATCTGGAGTTTTCCATGAAACCCAAGGACTGGAGATGAGGGGATTGCATGGATACAGATGATTCAGCTGGTTGTCAAGGGTGTGTGTCCCCATACCAAACCAGGTTATTGAGCAATAATTTGCGTTTCTTTTTGGAAATCAACCAATGAGAGACTAGAATACAAACAAAATTAAATTATTCATGTATAATGTCGTTGATTTACGTCGACTAGTAAAATTTTTTTATCGAAGTTGTGACATTACTTTTTGATCACCCCTCGTACTTTGGGTTTGTTATACCATAATAACAACAACCAAGATTTGAATCAGTACATGTGTGTTTTCAGTATAAAGTAGGAATTTTGATTTGAAAAATTAATGTCTTCGTGATGATTCAGCGAAAGTATAAAATTTATAGATATGTTTTACTAAGCTTGTTATTTCTTAAACAGATATTAGATATCCAAAAACTTTAGCCAGTATAGGTCTTTATTTTTGTGTACTTTTTAAAAGATAAAACGAATTCTGAAAACTTGTCATGCATGTTTTGATGTGTTTATTGTTGTGTTTGGTAAAAATATGCCATTGCTTTAGTCTAATTCTATTTAACCTTTCCTGCACAGAAATTTAAGAAAGCATGTCACAACTTATGAGAGTGTGTCAGCTCAATTCATTTAGATTTACATGTACATTTATGTCAATTTAGAAACTCCATTGTTTTGACTTATTATATTTTCAAGAACACTGCTTGTCTTAGATTTCAATTCTCCCTCCATTTTTCAAATAATGCATGCAACCTACGTCTACTGACTAATGGGGTATTCAACTAGTGGTCATCTGCAAGGAAAATAGTGGAGTATTCAACTAGCGTCAACTGCAAATGATATGGAGGAGTGTTCAACTAGCAGTCAACTGCAAAGAAAATAGAGGAGTGTTCAACTAGCGGTCAATTGCAAAGGAAATAGAGGAGTATTCAACTAACGGTCAACTGTAAAGAAAATAGAGGAGTATTCAACTAAAGATCAACTGTAAAGAATATATACGAGAATTCAACATTGGTCTACTCTATGTAAATGAGTTGAGTGTTCCCTCATTTCCATGGCAAAAAAATCAGCTAATGGTCAATTGACGGTCAGTTGACCGTCAACAAGTAGTCAGCTGAATACTCCGATTGAATTCTAATAGTAATTTTTCATATGGGATGAGGGAAATGACGCATTGTACAATGTCATAATGCATTGATTAGATTGGAAATTACGTCACGGTTAAAAGATACGGGGTCACTAGCGCCCCAAGTGATAAATACTGCATTTGCAACATAAACTGATCTTTTTTGATTTTTTTTCAGAAATTCTCATGGCCAAATAAGGCCCAAAGTGGCTCTTGCTTTTCGACTCTCTAATTTCTTCTGGTTTCTCTCGTCTTATAAGTTTAAATATTAACTATGAAGAAAAAATCTATCTTGTCGATAATTATTTTTTCTAAATATTTTTATTGTCGGTGATACTGGATTATTGCCTTAAAGAAAAATGCATGTCAGAGAGAGTAACTAATCTAGTCACAAAAAGTTGATTATAATTATTATATTCATTATTGTTTCATTAACAATAGAAAATTGTTATTATTGACCAATTGTGAGTAGATACACTTTCAAATCATTCATTCAGATTTTTCCGCATATATTTTTTTTCAAAATATAATAGAAACATTTACTACACCCTATTCAAGTTTATAAAAATGTATCTCCGTTGTTAATTTACATGTCAACATTTGACTTAATGATGAATTGTATTTGCTTACAACGTCATTGTATCGACTACAGAACTTACGAAATGATGACTTTTAACGAGACTGATGACATTTTTTTTCATCAACTTGCTCGTCAATAATTTACCTCGTTTTAGTTAAACTAAGAGCACGTTCTTTGCGTATCGAACCAACTGAGCTATATTTATTCCGTAAATGATGAAAGTACAGTGTACAATGCTGCAAAAAGTAAGGTTAGTTGACGATACAAAAGTTAAATTCATCATGTTTATCATAGAGCCTGGTTGTTAGATTACAATTAACGTCATTTAGTTAAAAATAGAATTCAGCAAATAAAAAAAAATTCAAAATTTGACTTTGGAGGGGGGGGGGGTGGCAAAGATATGCAATATTCCGCATATACATGTAGTTCTTTAAACAAATTCACTTTTTCCGATAAATTTTGATATACATTAAATTAATATTTATTATATAGATTATAGATAGTCTTTAATAATATACAACCAAACATCTAGAGAATTTGAGCGTCAAATATCTTGACGTTTTATTGAACGCTAACTTTGTATTACGTATATGAGTATGCCCAAAACATTCAGAACACGAGCGTTCAATATACACCTCGTTGTAAACAAAAAAAATCTTTTGGTCAAATTCTCAGAGCCAAATTATAGAAAGAAAGTGGGTTCTATGTAAGATGTGTATATTTTTCACACAAAAATGAAATTATTTATTAAAATATATCAAGTACACGTGTAAGACCCATTAAAACATGAATAAGCAAATCACATTGCTCGGTAGGGTCATCGAAATGATGCGATATTGAACACTCATAGGACAGACGTTAATTTAAATACCGATACCAAAATATCATTAATTTGAGGGTTTTTTGTTGGAATAATTATTATAAAATTATGCGTATTTTTTTAGCTATATAATTAAGGAATTATTGAACTTATATTGGGGACTATTGGCGCTCATTTGCTGTTCAAATGAACTCATATTTGAACAGCTAACTTGTGTCAATATTCACCAATATAATTTCATAACCCTATATTATTTTACGGTTGTTCGAAAAGTTCGTGGACAACTGTCATATCTTTTTTATTTGACGTCATATGTTATCCAAATTTGGTAGAATTATTTTAACAATAAATCCAAATGATATGTATTAATTTCATATAGCTAATAAAAAGTCTCTAATAAAATTCTACCAAAAATCTAAAAAAAAAATTGAGCGTCCAATATCTTGACGTTTTATTGAACGCTAACTTTGTATTACGTATATGAATATGCCCGAAACTTTCAGAATACAAGCGTTCTATATCAAACACCCCGTTGTAAACAAAAAAGTCGTTTGGTCAAATTCTCAAAGCTCAAGTAAAGAAAGGAAGTGGCATATAGGAAAGATATGTATATTTTTCACACTAAAATAAAATTAAAATAGAGTGCGTATAAGACCCATTAAAAATAAATAATTATTATAAATTAAGTGGAAATGTTTACCTTTGGCTGTTCAAATGCACTCGCAAGCTCGTGCATTTGCTCAGCCAACTCGTGCCAATATTCACCGATATAAGTTCAATAACCTATATTATTCCTACTGTTCCTGATTCATGCGTAGAATACAGGTAAACCCAGGTAAATCTTAAAGAAATCGGACTATAATTGTTATCAAAACACATTTCACTATATCTCTATTATGAACATAATTAAGTATATTTCAATAAAAACAAATTACCTTGATATTTTGAAGCCGCCATTCTTTGCAGTCAAAATCTGTAAAAAGATACACATTTTAGTTCCTAACCGTTATATAAAATTATATACATGAAGTATATGCTTATTAAATTATTTTTTCATCCTGACTTTTGGCAATTTTATTTTTTGTAACGTAACTAAAATATATTTCTAAAGGAAAGAAGTTCTATTTTTTTATTGTAGCTTAAAGCAAACTATTCCTGATTTTTTTAAATCATTAATTGTTCTTTGGGTAATAAATTAACTTTGCCTAAAATTATATTTTATATAATGAACGATTTAATTATTTTCAGAATTTAACAGTGCAACATTCCAAATATATATAATTCAAAAGTTACCGTGTAACTTCAAATTGTGTTGCTAAATTAAATGTATTAACTTACTCAATTGCCAAAGAGCTTTTTCTCCCTGTTCAGTTTACGTCTTTTTCGTGAAAAACTGTAATGCTGCAGCCCTTTTGTTAAAGTGGTATTTCAACTGTAGAAAAGATATATGTATGTATATTTATGCAAATTTGCTGTAAAGGAATGAATTTCATTGGATGTAGATTGCAGAAAGACTGTTCTATAAATAAGTTCCCTACAAAATTGAGTTGTCTGACTTTTTGTCTGCATAGCATATTTATGCATATATCACTAAAGAAACTATTTTCATTGGTTAAAAAGTGCATAGAGACTGTTCTATTATTATCTGAAATCTTAAACGAGTGTAGTTGTGTGGACTGTTCGTTTAAATGATTTCGTTCTGAAAACGTCCTTTCTGTCATTGCATATCAAGTTAAATACTAGATTTCTGAAGGTAAGTTGTCAGCTACATTTCGCTTACATAGATCTAAAGACATTTTTATCACAATGAATTTCTGTCATATATCTATAAAAGTTCTGTTTTAAACGTAACCCAAACTTAAATTTGAATATGTATATTCATAATTGCATCTTGTAGATAATTGTGTAATGGACAGTTTGTAGTAAACTTGTGGTCCCCTTGAAGTTGATTTTTCTAGTTAGCGGTAGATTGCACTTCCATATCATTCAAATTTAGCTAAATTAAGTATGATAATTCTTATATAAATGAACGCTTCACGTCCAAATATTGATAATAAGGAAGTGAATTTATTGTCTCAGAGCCTGCGTCCTAAAAAGTTGTAAAACTAGTCCTTCATGTTCATCTTCGAGTCAAGCATCCTTTGACTGCAGAGGTTTCTGAAGGCGGTACATGCACTAATAAGAACACAGGCTTACGCTTACCATATCTGTAGGGGGATCTAGGGCCTGCATTTAGTGATGCAATAGACTCCTCTCAATTTGTTCAGATATTGCTTCAGTGAACATAAATTATTTTATTAACTGATATTTGTTTCCACTTGCGAAACGATATATATTGGAAGAATGTGTCACTGATCTAGATGTTCAAATGCATTGTAGACTTTTGCATACTAAATTACTTGGAGCTCCTTAGCTGGCTCATGTATACCATGGACACTAAATTCGGATGTCAACGGTATTTAACAATCTGGCTGATTCAGTTATATGTTCTTTTTCGAAATTCTTTAAAATTGAAATCCAAGTTACTTTGTGACATGGGCAACACACTGCTTTTTGCTTTCAAAGTTCTCTAACATAAAGTTGTACCAGTAATCAAAACCTATTTACAAGGACGAAGTAGACACGTCAAAACAATTTTTGAAGAATTTTATGTGGAGCTAAATATAAAATGTGTGACAGGGCGGGCTACGACAGAGCTGTGTATCTAATGTGATGCATATTTCTCGCATAATAACCAGTGTTAGATTTACTTGTCCGGTGTGAGACAGCAATTTGAGATTCTCACACTGTGTATTGCTGCGCCGAAAACGATAACGTAAATATTCCTTCTTTAAATAAAGATATTGTAATAATGTTAGAAAATACCACATATACTTTAAATGTTTTCATTTAACTTATAAGAATAAACGTTATTTTTTCATAACATTGGTGTGTTTTCACATCTTAAATTGCACTATTTTAGATCGTGGAAGGATTCTTCTAAAATGAATTAGTGCGCTAACGGAAAGATAAGTTTTTTATTCCAATTTTTTTTTTCTTTCTTATTAATTTATATGAACTGAAAGTCATTTTATCAGTTTACACTAAGTAAAACCATTTTCAGGTACGCTTTTTCCAATGGTGTATTAAGATTTTTAATTAGATGGAAAATTAAAAGACTATATTTTTAGTCTTATGGCAAGAATAAAATAGTGCGAGAAAGAAATTCATATATTACATACTCGTGTGGGAAAGTGAAATTCCACCTCGGGGACAAGATTCCCGGTCTAGGACGGGGCAAAGCCTCGTCCTAGACTGTGAATCTTGCCTCGTCCTAGACCGTGAATTTTGTCCCCTCGGTGGAATTTCACTATATCCCAATGAATGATTATATTATTCTCATCTTATCCGATGTGTGCATGAAGTGTAGCAGAGTCATTCGAGGATTGCCGATGATTGACACTAAATCCCTTGAATAAACTGTTTGTTTATTTTAATAAGCGGATTTCCTATTTTAGCGACATCCTTTGATTGCGCTTAATTTTTAACATTTCAATATATCAAGCGAATTTCTCCTAAAACAAAATTAATGAGTTTTTATTAAATCAAAACAAAAAATCATTTTTTCATTATGATTTTTTAAAACATTTTTTTTTTCTTACAGCATGTAATCTAATGGATACCATTTTTCATTACATCGAAATCATTCCTGTTTTCGTCGGACGATTTATGTGGAATTTTCCTCTATCACCTGTATGGAATTATATTTTGTTACCCGTTTGGAAATATTTTCTGCATCCCATTTGGAGTTGTCTTCTGCGACCTGTAATGAGTTTTCTTTGTAGTTATATTTCTCAAGGTAAAATATTTATCACCATTTACTCCATAGCTTATTAAAAAGCTTGACACCCCCTCCTCACACACACACAAACAGGTATCTATATAACAATGAAACAATTATGTTCACCATTCCAAATTTCTTTTGATATTAATTAACACATTTTGATTGACAATTAAATTATTTACTTTCTTTTATTTCATTTTTCTTTAAAAATGGAAAAGATTTTTTGTATATCTTATTCTCATGTACTTTGCATAATATCTATGATTATTTTATGATGAATATTTATTTCATATTTTTTTTTAGAACGGTTATTTATTTTAGTAATTTAATAATATTGGACAAATATATTTATATTTATTACCTATATATTTTATAGTTGTCATATAAATTGGTAATCACTTGTTTAAAGCTTATTTACTTGCAGTGCAGGTGCCACATATAAATTTCAATATTGCCATTCATTAAACCAATATTAAACTTAGTTTAATTTTTCAGTTATTTTCATCATCCAATTATTTCCAAAAAATTTCAACAGGATCACACACAGGACCTTTAAAATAAATTAATATTTTTAAAATTTATAATATAGGCTTGGCATGGTCCAGAGTATGCCTTTGCAATATATATATTCCAATGTACCTGCATACAAATGTATTGCAGTATTAGTGAAGAGAAAATCAGGATAGAATAAACATAGCCAGTCATATAAATTAGTGTCTAGCATTTCAATAAATATTTTTGGTCTACATTAAAAATAAAAAGTTGCGTTCAGACAGACAAAATTGGATGGAGGGGTCTCCTTGTGTCCCCTTCCCAACACAATCATCCCAAACCCAAGTCATATTTAAGGTACTATTAACGTACCCTCAAAAGCAACTGATGTAAGTTACCAAAAGTAAAAGTATTAATTTTGAGGATTTCCCAATCTATTTTTAGACCAATGTAGGGAAGTAGAGAAAAAAAAGTCCTTTAGTTAATATAAGGTAGTTTTTTTACATTGTTGGATCTCAACAATCAGATAGATTGAGATTATTCAATCAAATAACATATATTTATTGCATAATCGTCGGAGAAATACGAAAATTTATTCAGTAAAAATATCCTTTTCCCCGAGAGTTTCGCCCTATATTCTAAGAGGGCTTGTCTCTACGTTTCACTGTTAATGTCGATGTAAAGTTATTGAACTCATGGACAAATTAAGGTCTGAATAAACAATCAAACTACCTTGCATCGTTTTCGACATTTTCGTAAGTAGGGCGTTCTTCTTTAGTTTCCAATAAATTGGGTAGTGTATTGAGAGTAGAAAATCCATCTTTATATGGCGAAAACAATACAGGTTTTTGTTTTTAAGTGGATCACAATTGAAGATTTTTTTTTTCAAATTTATCTTATCTATGCTCCAGTTTTATAAAAGTGATTATGAAAGATATAGAAAATTATTTTTATGTACTGTTCGATTGCAGCAAGGTTATTATACTCAACGTCTCTACAAATGGTTTAGCAAATTGTAGTAAAGTGAAACTGCTTTTATTCCTACAGAAGAATAGTTGCACGCAGTTTGATAACAATTGAAAAAAGACAAAGTTTATAAATATGCTCTTTATTTCATGTCTAGGTATGAGAAGAAAAGAAATAAAACGTGAGTATACTTCTGACATAAATTTATTATATACACTGCAGGTTCAATAATTATAGCTTAGTTCATGTATATCAAGGGTTCATGACTGTTCTTGTGTCTTTATTTTATTTCACGAAAGAAAATGCATGTGCATCTACCATTGAGAGAGATCAACATAGCCCGGCTATATTCCAGAGACCAAAATGAATACAAACGAATTAAATGTTAACATAAACGTAAAATACGGAATTTACATACCACAACTTACTAGAAGGTTTATTTAGCAAACGCAAAATAGAGATATGATGATGATATACAACTGTATAAATGTAAAGGAAATAGGCATAATTGAGAGGGGCGAATCAAATTAATTTTGAAAGTAGAGGACTTTTTATACGATAAATTTGGGTTTGGTTTCGAATTTGTTCATATATATTTCGACATCTTACTCTTTCTCTTGTTAATTAATCAATGATTGATGTGTCGTTCGAAGACTCATGTGTGTAAAAATTATGTGTAATATGGGGTGACTTTAAATCAAAGTCCTCTAATAGTGTATGAATAATCAAGAATAACTATAATAGGATATAAATATAAAATATAATGGCAATGTGACTGTTTCGCTATGGGAAACCTAAAATACGTGTCGAATAAAAAAGTAAAATAGAAGTTGCACAATGGCAATATGTAAAAAAAAATCCGTGAAAGTTTAAAGCAATATGAGTTGTATCTTTGAAAATTTTATTTTGCTGGTAAAATGTGCTATTATGATTAATTTATATGCAATTTAACCCTTATGACCAATAAAGCCCAAAATAAAGTTTAAAAATTTTTTCAGAAGAAATATTTCTTTACAAGCGAATGTACAGTTTTACATAAGAATTCATTATTGTACGGGACGACAATAATTCAGTTTTGCTTCAATCAAAGCTAATAAAAAAATTTCCATCACAAATATGAATAACGGAAGTTTATAAATCATTTATTTTTCTGTCATTCAATTAGTTAATCACAAATCTGCAATAAAAATTTTCTGATGTCAAATATGCAGCTCATATTGCTTTAATTAAATTTCAACAGTTGTATAAAAGGAGTTGCGGATAAGAGATGGGTACCCCAAAGCGTAACAGACGGACGTACGGACGGACGGAAATACCGATTACTATATACCCACCAACTTTTCAAGCGAGGGGTATAAAAACAATAGTAGTTTCATTGAATTTGAAATTATTAATAAAAGGAATGCTTAGTTGGCTTTCAATATCTGTATCATTGTTTTGCATGAATGTTAAAAAATGTTTGACACTTTTATAAATGGCAGTAAACTCTCTTTACCCTCCCGTGTTCTTAAAAACATACGAATATTTCTAAGCAGCACGACTTTGACTAAATGGTACAAAACCTGCCAATGTTTTACAGTGAGCACCTTTGAGGAATGTTTACATCGGTAGAACTCACGCGACTACAAATATTTTTGAATATGTTTTTGCACAAGGGTTCAATATGGGTCATACAGGTAAATAGCTCTCACTTGTTTTAAGAAAAACATGGTACTTTTTGTACATTTTGATATCTTTTTAAGTACCAGCCTAATTGTGTACAAATTTCCTACTTTCACACAAGTTTTATAAATGTATTATGCGTCCTTTGTCATTGGCACAGGCTTGTACAAAGTTAGATCATAGTAAACAAAAGCTTTGAAATGAATGACCTTTCTAGATTTACTTTACAAAATCACAAATGTCGGCTGAAACCTGTCGCATTCTCTAGTTTTGTTCTTTGTATATTCGTGAATTGTTGAATTGTACAGTTTATATCTCAGTAATTGATTTTAGATGAAAAATGTTGCTTAGTTTGATAGTTTAATTTTTTACATTTTACCGGACCCATAAGTGCACTCATTCTTTGCAGAGCATTAATATAATTACTAGTGTATAGTCTTTTTAGGTCACCTGAGTCACTCAGGTGACCTATTGCTATCCGTTTTCGTCCGTCGTGTGTCGTGTATCGTGTGTTAACATTTGAACATTTTCAGCTTCTTCTCTGCACCCACTCAACCAATTTCAACCAAATTTGGTATGCTCCTGGGTATTAGATAAACTAACTAAGTACATAGTTATGATGAGCAAGAGTGCCTATTCCAAAATTGTGAATTTCATGGCTCCAGGGTAGGTGGTTTCTTTGGGATGGGGTGCACAACTGTTTATAAAGTGGAAGTGCATTTTTTCTTTTTTACTCTGATCTACCTCTGGGTAATAAGTAAATAGAGTAAGCATGCTAAGTTTATAATTATGACAAGCAATGGTGTCTTTTTAAAAATTGTGAATTATATGGCCTCTGGTTTAAAACAGAACCAAATTCAATTGTTGAAAAATTGTTAAATGATACTCAGGTGACCTATAAGGCCCGTGGAATCAACTATATCATTGACAAATTATACCTTCCATCCTCTGTTTACAAATAGATACTGTAATGTTACCACACCCGATCAATACTTTCATTTTTGTTTATATAACGGCATTTCCGGAAGTTTGCACGAGGTTCATGCACTCAAATTTATCAACAAAACTTCTTGTTATATGGCGGCAACCATGTAAGTTTTATAATTGAAATTGTCTGAATATTAGTTTATTTTGTTTGCAGTTTACTACGCAATCATTTTATGGTGGATATCAAGAGAATTTTTTTATGCTGTACTTGCAAATCGCAGTCAATGCTATTTTTAAATTTAAAATCCACAAGCTGTTAGAAAGTCAGTTTAAAGTTAAATTTTACAAAATTTTGTATGATATTTGAGAAGGACAAGTTGATAATGTGTTGCTTAACTATTGATGGTGTATAAGTAGAATCTCTAATGTACATGTAAGTTTGAATGTCAGGATTAATTTTTGAAATGTTTACCTGTAAATCTATATCAGTTTCTTGGAATTCTTTTGATTATTACCTGAAGTTGTGAACCTAAATGAATTATTTTGTATTTTTTTTGTGCAGCTTTCACAGAATGTCTCACAAGAGAATGTATGAAGTCTGCTCCAGACCCTTGAATTCTGAATAAATAATGAACCTTTGAGGCATTTTGTTAACTGAAACAAAACAAATACTTCTGAACTAATCATGGTCATTTTAATAATGCGTTTATCATTTTAAAAAGATGTTACATTACAACATTCAGCACTTTAATTTATCTATTATCTAACAATGAATAAAGTTATTACAATGAACAAGTCAAATGCAAAATTATGCAATTGTAAAAAAAAAAACGAAAATGCATACAAAATTTTTCTTGCTTTCTTCATAATTTCTCCTATAGTATTCAATGGGTTGGTTCTCTCTCTGATTCTCCTGCCATTTACATCGACGCAACCCCTGCTAGTTGCGTCAATGACAATCAGTACATTTTGCTAAAGCAACAAATCATCCCTTTCGGAAAATCTTATTAATTTTTATTTCATATGCTCAAAGATAATTTTAAAAACTAGTGGTATTTTTGTCATTATTTCAATTACAAAACATCGTCCTCCTTCCCTTTTTCATGAAATTTAACGATATGTTCATGTTTTTTAAGCTGTTATAAACTTTATAATAATCAACATAAAAGTCTTTACAATCAAAATCACATACTGAAAATATTAGAACATAAATGTCCTTAAAATCAAAATCATATACTGAAAATATTAGATACAAGTTAGTATTTACGTATTGCTCGGTGATTTAGAAACGTGAAGAAACGTGTAGAATTTCGTCATTAACCCGTACACAGAATTCAAGTTACAAATAAAAGTACATGCATATGTTGATATGCTGAACATCTCTATTGTTTCAATCGCCCTTTTTACTGTTTATGAAATTTTTTTTTACCGGCAGAATTTTTTTGTTTTACCTTTTCCTGAATTATCTAAAATAAAACATACCGTGTTATTTTGAAAATAAAAAAGTAAAATGCACAAAACAACATCGGGAAGCAACGCTTAAATTTGTTTTTCCAAATTTGAGCATCACGTTCACGCGCTTAAGATTAATGCTTTAACTCGCAATCCATTGAACATCATCTTTAACAGGTCTAGGCGGCCTCTGTTTTTGAAGGATAGGTTTATCCTCTAAAACAAAGTATAGAGGTGTCGCCATAATTTGATTTAAGGACAGATGATACAAACAAATTTTTTCTTTGAAAAAGATTTTATATTATGTCACAAGTTTAGAAAAATGGATGGTTCTTAGAATTTTTTCTCCTAAGAACTGGAAAACGAAATAGACTTGGAAAATATTAGTAATATTTCAATAGAAAAACAAATATAGACAAATCACATTCAGTAAAGGTTTACAGTGAAAATAAATTTCAGAATTTGTCATCTTAGCGCTAAAAGTGTTATATAAACTTATGAAAAATATACCAAGCCAGGTGAATTTTAAGAGGAAGATCAAAATGACAAAAAATTAGCAATATCACATAGGCCGATTTTTACCATATAGCTTTTCTTAATAAAATTCACCTGGCTTGGTATATTTTTCTTAAGTTTATATTAAACCTTTAGCACTATCTTAACATATTCTGAAAATTGTTTTCACCTGTAAACCTTTACTGAATGTGATTTGTCTATATTTGTTTTTTCATTGAAATATAACTAATATTTTCCAAGTCTTTTTCATATACCAGTTCTTAGGAGAAAAAATTCTAAGAACCATCCACATTTCTAAACTTGTGACATGATATTACATCTTTTTCAAAGAAAAAAATTGTTTGTATCATCTGTCCTTAAGTTTACTTTGCAGAATATACATAATAACACTATCTGACAAATTAAGTTCATGGGAAATTTAAGACAAATCTTTTGATTTTTTTTAAATGTCCATTGTCAAGAAAATGCTTTTAAACCAATTCAAATAGTTTTTTCAGAAAATGGAGTATAGACGGAACTTTAATTTTGTAATTAAATGCCTATTTGTGTAAATGTTTAGAAACCACAGCTTAATTCTTACCTTCTCGGGAACCTAGCAGAAACCTTACAGTATTTCAATATTTCAAAAGAAAATTATACGGAAATACATTATTCCGATGTTAGGATCGAAATGCTTCTCTTCAAGTACAATGGAAAACCTGCTGGCTTTTTCACCCTATATCATATACATATGTGGTAGTTATAACTGTGCAATCTTGATCGTTTAAAAAACAAACAAATGCCACGCGGTTAAAATTAGTTGCTATAGCAAAATATTAGATAAATGTTTTGTACGAGCTTAACTTAGGAAAGGACCAAAGAAACTCTACTTCTATTTTCCAGAAAATAAAATTACCAGTCAAAATAGGAGACACTTGAAAAATCAAGGAGTTTTGAATACATTCGCAGTTCACTGCGAAACACATTTCTTACACTTAAAAATGAGGTGAATTTAAATTTTATTATCAATTCCAATTCAAATAAGGTCGACAAACACCATGTGAAATAGATGAGTTTATCACGTAGTTTTCAATTTATGCATGAGTAACCTTTACAAAGAAATCACGTGCAATATATAATTAACAATTCTATTTTCTATAAAAATAGTACCTAGAGTAACAATTTTTATTGTAACTGACAAAAATAACAAATAAATGCCTGCAAATGTTTCTTGATTTTTAAACTTTAGAAAATGAAAGATATACGCTGTATACTACATCATTGAATATTAATGAGGGTTTGTGGTTCTATATTTCAAAAATACAGAAATACTAAAAGGAAGACATGATTATGTAGAAAACAATTATTTGTCTACCCACTTTTAATCCTAATTGTCATACAATTGTGTTTTAAACACCCCAGTGCCTCTCAGTATGTATTCAGTAGGCTCAGTTAAAACCTCAGTATCACACAGTATTAGCTTAGTGTCCTCAGAAGCACCTCATTGCCCCTCAGTAATTCCACAGTAGCAACAATGCTCCTCGGTAGCACAACAGAATGCACAGTGAAAACCTCAGTGCAACTCAGGACTACCTGAGACGTCTCAGTAGTAGCCTCAGTACCACTCAGGGTTTCCTCGGTACAATTCACTACTTCCTCAGGGATATGTTGGATTCTCAGGGTTTTTTAATACACGAGTGCTACATTCTCCATGACATTCAATTTTAAAATATCTTTACGACAAATTAAAAAAAATACAGTTACAGAAGTCGATGAATAGTTCGTTTAGCAGTGTTTCCAAACAATATATAATATTAAATCTACTTTAAAATCAAAATATTTTTCCAATCTCTCTCTCTCTCTCTCTCTCTCTCTCTCTCTCTCTCTCTCTCTCTCAATCTCTTTCTCTTACGTGTAATTTTTGCAGAAACTAATTGAGAAGACACTTAATTGGCAATTTCATTTTTGTAGTTTATGCTCCAGAGAATAAAGATATCTGTGCAAACGTTTCCAGGATATTCATCAAGCAAAGCTTTTTTTTGTCGTCTTGGCTTTGGAAAATATCTTGGGAGGAGAGAATTCCTGACGACAGACAGGTTCCAAGAATCATTTTGTGTTTGCTAAGAGGAAGAATAGAAAACTGTTTAGCATCTGTAAAAGACTATACAGAAAAATATGGTAATTTTCTTGCTTTTGTCTGGCTTATTAAATATGATTTTTAGGAGTATGTCTCAGACGTTTCCCAGTAAAGTGATATTATTCTTTATATATTGATCAGACTAACAAAAACGTTCATTATTAGGTGGATTGGCAATACATTTACTTTTAAACATATTATCTGGTTACTTTAATTTTAGATGAACGGACTATTCTTCTGGCTGTCATTCATTTAGCTGTTCCGGGAATCCCTCCGGACATCGTTATCTCCAAAAATAAGACGTTATACAACATTAATTGTGAAGTGATTGACATTTTGTATGATGAACATCAGATGAGTTGCTTTGAATGCTCAGAAAACAAAATTGCAGCGAAGAAGTTTAAATCCTTTTTGAATGAGAGTGAAAGGTGGCTAGGACATAAATAAATGTGTAATTAAAGTTAAAAACAAATTTATCCACATAACGAAGTGAAACATTCAGAGGAGTACAACAAAATCAAAATGCAATAATATTATCATATGGTAACTTGATATAAGATTAACAGCGTTTTGCAGTGAGCATGGCTTTATGATCAGCAAATGCTCTGCTGGCATATTCTATGATGTGTATAAGTGCATCAACTTACCTGCAAAAATGTAGCCCTCTAGATTTCTTTTTTAGATAGGGCGACATAGAAGACCGATGTCTGTTGGAAAACATATAATAACAATATTTTTAAGAAGAAATAATAATAATATTAATGTCTTGAATGCTGAAAAGCTGGTAAATTCTTTGCCAAACAAAAAGAGAGGCTATAATTATTCTCAATGATTGTACTTGAAAGCAAGCCATTACATATGCATTATGATAATGCCTTTGAACTTTAAACCTATGTGTTAACTGATTCAATTGTAATTGAAATGCATGGTGAATCTATGTTTTTAAAATTATATCTATAATATATTTTGTATCAAAATTATCAAAGGTGAATCTTTTTTAAAGGCAATTATAACTGAAAACTCAGTTTTAAAAATTCATTTTTTATTGGGCTTTAGTCTGCAATATCCTGTAACTCCTTTACCAACACGCTAGGCTTTGTCGTCATAAGATACTTTTGTTTCTGTTGTCGATTGCACCCATCGTTATCATATTTTTCTACCATTAAAAAGCGCACCAGACAATCCTAATTCAGGCATTGGACGCTGTATATATAACAATAAAAGACAAAAAACCAATCTTCTTAGATTTATCTTGGAGTAAAGATCAATTCAAAATTCTAAGACTAATTTTATTTTTGGCAATCTAGTGATATATTTAGGAATACATCCAAAACAATCCGTTTTTTACATAACCTTCAATATGCCAATTAAGGAATTGACGCGGTGAATTTGAATAATATCCTTAATCACAAAAGGGGTCTAGTCTTGTATTCCACCATATTTCAAGTTAACGACAAAGCCTTGTATTTCCTATAAAATATACATCGACCACTACTTCCAAACTTTTCAATTACAAGAACTTTACATGACCTTGATATCGAGCATCTGAAACATAATCATCTATCACGTTCATGTTCTTCTTCGCCCTATACACTGTAACTATAGTCCTGCTGGACACGTGACCTAAATAGAGTAAATGATGAAGACCTTACATCAACTGGCGTCGGAATTTCATCAATTTCATTATGGATTCTGTTGAGGATTATGCCAGACGATTAGAGTATTATCTAAACATATCTACATTAACTACATCCATCTACACATCAAAATTAACAACTAGACTCTTCCCTCAATCTAATCACTACGAACTACTAGCCAATCTGGAAGTAGGCACTCTCATGTAAGATTTAACTGATGTTGATTTTCAGCGACCTAACCCCATGATTTTATCTTCTGAGAGACCAACTAGACATGCTGTTGTTGCAGCACCAATCCTAAAAGAATGTGATTTTAAACTGCTTTCATCTTTAAAACAGCATTAAACTGAAATGTAGTCACTGGTACAACATCAGCATGCATAAAAAGTAAACCCTTACATTGTGGTCTTATTCTCATGTAGTCAGAGACTTTTTTAAGTGGGCAGGACCCTTCTTTAACCCTAGGTAACAACATCAAAGTTCCCTTACCCTTCTGATCAGTTTTTGAATGTTTCAATAAAACCACTAATCCTTAACCCGTTATAAATACATCTGCAGAGCTTAATGCATGACCCATATCTGAATGACTGTTAGCAACTAACTCGTTGACTCTAAAGAAACTAAAGAATGCCATTACAAAAATTGCAGTGAATAATTTTTTTTTAAATCTAGATGAGCACACCTGCCCAAGAACACCGGTAAGCTTAATTAAGACACTTATTGTTACTGGCTTTCTAAGATCCTGAGTTGCACTAGTTCTACCCAATCCCTCTAACAGCTTGCTAACTGTAAAAGATTTCGTCGTATCTTCCATGCCCAAAATCTTGCAGTGAAAGGATATACCTGCTATAAATGTCTTAACCGTTTTGTAAGCATATCCTTTTAATGACAAGTATGATATGAACTGAACTAAACAGCTAACCTTTGGAGGCCAAGATAATCCGACTTTATAAACATGACAAAAATTTTCAAGACCCCTCAAGCCTGACTCGTACACCTTGCGAGTGCTTAAGGCTAATGATGAATTAAACAATCTTGTGGATTCACATTTAATACCATTTGCTGAAAAACGTCTCGAATAGGACTGGGGGCCTCTTCTGCTTGTGGAAGCTCCCGTCGGAACAGAGTGAACAGCTGTCGAGAAAGAGCATCTGCTACAGAATTTTCTTTACCATAAATATGCTACACCTTAAAGAATTTGTTATTTAACATACTATTCAAAACTAGTGACCTTAGTAACACCATGACTCTTTTTGATTTTGAGGATTTCTTGTTCAGTATAAATACCAGGCCCTTGTTATCAATAAAAAAATAATTTCTAAACCTATAGGGTTTAGCACAGACATATTGTTGGAACATTTTAAACTTAGACAATATTTATATCATAATCATTTTTACTTATTAGCAGTGAAAGTAAAATGATATAAAGGGTTATTAAATCAGAATGTATATTATTAGTGACGCAAATTCGGTGACCTTATAATTGGAAAATGGACTTTAATTTTGTAAGCTATTATTATCTTGTTAAAACAAATTGGATTTTGTTGTTGTTCCAATGCACTATAATTTGGTAGATCATTTTGTAATGAAATTGATCCGAATAGACCAATCAAGCCCATCGATAGTAAGTAATAAAATTCGAACGGAAATACAAAGGTATCATTAAGATGTTTGACTAAGAGTAATAAAATTGGGAACTTTGAAGAAAATAAGTAAAAGAGCTTCGGGCTAGAACTCCTGTGGTGCAGATATAGGGGCTGAGTCCATAAATATTAGTAAAGCGTATTTACCTGCATTTGAGGGTGGTGCCATGTTGGGGTTCATAAGTCAACGGACAGACCTACAGACAAAGCGAAGGTGGTAAGTGATGGAGAGTTAGCCAATGAAATGCATTTTTATATCCGGGACCATGGATACCCATTGAGCACAAAATACCCTGTTCTGATCAGAAAAGAGCATTCCTGTTTTATTCCCGCTCTCATTCCTAATTCCGTTTTTAATCCTGGTCTTATTCCGAAATTATCAACTCTCTCTCTCTTATTCTATGTTTGGGAATCATTCTTTTGATCTTTTGTTTATTTATTTATTTGGAGTTCGGTCTTGAACTCTTTATATTTTGGACGGATCTTTTGAACATTTATGTGCATTGGTTTATACGGATCAAATTTCAAATTTCGAAAACTATAAAAATCTATACAATCAGGGAAAAATTGTAAATTGGATTTATTAAATAAACTTTTGAAATGAACCAAAAAAGTGTCATTGGCTTACATCGCTTAAGTCAATTTGGTGCTCGTTGACCAAGATTTGCGAAGTACTTTAAACGTTTGTGATCAAGACTGAAAAAGGACTGTGAATTGAATTAATGCTCGGAACCAGGAATAACGAAATTCTTCCTGGTCATATTGATACCAATGACCAAGGCGATGCGAAGTATTACTAAAATGTCAAACGCGGAGGGAAAATGTGGCAAGGTAGGACGTAACTTTCTGACCCAGAAGTATCTGTAGCCTGACATGTTTTGATTTTTTTAAATTGATTTTTCGGAAATGTTTTTGATTATTGTTTTGGTTTGTTTTAAAAGATGTTTATGACTTATTTGGCAACAGGTTTGAAAATGAAGGAAATATCTAAAATTTGATTTGAAGTGAAACTTTTATCGTGTAATATATATTGATTCATTGTTACCATTATAAAAAGTGAATAATATTGGAATTTTTTTTTAAAATCATCTTGAAATTGAATTTCTAAAACACAAGGAATGCATTTAATCATATTGTACAAATGTGTTGTAGTGATGGTGGTTCGCTTTTAGTCAATGTTGTTTAAAAGACAAAGAGAGAAAAGAGAAATTATTAAGCAATATCTTGTAATGGACAGGCAAGAGAAAATGGTAATGAAGTTCACGTCAGATTTATTGCCAAATTTTTTTTACATGCTTACAGTTGAAGAAAACGTTTGAGACTAATGATATTTACTGATTTGTGTTGTACTTTTAAACGGATGTACCAACAATTATAAGTAAGTCGATATCAAATTCTGATTTTGGAGAACAAGAATTTTTTTTATTCCGACTTAACTTTTGGATACTAACAACAATGAACCAGCAATTATCAACAGATGTAACAAGCCCAGATGCAGTACTTGCCCATACCTGACAGAGGGATCCAAATTTCAATTTAAAACTGGAGGCGAATTTACAATTATAACATCAATGTCATGCACCAGCTCGAATCTTATTTATGTAATAACCTGCGCCGGTTGTGGTGAAAATTGTATCAAAAAACCTGATTTATTGTATAACTTGCGCTGGATGCGGAGAATTATACATAGAAGAAACCGGGACCGCCCTTCGCACTCGTATACGTATACACAGACAGCATATCAACCAACCTGAGTACAGAAAAATAAAACTCAGTGAACATCTTGCTGTTTGTGGACAGGGACAATTCACAATTTATCCCTTTTATAAACTCAAAACAGAGAACATTTTAGAAAGACGGGAAAAAGAAACATTTTATCAAGATTTTTTAACCATCCTTAAATAGTTTAATGTAGACTGTCTCATGACTTAATTATATATTTATTACGCTATGAATTATATTCTTTTACTTTGACTATGTAATTGTTTCCTCTATAAGCAATGTGACGTCATTGCATTGTTGTTGACGTTATCAACAGGTAACGTTATTACGTCACATTTTTTATTTTTTTTTAAAATGTAAAACGTCTTAAGAAATAATGAAGCGCCTACGTTTTACTAACATTGTTGCCTTGTCATTTTTTTTTCTAATATTAATTACCGGACATTGTGCTATTTCTTTTCGTTTTTTGATATATTTAAGAAATAAGGTATCATTTTTTTGAGTTTTATTGAGATGTAAAACGGGTTGGTCACGTGATCAAATCCCATAAAGCCCGAAGGGCTTTATGCAAGATTTGATCATGTGCCAACCCGTTTTTCATCTCAATAAAACTCAAAAAATGATACCTTATTGCTTATATTTACATTTGTCACTTATTCATACTTTAAATTTGCCTGATTTTAACGTGCGAAATGCGTTATTTTTCAAACCAAACTGCATGTATGTAATCCACTACACGCGCGTCGACCCTCTATGACGTCACACAGAGATTATGTCGACCGTTTATCGAAACGCACATCTATGACCTCTTCTCCCCGTACCTGAATTTATACAGTTATAAAAACGCTTGCTTTCAGTAGTGTTATATGAAGGAAAACATTTGCAAATGTAAATATATATTTAAGAAATAAATAACAAGTCTATAAACTTCAATGGGAATCAGGTGATCAAATCCTGTGTAAGATCTCAATAAAGTGCAGAAATACAAATACATACATAATTAAATAGAATTGAGAAACATTACATAAGATTGTTAAGCTTTGGTTTTAACGTACGGATAAAATGTTTTTCTTTTTGATTTCTTCAAATGTCATTTCCTCCTGCTACTTTACAAAACGGAAATATCATAAATTTCTTTTTTCCGCACACTTCTAAATGTTCACTTAGTGGTATTTGTCTATACTCCGGAGTGTTAATTTGTTGCTTGTGGGTACGAACCCGGGTACGGAGGGTGTTACTGGTCTCACCTATGTAATATTCACTACATCCTGGACAGGTTATCACATTGTTATAAAACATTTTGTGTATCACACGACATATTGGCGTTCACTGTAAATTTTTGGCCGTTAAAGTTATAACAAGTTCCTTCAGTTAGAAAGTCACAGGCTCCACAACAAATATTTCCACATCTAGTCACTGAAAAAGTTCCTTCAAAATTAGAGTTACACAGTAGTCTCTTTAGGTTCTTGGGTTGACGTCTACTTGAGATAAATTGTACGTCTTTATAAATTTTCTTTGTTGTTTTTTCTTCTCTGAGAATTGTGTTCAGTTGGTGAACAATGGGGTTGATGTTCTGGTTCTGGGGATTATGCGTGTGCTATACCTATATATACACAGGATGTTACCTGAGTGTATTACCTGCATGCGTTGAAAAACAAAGACTTTTTGTAGTGTGTATCTCATGAATTGAAATGCATGAAATAAAGCATTGCGGAAAGAATCCTTCTCACTTTGTCATTAATATTCTAATATTTCCACTATTCTAGTATACTGTGTGTTTCTTAATCAATATATGTCGTTGTAATCAGACTAAAAAAAGTAATTCAAATTACACGTCAGTCAAGTAGGCAAAAAGAATGAGAAAGTGAATCATAAATATTAAGTCTCTCGGTAAATAGCAATTAAACTTAGAAATGATGATTTGAGAATAAACTGTTGAAATAGAAATACACATGTACAGTAGACTAAATAAATATATATTATTTTTATTATAAACCCTACTCGATTTACCTATAACGCATTCAATGATACTAGCTTCAAACGCAGGTCGGTTTATTTTGTTAGTTATGGAGGAATAAATAAATGTACGTTAACTCATGTTTTAACACTGAAATTATAATAATCGATTATAATAGTGGAATGAACGCCCCCCCCCTACCCTTTAAAACTAAAATTATTATATATAGGCATGATTTTTCTAATCGTTTATTTAATTATTTGATAGCTTGATTTATGGCATACCAGGGTATTAAAAAAAATTTAAAAGAGAAGTAGTTTTCCTTCAGATTTGATACGGGTCAACATTTCAAATATGCATGCATATTAAATTTTCCCCTCAATATAAGCTAAATATATGATTGACATTTCAGTGTTGATACATTTTCCTTGTTTAATCCACCATCCTTAATGTTAGCTTCCTTCTCTTTTGAACAAAAGCGTCATTATATACCATCATTTAGAAGGTTTTTCCCAATCTTAATAGGTATAAGCTGTCTTTTTAAATTGTTTTGTCTATATTCCTTCCTGTGATTTATTTAAATTAAGTGAATACATTATCTAATCATCTTGATAACTAAATCATTGTGTATTTCCTATTTGCTATACTTTTTGGGATATGCTTGTAGGAATAATATTTTATGAATTTATGATTTTTTTTTCAAAAAGTAAATAACAGTTTAACATTCATATGAATTAAATTATTCAAACTTTGATTTTAAAAGTTCTTACAAAAGTTTAAAAGATGAGGTAGCTAAAAGGTAATAATGACGCGTGTTTCTTATGATTCTACCGAATACATGATATTACAATTCATAGGAAAAATGTTTTAAATAAAAAAGCACCCAAACCCCTGATTATTCAAAAATTCAAGAACCTTTTTAAGATTTTTTTTAGTATAGTTTATAAAAAGAAAGCAAAGGACAAGAAAGGGTAAGACCAGAATTTGTTCCCAGATTTTTGGTGTCTTTTAGAATGATCCAACAGTATATTCATAAAAACATGTTGTCACCCCTGCCACAAAATGAGTATTGGTTCCAAGATTAAGATGTACAGGGGTCACCGTGAGGTCAGGAAATATGTCAGTTTTCGAAATTTCTCATTTTTATGCAAATTTCCATCGATTTTACAGCACATTTTGTTTCAGTAAACATAGAGCACACGCTGGCCTAAATACCAAATTTATATATTTTAGACACTAATATCAGATGCAGTTTATGTGTTATAATCTTAGATAGGAAAGTTGTATTCTATGTTTTCCGAAGAGAAACGTATCTCAAATATGATGAAATTCCACCAGAATTGAGGAAATTCGGGAAAATTTCCTACATATGCACCCTCTAGTGGCTTCCAAGTAAGATTTGAATCTAACTTAGTGCTTGTTTTAAAAATAAGCATCATTTTTAACTTCTTAACTACAAACTATCACAATTTTACATGTACCAGTGTTTTGATTTTTATATCAAATATTCAATCGCCGACAACAGCCAGTATTTTCTTCTAAAAACGTTATAAAATAAATTCTGCCTTGTAGGAGTACAAATACAAGTCAACTGATTAAGGAATACAGTTAACACTTGTCAGAATTTCAACAACTAAATAAATGTTGTCAAAGAGGAACTAAAGCTTCCTTTAATACCAGGGTACTTGTATGTATAATCAGAGTAGTTTCCTAAGAAGTCATTTTGCTGATCAATAGCAAATAACATTCCACGAGGTCCTTTTATTTAGTTAATTAAGCAGTTGTTTATGAGATTAAAATGTCTAGATTTTAATTTATCATGCGAAATATTTATATATAAAATGTAAAAATATGAGAAATTTGATGGTATAAACTAGAAAGATTTAATAATTATTAGTTTCTAAAGTTCTTTAGTATGTTTGATGAACTACATCTGATTTACACCATTTCTTGACTATGTTGTAGAACAGTGCGTCAAATTATCTTCTTTAACTTACCGCAGATATCATAATTTTTTAAAGGAGAAGAGATAAGAGCACAGTAATGCATTTGCTAGACCAAGTTGTGTATCTTTATTTGTAAGAATTCTTATAATCTTTAGCAATCCAGTACGCTGGTAGAGTAATTCAAACTCAGCCTGGTTGACTGGTCATTGTTTGTCTTTTAGTTTAACCTTATGTTGTTGGTGGTCATTGTTTGTTATGCTCGTATTCTGTTTTGTTTTATGAATTTTCATCTTGAATACTGTTCGTTATCTCCATATGTTTCGCTTCATGTTTTTTATTTGTTATTTTTTTATTAAATTTTTGTCTTATGCTTTGGAATTGATTTGGGGTTTTCCTTCCAAACAATTCTTGCTTGGTTGCTGTAATAAAATTATGTAAACTTTTTGGAAACAGATGATAATAGATTTGAAATGATTCCAAACACGAGATACATAATATTAGACCAAATCAAATAATTGACACCTTTTTCTGAATGTAACTGCAACCTCTGACCGAAGAATGTTTGGTTCCTGGTGAGAAACTGCCACAGAACTGAATACATGTATCAAGTGGTAAGGGATGTTTAAGATTTTCATACCTGTATTCCAGATGCTCTTCGACAATTAGGTGCCTACAACATACAATTCTACACATATTTATAAAACTTAAGGTTAATGTACAAAATTCCAATTTTGGTGGCTTCAAAAACTGCTCCATTTTCCTTTCTAGTTCCACTTGAATTTTCAATGTCCTGAAGCAGAGGGATTCGTTGTTTTTATCTTTGGACTGTCTTGTTTTCCATTATTTTATATTAATTAAAAGTACACAACATCGTATTTAACAGAATTAGCAGCAAGAATAAACACGACAGCAATGCCTGATTTAGTTTGTTTCTTAAGATGCTTAGGAGCGCCACTCCAACATTTTTGAGAACAAAACCATAACATAGTGATTTTCTACTAAGTCAAGCATATTCATGACTAGTAAACATCCTATATATATTATCCAGTAACAGATACGAAGATATTCAGATTTTTTTTTATGAAATATATGGAGATATGGACCAGTATTCAAGCTCAAAAGTCCATTTATTAAAAGTACAATATCGAAACAGAGCAAACAGGGGCAAACAAAACATCAAAGGTGGGATCAAGTGCAATATTATTAAAATGAGTTGTTACCGCTATTCATAGAACACCATATTCATGAACAGTACACAGTGCTTCCAAAAATGTGCCTTTACCTCAACAAATATATTACGACTGTTATCCTATACTACCAAGAATTAAAAGAAAAAAACAATGAAATTTTATCTGATCAATACAAAGTCTATGTTAGTAATATGCTTCAGTATTAGAAATATTTCAAAGCTATTCCGATATTCTTAGTACCTGTAGCTGTACAATATTTAGTGGTATTCTTCCAGAACAAGAATTCCTTTGAAATTATGCATCAAAATAGATTACACAATCAACTCGAAAATCTTATGTATCATACACTGTCATGAAGAGGAGCATTTTGGATGAAAAAATATATGAAATAAAACATTAATTTTTTACGTAAAATTTGGCACATGTAATTTGATGTACATGTTTTAAGCAATACTTGTGGTATAATTAGTATAATAGTATAATATATATAGTCCAGCATTATTGGCAGAGTGAAATAGTATTGAAGGATTGAGGATTTACATATATTTTCCGAGTTAGTGAATTGAATAGATATTTCTTATTACTCTTGGTATCGAAAATCCCGGATTTAAAAATATGAAAAGAAACATTTCCTTATTGTGATATTATTTATTGAGAAACATGTGCAAAGTGTATTTTATAAAATAGGAAAATCTATCCAAATCTGAAGAGTTTATTACTTGTATATATATATATAATTTTAGAAACTCGAAAAGTGTTATGTGCTGTAAAGGTGTAATTTTCTAACAAAATGTATATTTTGTATACTGTGCACAGACATTTACCCGAGGTTGACCCATGAAAGCCATAACAGTTTATTTCCAATGGAATCCTCATAGATTGTAACAGTAAACTACTTAGAACTAATGCTAATGCTTTGATATAAATAAGATGAAATAAAACAAAAATAAATAAGACAATATATGTATTATAAGAAGCTAAGAGTATAAAAACTCATTTTCAGATATTGATCTCATTTTGAATAAGAGGTTTTTTTTTAAATTCTTTTTTAAAAGAGGCTTTGATCTTGATGGATTTAATCTCTTTTGGAAGTGAATTCCACTCCTTGATACCATTATATTATAAAAGAAAGTTTCTGACTCTGATTTAACAATTCTGGGGTCAAAAAAGTTCAACTTGCTAGACCTTGTTGTTCTATTTGTTTTTGTAGAGTTTTGAATAAAATGTTCAGATAAATAAGGATCACTTTATTCTAAATAGGGATTTGACCTATAGGACAGGGCTTGGTTTTTCCCTCTACAAAAACCTTGTCGATTTCCGTTCTGATTAATGACATTAGGCTGAAAACATATAACAATTTGTTTTTGCCTATTAAATTTTATTTCAGTGAGTAGAGAATGGAGGAACCCTTTCATTGATTTTCTGAGTTTGTCATCTCAAAATGTAATAATTGATATTTTTCTTAACTTCTCATTGTGCATACAGTAATGGTATTGTCTACTGAAATCTTATTCTTTATGTCTAGGCTATTTATCTGTGGATATAATAAAACATGCAATTTATGTGTGCAAATTATATAGCCCAAGATCTAAATGAAATCCAAGGAAAACAGTTACTGATATATGTAGCCAAAGTCAATAAATGTGATTAAATTCTAAGGAATATCATCGCAGCTCAATCCTGCCAAGAATACCTGTATCGAGTAGCACAAAGTGAGCTGTTCTTGTCCTCGGTGAAAGTGTGCTTAAATTGTTCCGCCTGACTGACAACTGTACATTGAATTTTTACGATCTGATCTCTCTTTAGCGTTTCTTATATCAAGAATGGACATGCATAAAAAATAGATAATTGAAAAAAAATGCACAAGTCTATAACAAAATTAAAATAGTCTTTGAAAAGGCGAAAAATTAAAACTTTAAAAATGTGGTATTAGGTGGATTCGAACCCCCGACTTTAAAAAGAAAGTACCAAAATTGTATAAGGCAGCACATACATCAACTGAGCTTATCTGACTTTTAAATTATATGGTATGAATCTTAAGCAGATCCTCAAAATCAGGTTTCCTTATTTTTTGCAGGTTTTTTGTGAATTTCAACCCTAGGGCAGGGATGCCCCTAAAAACATCATATCTTAAATTATTCTTTACATCCCAACCTATCAAAATATCATAGTTTTATTTAAGGACAGGCCTGCCCTGAAAGACTTCTAGACCAGATTACATGCAAAAATCAACGCTTTAACGTACAAAATGGTGTTTTGGCCAACTTTGGAAGTTTATTGTAAAGTTGTAAATAATAAATATTAGGTATAAATTTCAAATTCGAAAAATTTAGACATATATACGGTAGAAAACAACAAATAAAGATTATTTTTAAATGTTACTTTTTCCGGGAAATTGTTTTCTCCTATAGGTCAATTCTTTTTTCATAGTGAATACATCATTTGGACATTTAAACTATTAAAAACATGATTAAGCCGAAGTTGAGAAACTCTATTACAATCATTCATTGACAAGAAACCTACTTTTTCAAATTCGTCAAAAGTAATTCTCTTCCTTTGATGGCTATTGAGTATAAACCTGATTACTTTGTTTTATGCAACCTGTAGTCTATTTTTTTTTATATTTTTTGACAAACCTTCATACCAACAAGAACAAGCATAGTCAAAATGACACTGGATTTAAGCTGTACATAAATATTTTCTTGATAAAAAAAGATAAACAATCTTTGTATCTAGAAAGAAATTTCAGTCCCTGATTTGTCTTGCTGATGATATTTTCAATACTTTTTTCACCAGAAAGTACGTTATCTAAAAAATGCACCTAAATACCTCACACATGTTTTAGTTTCAATTTTGACTCTATTGCAGAATAGCAAAAAGGATTCTAGATGAATTTTATGCATTTTATCTTACACAATAAAAGGACATAACAATAAATACCTGTCTATAAAGATGTTATATCGTTAAACTTGTCTATGAATTTTCGAACTACTTTATATATTTAGATTATTTTAGAGATGATTAAAGAACGGCAATGTTTTGTATATCTATTTAAGGAATGAAGCTTATAATTTCAACTCTTGTTATATGATAAAACATAAGTTGGGGCATTTTACGCTTTATAAACCGCAGCTGACTAAAGTCATGTTTTTATTTTTGTTGTGTTCAAATCTGAATAAATCCCTCTTTACTGTACAATTTATTTCCACACAATTTTCATATATTTCGTTATTAAAAGTTTGCTATAAATTAATACCTGATTTACAAATTCAGTCAGGGTTTGTTCGCCTGTCTTCTTTCAGTCTACAAGGAGTCTGAACTATTGGCAATATTTGCAATGAAGATGACTACCAGTAAGCTAATTTTTAATGATAATACTAATAGAATATTATATTGACAGAAAAAAATTGATAAACATGTAAAAAAAAAAATAGGTGTGAATATTTAATTGGCACTATGAAACTAAATATCAAATATTTTGCCACGTGCTTTACCTTAAATTTGATTCAGCAATTCCTTAAAAATTCAAACGAAATTTTTAAAGTTAGACATATATGTGTTTATAATTTGTTTATCGATTTCCGCGACGTTTATGCTGATCAAACTTTGTCAAACAGTATGACGTATGTTATGTTACACCCACTTATCATTGTAATAATATACATGCTACAATGCACATCCTGAATAAACATTTGTTAAGTTTCCAAACAACTCCGTCTCTCCCCTCTAATTTTTGCCCTGCAAATAAAAATAAATAAATAAATACATAAATAAATAAAAAGATAAATAAATAAATAAATAAATCATGTGAACTACATTGTCTCTGGGGTATAGGGGATGGAAATTTAACAACAATCGTAGGTTAAAGCAAATGTAATTTAATTAAGAAGGCATTAAAACCTTTTCTGCTAATATATATAATTTTAGGATGCATTGGATTTGTCAAAGAATCAATTTTTCTTGCATGAATTAGATATCACCTTTCACAATAATGATGAGATTGCATTGGTAACTTACCTATAAAGGTAGTTCATGGTTGTACCGCGTATAAAAAAAAATGAGGTCTGTAATCAAGATAATCTTGTGTTTTGTCCTTATAACTGTTAACTCGAATGGCGACACTGTTCCTCCGTCTTACAAAGGTAATTATTCTACAATTCTGCAATATTTGTTTTAACAACATCTTTATGAGATAATATAAGGTAGGTCCGGAATTTTACGCATCAAGTTTGAATTGCAAATTTTACTTTGTGAATAAAGAAGGAACGTTTTCAGAAAGAAAATAAACCTTTTAAAATTTTGCAGGGTTAAAAACACGTATGGCATTTTTATACAGTGTTATATCCCGAGTGTGCTTTCTTTCTGTGTCATGAAACTCAGTTAATCTGGATATGTATATAATTTATAAAATTGATAAAAGCGATTCATGGGTCTAACAAACAATATTTTGTGAGTAATAAACTATTTGTAAATGAGAAAAAAACAATAAAAAAATAACCTTGCGACAAAAAGATAGGGCGGACATTCTCCCTTCTCAGTTGATGTTGGAACATTTTTGTTGATTTTCTTTTCTCTAACTTTTAAGATTGTGTCTGCTTGATCTATTTCAAATATTTACAAGTTTTTTTTTTAAATAGTTGTACAAAATTAAATGATCTAAGAAAGGGGGAGGGGCTATGAATATCGAAAAGACTGTTATGCGCAATGTATCTCGTCAATCATGATAAAAATGTATAATTCTGATGATTTACTTTACGAAGAAAATGACATGTAGGCAATTCAGATCCTAAACAGATTTCAGATTAATAAAAGAAGTAATTATTGTTCCGAAGGATATGAGCAAATTGCATATCTATTTTATGTTCTCTGATAAAAGGGTATATTAACCTTCGTAACAAGTAAATAACTATTTATCACTTATTATCGTTATTATTCATTATTTGATAAAATTAGCAATGATTATCTGCATGTTCACGTTACTATAAAAAATAAAATATTTTTAAAAGATGTTAGTCAAATTAAAATACATTCTATTCTTTTTCATCATTCTTAATAAGTATATCTCATTTTTTAAAAAGATCTTTTTATTTATGTACATATTTTTTATTATTATCAGGGTTCTCCATCATTTGAAATTTTACTGTGTTGCAGAGTTTACGCGAAGCACTTAAATTTCGCGGCATTTTCGCGATGAAATTCGCAACTGATACACTATTCATTATTCAGTGAAATATCAGTATCTCGAAGTTGAGGGGATGAATAAAATAATACATCACACACTTCTTTTAAAAATTAATAATTCGTTACACAAATAGTATGGTCGAACATATTAGTAAAAGTAAAAACACATGTTCTGAAAAACAGAGGAAATTCTGGTAGATACAGTCGAACTATTTACCATTAATAAAAGTAAATTTGCCGTGATTTTTGTAAGTTTTCTTGATAGAATTATCGAATTACAAAAAAAGGAAACTTCAGAATAATTAAATACTTTATGAGCTCCTTGAAAAATTAAAACGGTTTATTATTTACATCAATTAAATGATTTCGGTACGATGATGATAGTTATGTTTGACTTACCGCAGTACCATTTAACATAATTCTAAAGCCTCGGATCTATAGAAAAGACATATTGTTTAAAAAGTAGTACAATGTATTTTTAATTAAACGTTACATAGAAGTGTGAAAACAAATTATTTGTCTTTGTTCCTTCATGCGTAAAGTCCGGCGAGGGTCTAGGAGGTAATTGATTATGCAAGGTGAAGCCCTAATTAAGTGCTCTACCTGTTATAATTGAAGACTGCAGGATTGTTTGATTAACTTTTCAATTAGATAGAATTTATGTGTTTTGATTTTCTGATTATCACAGATCTTACTGTGCTGGCAAAATTTTTACTGTATCGCACGCTTAAAATTTGAATCGTTACTGTGTCGGAGAAAATTTAACTGTGTCGAGAGCAACACAGTAAAACAGCTCATGGAGAACCCTGATTATTATTATGACGATTTTTTTCTTTGCAAAATTTGCAGCAAAACTTTATCAACACCTTCAAAGTTCTCGCTGGTTTTGGAAACTGACTGAGTCCAATGTTAAGACTGTTCATCCTGTTTCTTTCAGAGTGGATGTCGTCTCTACATATAATGTGTCAAAATTAACCAAGGATGGATTTCAAGATGGTAAATTGTAATGAGTAGTTAGTCCTTGTAACATAAATTAGGTTAAATGATTTGATAACAGCTAAGTAAGTTATATAGAATAATATTTTATATGGGTTTTTTTTCTGAAAATTCCTTCCGTAAAAATCATTTTTTTTTGCAACACATATACCCGCTCTTAATAATTTCAGAACTTCGAAAGAACCAGTTATATTCTCATCTTATTTTTCATCGTCGCAAACCACGACGAAAATGCACAATCCTTTGCCATTTTGGTTGAACGAGAAGAGAATATTTTGTAGCTAATTAAAATATTGACCAATGCAAGTTAAGCATAGTCGGATAATGAACTTTCAATAACCAATCGCAGTGTAAGAAATATTTCTTGTATATACTGCTGATATAAATTATTGATTTCAATTGCGATGGAAACGAAAATTGTCATTGAGTCAATATGGGAGGCGTAAATATTCAAGATAACAACACTTTTTGTGATTAAGCAGCCAAGGGTAGGAGAGAAAGCTATATGCGGACTCCGGACCGTGGCTTGAGACGATGCTTATTTTGAATTAGATTTTTTAGATTTGTATTTCATATACATGTAACATACAGTACATAGACTGCTTTATTAACTTCAGTTAATAAGTACAAAGATTGTGCAACTATACTAAAGAAAAATCCAGGTCGCAAAGGAAAGGAAGGTGTATACACAATTTATCCGGATGGAAAACTAAAGAAGAAAGTGTACTGTGACATGACAACAGAAGGAGGGGGGTGGACGGTAAGTACCCCTGCGAAATGATCAAGAATAATTCTTGAACTTTTAAGAAAAGTTCATGAATTATATTCTTGAATCAGCTCATGAACTGTTCATGAAGATCCCATGAAGTTAAAATTGGACACTCATGATTTCATGGATTTTATTCATGAAAACCAAGTTCAAGAATATTCAAGAATTATTTGTTGTTCATGAACAAACTTGGATTTTTTAATTGCCTGCAAAATGATCAAGAATAATTCTTGAACTTTCAAGAAAACTTCATGAATTATATTCTTGAACTTTCAAGAAAAGTTCATGAATGATATTAATAGGTTCAATGCATTTTCATGAACTATTCATGAATAATTTGTAAAAGTTATTTAGGAATGTTCATGAACTATTCATGAATGTTCTTGCTTTTTGTAAACAAAAATGTAATAAATTATGCAAAATGAAAAACTGTAAAAGAAAATATTTTAATAGCATCTTGAAAGATTTCACAGAATTTTTGTTTTCCAATCATGGTAACAAAATCTTTGTTCAAGTAAACAACTCTGATAAGTGATATCGATAATAAATAAATTATGTAGTTCATTCCTAGTAAAATTATGAAAAATTTTAATTCAAACGCGACTCTTTGCAGAATCCTTAACCTTACTTGGTCAAGAGGAGTGTGGGTTCCTTATTCAGCGTATTTCAAAGTGTATGCTTAAAATGGAATGGTTTTTAATCCAAGTCTCACTGTCTGGCAGAAAAGTGTGTTCAGCAATTAGGGCATCAGCTAAAAGGGCTTTCAAGGATTTTGAGAAGAGGTGGTCAAATAAAAAAAATTTCATCACTTGGATACTTTGATCGATTACGATTCATATTTTCATTCCTTTCTTTTGTTTTTCTTCAAGATCCTGGATTTTTTTTTTTTTTTGGCAGCCAGAGTTTTTTTAATCTTCTGATCTCAACTCATCAACATTATCTGTGAACTGCTTCTCTTTTCCCTACAAGAACAAAGATTTTCTGAAAATGCTCATAAATGTGAAAACTTAAGACTTAATTTTTTTTTTTTTTATTTGCAAAATTTTTTCATTTAATAATGCATCATAGGCACTGCCATATTTTAAAGCAGTTTAGCCTGTTTCCCTTGCCCGCCATGTTCAAGATGTTATAGGTGAACAGGATGGATTTTTAATCTTTAATTATTAAATGTAACGTAATTTGGTTGGATCCTTACTCATAACACAGTTTGACAAAATTTTCATTAAAAAAGACATAACTGAACTCTTACAAATAGACAGTAACATCTTGACAAATATCTCAGATTCAGCGATTGCCTCCATTTTTTTGTAACTCACCATTAATATCTGCAGTTATTAAGTAAATTGATCCTCTGGATATTCCTTCTTCATATTCTGTTATTTTCTTCAAAGGTTGACAAAGAATGACTAGATCTACGCTAATAATCCTCCCACTCTACCGATTCACTTTCCAACGTCTCGCGCGTTTCAAAGTTTGCGCCTTTTAAAAAGTGTCATGCAGAGCTAATTAAGAAATAGTTTCGAATTGCCAAGATTGTTGTTAAACAAAAAATAACAAACACTATCTGAATGCTTTTACACTGAAATTAATTTTTTTTAAATTAATATAAGTTAAATCATTTATTGAATTGGATTTTTTTACAATATACCTAAAGAGCCACAGTTTCGTATTTTCAAGTATGGCCGCCTCAATATCATGAGGACAACAATTTTGAACAAATAAATCTTGGGAACAACTCGCCCTCAAACAGAGTACCCTGAGCTATGTATAGGTATATAGTGTATAGGAGAATAGACTACAAAATACGAATGTGGGTCATGTCATAGATACTTCACAACCATGCAGCCTGTGCTGTATCCTTTACACACGATGGACAGAAAAATGTGACTTGATAACTGCATCAAAATATAAAGCGTTTGACCCAAGAATAGTACGGACAAGAGATAAGATTTTTTAGCTGTAAATAAATCTAAGTTTTTACGAAGATCATGAAATTTTTCCTAGACTATAAGTCTTTTTCATTTTCTCACAACTTGTTAAAAGTTTGACAAATAGAGAAAATTCGGTCGAACAAAGTTGTGTCGTGAAAAATGAGATAATTTAAAGCACAATATTAATATAGCTGGCCATTTTAAATGATGAAGAAACATTAGTAATTCAATATGAGAAAAAAATGCTGTCAATATTGATGCAGTGTTCTTTAAATTACGATCATAATTTAATTACAATCTCCCTTCTAGACAGTACATAACAGAGTTTTATTATCCTGAAGAATCTAAGTTACCGATTCGGAGAGTAGAAAATAGTGATTTTAACCTCTTATGTTCTCCTACTTGTCTCTGATCCAATACTTTCAAAATCAAAACAAAAGCATGTTATTAATTAAATCAGGGTCTTGTTCAACAATTGCATCTGCATGCAAAAGTTGTATTATGGGAGTAATGAGTGTTTTCTGGCGATCGTTTGTGACAATTATTTTTACATTTTTTGTCTTCATGAAAATTCATGAACATTCATTACCTTGAACTATTAAGTTTTTTTCTTTAAACTGAAAATTAACAATATTCATATTTGTTCATCATTTGTTCATGAACTATGAATTATGAATGTTTTCATGAATTTTATTCATGAACAACTTTTATGAACTTGTTAAGAATCCTTTAAGAACCATTCATGAACAATTATGAACAACTCATAAAGGTTCTTAAAATCATGAATATCATTTCGCAGGGGTAAGCAGCTAACAGTTACATGTTCTTTGTAGACAAAATTAATTTCTTTGGAATTATAAAGGGGCTTGTATCTTACTATAAGAAGTATGTGTGAGTTTGTAAATGAAATCTTCTTCACAACAAAGAGAATCGAAGATAAACCTTCTTTAATGTTTCAGGCTATACAAAGAAGACAGGATGGGTCTACAGACTTTTACAGGACGTGGTCAGAATATAAACAAGGATTCGGGGATCCCTCTACAAACTACTGGATGGGTATGTTTAGTTTATGTAACATTAATATTATATGATGTCTATCTAAATGTAGTGTAAGAATAGAAACAAGGATTTGGAGATCCACAAAACAGTTACTGGATTGGTAAGATAGGTTAATGTCAAATTTAAATTATAAGGTGTATCTTTAAATGCGTATACACACATGTGAAATTAAAAATTTGAAAAAAATATTTTTAAAAATCATATTATTTCAACGTACGAAACATCGGACGTATTAGGAACTACATTACTTAAGATGGATGCAAAACGCTAGTCAATTCATTAGTTACATTCCGTTTTGATTACCGAAATGTTTTACTTGTTGGAATTAACAAACAACTTACAGACAAGCTTCAGGCAGGTGTAGGTTACTTGTTCAAATTTTTCTACCTGATTGATAATGAGGGTAGACTTTACTTTTCCGGTCCCCAGATCCGCAAGATCCTCGCGCTCATTTGACTATGACATAACAACTACGTCACTCAACTGAAATGGGTTAAATTTGCACACTATTCGACTGATCAAGGTTAGTCTCGCATCCATCCGAGATATTAGGGGTAGTCCTCGCACATTATTCGACTGATTAGGGTTAGTTTAGCATCTGCCCGGGAGATTTTGTCTGAATGTCTTAGTCCTTTCATATCATTCGATGGATTAGGGTTAGTAACTCGTTCTTTTAGATAAGCCAAGAAATTCAGTTGTTTTTGTAATTTTTCCAAGATCATAATTCAGATTTAATGGCATTTCGTTCGTTTATTTACATGGAAGAATGGCTAACTCCGAAAGAAATAAAACTAAGCATGCACCACACGCGCTTCGTTCAGAATTATTTTTGTCGAATTTTTCCATGAAAAAACAATATTTATTAATTGTTTTCAGAGAACAAGGTTAAAAACTTCGTTTAAAAACAAAGTTTTAAACTAAACTTTTAACCGTAGAATTCGATTTTGGGTCAAAAGGCCAAAAAACCTCGTACTTAAATTCTTTCGATCGCTCACGCGATATCATAACTATACTGAAGACGCCTTCGGCGACACTACATTGTAGCGCATTTTTGGGGGGACCGTAAAAGTAAAGTCGTTCCGATTATGATGTAGACATCCTTTGTATACCTTATTTCCATCTCTTTGAACTTTGCATGAAGTTCTTTCTCAATGCCATGGTGTATATCCAAAGTTTACGGGAGGACAGGACAGCCCTGTACATTCTAACATAGTGACCATGACGTTTACATCTGTAACACTTCTCTCTTTGAGCACGGCAACTGGGTCCATGGACAATACCACATCGGCCACAAACTGGATGTTGACATTAAATGTAATAGTCCGCAGGTCTCCGTTGTGGCCCAAGGTTGTGATTCGTAGCGTCGTGTACGAATTGATAGTTGCTTTTCTGAATTTCGGGAAATCTCGTAGAAGTTAGGCGAATCAAATGGTAGAATTCGCTTGACTGCAAGAGGTACCGGGATCGATATCGATACCCGGATTAACCACCATTTATCACACCCTCGCTTTAGATGCGTGTGCTTGTTGCAAAGCCACTAGGGTGGAATATTGGTAAACGCCTTACGATTTGCAGACCTTTATTTCTCGTTGGGTCGGACAGTATTAAGGACAAGCGCGTCCCGATTCCGACTCCCCGAATGTTAATACAAATTTGTATTTATAAACAATATAGATAATTGATAATTTTGAGTAACATATGACATCAGGTATTTGATTTGCAAGTAGAATTATGATTTTATATAAAAGATAAAAGAATTTTTAAAGATTAAGTCACACAAAGCACAGTCCATCTGGTCATATTACTCATGGCTAATTAAGATGATTAAACATTCAATAATAGTTACCTCACCTCTGACAGATTGAATCAATACTGACAACTCACTAAATTAATAACAGATATGTAGAATTTTATATTGAAAATATCCAATGTAATTATCAAAATGGTTGATGGGACATTTTCATCTGTGACAATACCCCCTTGCCCCAGTTAAACACAGCCTCGTGTTTTGAATCGGTACACTAGATGTTTGTTCACTTGAATAAATATAATGTCCGAAATGAATATTTTGTAGATTTCGTCCGTTATTTGGAATTTTGATGGAACGATCATTATAAGCCTCATTTTCAAGGTCACGAATTCGTTGTAAATACAATCCCTATTGGTTCGAAAGCCGAATATTTTCGGTTTTCAGGGTTAGAATGGTGTTGTCCCTTTCCTGGAGTTTCGTTCTGTTTTCTCTCCATTCGTCTTCGATGCTAGTGCTAATCGAATCTAGTAATTGTTTGTCAGATGAATTTTCAAGCCGTAGCGTCTGTACTTCTTTTTCTGCAACTTTGAAAAAGTTAATTTATCCCCAGAAATGTTGTTATTCAATCATTCAGGCAGGTGTCTTGTTACTTGTTTGTCAAGTTTGTCTTCCAGGTTAATAATGATGTTACCTGTCTCTGTATACCTTATTTCCGTCTCTTTTAACTTTGCACGTATTTGATGAAGTCCTGTCTTATTGCCATGGTGTTTATTTTGTGGAGCACTGTATTCCGTATATTAGAAAAAGGCAGTTCGCAGTGATGAGATTTGCTTTCTAAGTATTTTTCCATTCGAACTTTGTTTCTGGACTTTTATCTATATGAACGTTGCTCTTGGATTGGTGCACTAGTATTTGCCATCGTGGTCATCCTTCCAGGTGATAATTTTCATTATCTTCTTCTATTCAAAAATGTATATACATAAGATATAAATGTATATACATACGATATAAATGTTTAAAAAATTAAACCACATCCACATTAAGTTTTATTTCGTAAGCTTGTATAATTAAAATTTTCAATGTTTTATTCAAAATATGCATACAGGGGAACGATATTAGAATTAATACAATAATAGATTTCCGGATCAAGAAAATGGCTGACCAAGCCGCTGTCATTAATCTTCACATAAATATTAACTGCTGTAAAGCAGAAACCTCGGGTGTATTATGCTGTTTTATATTATGGAAATGGTGTAATTCAGATGAGATATGTGGAGATAACGAACAGTATTCGAGCTCAAACGTCTATTAAACATTGCAAAATAGGAGTAGAGCAAACACTGACCTCTAAAACACCAGAGGTGGGATCGGTTGCTATGGGGGAGGGAGCATTTCCTAAAATAACAACGTGTCTGATTTGATAAATATCGACATTTTAATCAGGTTAATTCTATTTTAAAACTATTCCGAAGGTTTATTTTATATAATTTAAAGTAAGAGACGTTTTATGCTTTCTAACAAAAAGACGGAAAAACACACAAACACACATATGAAACAGAACAAATAAAAAAGATTAGTATTTTGAAAGTTTTTTATGGATAATGAAAAATCCAAAAGAACTCTTAAAAGATACGGTTTACAATGCCAAATATTTTTGTTTGTGGAAAACAAAACTGTTCTTTTTGGTCATTATACAGACTGATAATTTGAATTAAGGTCACTCATCTATGACACCTGATCCCACCTCTGAAGTTTTAGAGGTCTGTCTTTGCTCTGCTCCTATTTTGTATTTTTTTATGGAATTGGATATTGAATACTGTGCGTTCTCTCCATATCCTTCATTACTTCAGGTTAGCTTTTTTATATATCAAACTCAGATAAAATGATTTTTACCACAATGTACTGTATTATTCAGATTCAGATAGTGTTTAACATAAATGTGTTGAACATCATGGATATCAATCTGAAAAAGAATAAAAGCAAAAAAGTCTAATACAGAAAATATTTTGCAAAATTCATCATCGAACAGACCCCATTGTCATTCATGTATTTCATTGGTACGTACAGTTGTAGTGCATACATTTGTATGGCACTCTCCTATCAAACATCTTTGTCTATAAGTGCAATATTATCATTATCATAAGTCACCCAAAATGAAGACCAAATATCAAATCTCACATTCTATGTTGAAAAAGATGACTTGAACATATCAAATGAAAATGTATTTCCTGTATGTATCATTTAGATCATATTAGTGACCTTGTACATACATTTCTTAAGAAGTATATAAATAAGGTATAATATCCTTATTATACTGAAAGGAAAAAGAAACGCATAATAAACTTCTGAATAAAATTAAAACTTTTATTTCCAATATGTTTTCCAGTATTGTTATCAAACATTTTAATTCAATTTTAAACAACAAGTAACCGAAATCTAGTGTGACTTTGACTGATAATTCTTGAGTTATTGAAATTGATATGTCGATACCCCCAAAAATTAAAATAAAAATTCTCATCATCTCCATGGCGCATAAGTAACATTCTTGATTTTCTTGTGCATTGAGTTCACTAGAGCATTTATCTTTCTCATAGGATTATCATTCAAGCCTTCCGACGTTAGTCTTAATGGTTGAGAGTAGCTGTATTATTCCAAAGCCAACAAATCCCCTCGCCCAATGAATCCCACGAATTTTTTATTTAGGATAGAATTTACAGAATCTAGCTGATTTGGTACACGTGAATGTTTGTAAGGAAGTCTTGACAAACACTGACTACATTTTCTCAGCGTGAACATATTAAAAACATTACGCATACGGCGTGTATGAGCGCGTGTGAGAGTGAAATCGCCGTAAAGTTGCCAAGGTTGCGCACAAAATTAGAGAAGAGAGTTTCTGTCAGTATTAGGGTGAAAATATGAGTATGAATGCCTGCCGTAAAAATATCGGTTTCAGTGATAATGACTTGACAATAACCGAGATAGCATGATGAAAAGCCCTATCTTGATGTGACCTTGTTACGCGCCAACGTCACCGTCATGGTTGATTGGAAACCTTTTAAATTGTTCTCTGACAACCGAAAAAACCTTTTTGGTTGAAAGGTTAAAAACAAACTGCACAGCAACATGATGTTGCCTTTTTATTCACTTAGGCAACTCAATTACTAGACCCAGTGTAACTTCCGTCAGCCATACCATGATTGCAAGAAATTCATACTGACTGCAAATATTGGAAAACGATGTCTATAACTCTAATGAATCTCTTGATTTCTACTACAATAATTGGACATTTATAATACAAGAATTGTACTACAATATGTGATCACAAAATTGTCATCATCAACATGCACGTGTATTTGGCTTTTTATCACTCCCCTACGTGACGCCATACATTTCAGGGTTGAGTAATTTTGACCACGCATGTTAGTGCACAATAACCAAAATACACATCTGACCAATTTTCATAATTTTCGGCCACATAGTTAAATATTTTTCGCTTTTATGCTATTATGCGTTTCTTTTTCCTTTCGGTATATTTAATGCAACTTTATTTTACAGATCTTTTAAGCCTTTACATTTTCTTTTCAATCAGATGTAATATTTGACCTCTGTTCCATTGCTATTTTAGATTAAATAGATTATTTTTTGTCCTAAAAATTCAATTATTTAGTTTTTATGAATCAGCTGACGTAAGGTGTAGAAATAAAATTAACATGAAATAAAACAATATTACCCCATCATTAGATCAAGAATATTTCGTTTTATAATTTAGTTATACATGTACCTTCATAAGTTTTACATTAAACCTATTTATATACCCTTACAGGTACTTAAAATCCGCACAAAAGAAGAAAAAGTTATTTATAAAATTCACATTTACTTCAAAAACAATTTGAAAATTTGAAAATTTTAAGAGTAAGCGATATCTTGTTGACGAGGTTCTTTAAAAGACAGTTTAATCAAATGATAAGCAACATTCTACAATAGGTCAATATAAGAGTTATAAAATTTCTTTTAAAGGAAATGACGCAATCTATCTCTTGACAAAGAACAAAGACCAGGAACTCCGGGTTGAGCTACAAAGACATAATGGTGACAAAGCATACGCTCAGTACAAAACATTTTATGTCAGAGACGAAGGCAGTAAATACAAACTCAATGTTATGGGGTATTCAGGAACAGCGGGTAGAACTTTTTTTTTTTTTTTTATAAATTTAGTTTAATGTTCTCAATTTTTTCGTACAACAGAATTTACATACCCAACATTTTTCATATAATAGTGCTGTGCTTTGCATGCACTATGCCTAAATAGTGTTGTAAATATTCTCTAAAATCCAACAGACTAGACAGTGATTCATTTTCTTTTGAAAATGAACTTATTCAAAAAATAGTATATCTTATCCACAGATACATGACACATTTCAACATAACAAACATATTCAATAAAATGAATAAAGATTAAAAGACATTGGAATATAACTGTCTAGGTAAAATGATTTTCACCTATTTTTTTTTTTTTACTGCTCGGAATTCTAAAATATCTAGGAGAGTATTTCTAGATAAAGATACAGTACATATCATTGTTGTTGATGATATTATTTCTTTATTATCAATACTCTGTTACAGGTGACAGTTTAAGTTATCACAATGGTATGAAATTTAGCTCTAAAGACCAGGACAACGACAACAAGAGTAGTATTAACTGTGCTTCAAAATTTCACGGAGCCTGGTGGTACAACGACTGTTACTACTCAAACCTGAACGGAGAGTACGGACAATCTAGTGTGTCTGGTTATAAATATTCGGTGTGGCATCACTGGAAAAGATGGGAGGCGTTAAAACAGACTCAGATGATGATCAGGCACAAAAAATTGAGTTAATTATAAAACAACCTGACATGTCTGTAATAATTTTGATGTTGATTTTCATTAAACTTATCATATATTAAAAACTTTAGAATATTACATATACGAGAAACCATGCTTTTTTAAAAATCTGTAATGGATATGCATCTACATTCTGCCCCTGCGTAGAACAATATAGATCTATATCAATTGCAAGCATTCCAAAAATAAAAAAAGTATATTCTTAAGTACAACTTTTTTTCAAATTAAATAAAGTAGTCCTAATCATGCATTATAAATTTAATGCACAAAGAAAACCCATACCGTATTATAATGTACATAGTCCGACCGCACGCCAGGTACAGTGATGATAAAAGCAGATAACATAACTCCTAATGTAAAGAGCAGATACAACTGTAATATATTTTCCATTTGTACCTGAGCATGTTTAAAAATTAGATGAGATAAAAAAAAATCCAGAAAAAAATATGTAAATCCACTTGTTTATCTTCCCACACAAGAAGTAAAGAAATGATCGTTTCATCAGAAAATGAACGAATAAAAGAATCTAAAATTTTATACTGATAAAAATATCAGAAATATGTTTGTTGTACTCTCTCTCTCTCTCTCTCTGTCTATTAAATTTTATAAAATAAACTGTTTCATTTATCAATATTGATATGAAAAAAGGAATCTCCAGCATTATCCAGAGTCGAGATGGTTTCTTTAGTGCCCTCTGAAAATTGAAAAATATTGTAATCAAGAATGGAGATCTTTTAGGCAGCAAATGATATCAAAGATTAACAATTGAAAACAAACATTAGAAACAGAAAAGGGAAATTATAAATAAAAAGAACCATGCAAACGTCATTATATTTTATTGCTGAGGGAAAGCGAACTTTGTTTTTATAGTGTAGTACACATTAATGGAATAATTGTACCCCCTCCAGTTTCAACATAGTACATGCATCATATATATGGTCTTTAACGACTTATTTATACAGGGAAATGAAACAAAATGTTTGTTTTAAACTTTATTTTGGCGAACATTGGCCGTGGCATAGTAATTTGTGGGATGCCAATTAATACACACAACTTTTGGGCAAAAACACACAAATTCAACAAAATTCATCAACACAAACAAGTCATATGTGCAAAAATGACCACCCCGGGTAAACCGCGGGTGGTTACTTATTTAAGGTTACTTATTTAAGTGTAATTAGTTATATGCACAATTCAAGCACAAAACAAATTATATCAACATATCAGCAAGTATTTTGCATATAAAATGGTTCAACACTTCAACCCCCTTTACAGTGCAATGGTGAAAACTTCACAACAATACAAAGTTTATGTAGGCCTCAGTTGCTTTGGTGTGCGCAAACGCCGCATGACAGCGAACAACCGAAGGAGAGTTCGCAGTCATCCCACACATGGGGGAGCACCCAAGCAACTGACAAAAAAAAGCCCCCACGGACCATTGTTCTTTATGTTTTGTTTAAGGATACACATTGCCTTGCTTTGACAGGAAAAATTCTAACCCCCCTTGGATATTATTTAGAAAGAGTTTATTTCCTAGGTCATTGAGGTGTACTCCATCTGGCAACAGAAATCGTGACATGTTTTTCAATAAATCAGGGTACTTTATGTAACAACTCCCCAACTCTAACACTAATGAAACAGCTACCCTATTGGCCTTAAGACGGGATCGCTCCATTGCTTTATTGTCCCCCGAGTACCTCCATTTATTTCGTGGCAGCATCTGTGACCAAACAGGTGTAGAATGTGGAAAGCGAGTCTTAATAATCTTTAGATGGGATTTAATTTTCTCAATGAGAGTATACAGATCAATTGATCCTAAATCGTTTGCCCCAAAGTGAGTAACCAAAAAGTCTGGTGATTCCTCATATTCTGTCAGAAAAAAGAGCTTTCTTTTAAGTCCCAAATAAATTCAAACCTGAATATCCCTGCCACCAGATATTTATTTTCAATCTATCCAATCCAAGATTTGTTCCCCCCGGTCATACTGATGCCATCATTGCATTCTTAATAATAGAGGAGCCCATACACCAGACTTACAAATTTATGCAATAATTTGAATAATTCTTGTTATATTTACAAAATTACAACTTATTTGCCCCCAACATCTGCCCAATAGGACATCTTATGTCTGATTTGTATGCCCTAGACTTCCAACGCCCTGCTTCATTAAAACATCTTGTGAACAACCCGCTTCAAATGCTGCAGTGGCTGCCCCGATACGAAATAAATGGGCCCTATAATGTCCATGAACCCCCAAAACCTGAAGTGATTTGTTCAAAACCGAAGAGAACTGATATCTGGTAAGGGGATTTTTTCCACAGTGGATAAATAATGGCCCTTTAATTTTTGGTCTTACTGCAAGATAATCTATCACACGTGCTACTGGACACAGGATTCCCTCACTTTTATCAATGGCTAAAGAAACCCCCTTTCTATCCTGATCACATTTTGACATTCTTATGTGTACAAAAACCTTGGAGTAATTAGCTTCAAATTGAACATCAGTCACATGTAAAATTGTATGAACACTATTACCAGTAGACAATGTGAATTCCCCTATTCTGAGAAAACCAAAGAAGGCTAATATATAGAGCGGCTCTGAACAATTTTGTTTCATAACTATCGCTACAAATGCTCGATAAAACCCTAACAACTTTAGTAAGCAAATGCAAGGTTATAGGTAGCCTTGCATCTGCAGACCTACCAGTTCTTCTCATACCCTCAAGAACCTTTACAACCAAAAAGTTCTTTGTTTCATCAACCCAATTGTGGATTTTGCATTGAAAACTAATAGAAGATAGATAAGATTTTTCCGTAGCATAGGAACACTTCTTAAGTGACATATAAGCAACAAAGTGAACAACATCCCTAAGAGGTGGGGGCCATGAAATTTCGTACCCAAATTCTTTCCGGAAATTATAAAATGAATTTTGTCCTGTTTCGTATGCTGTCTTAGTGTTTTCAGAGATTGAAGCATGTAGCAATCTATTCATTTGAATCTGTAAATCATGTTGACTAATTCTACTGGAAGAGGGTCTGGTCTGGTTCTTGCCTCTGGTGCTAACGTCTTGAAGCGGAACCACTGTTTGCGAGAAATAGAATCTGCAATTTTGTTATCCAAGCTACTAATGTGATTTGCCCTAAATATAACATTTTTGATCATCAGTCTAAGAACCAAATGTCTTACCAATTCCATCACTCTTTTGGACTTGGAAGATTGGGTATTGATGCCACTAACTAATGAAAGGTTATCAACATGAAACAGAACTTATTTATGTAACAACCTAGGTCCCCATATCTCTATTGCTAAAACTACTGGTATGAGCTAAAGAAAAGTCATGTCTCTCAAAATTTCTTGGTTGTTCCAATGTTTTGGCCATTGGAGAAAAAAACCAACTTCCACTAAAGTAACCCCCACAACCTAAATGACCTGAACCTGCACTTTCTGTAAATAACTGTAAAATGCTAGAATCTTCCCAATACAGTATTAGGAAAATATGCAACCCCATTGAAATGGTTCAAGAACACCAGCCACATTCTAAGGTCACTTTTAATTCCTACTGATAATCTTATATGATGATGCGCCTTGAAAACCCCACTAAATGCATCATACATTCTTCGAATAAAAGCTCTACTAGATCTGATTGCCTTTGAGAAAAAATTGAGCATTCCAACTAAAGACTGCATTTCTTGCAGTGTATCTTTTTCCCTATCTAAAAAATTTTCAATCAGACTCTTCAGGATTTCTAACTTAGCTTCTGGGATCTTAATTGTCATCTCTAGTGTATCAATTTCGAAACCTAGAAATATTAATTTTGTCGTTGGACCAGAAGTTTTCTAATGGTCTAGTGGTACCCCTAAATCCCCAGCTCGGGAATTGTTGTTGAGTGCTCTTGAATCTCTTGGAAATGATAAATCAAAATTTGGTTTACATAGTCTTAGATCTGGAGGGGCTACAGCTGCAGCTAACGCCGGAGTTAATGACAGACTTTTCAAAAAACATGGGAGGTGGCGTTCAGAAAACGCAAAAGACGGATATGTTAAAGAAAACTTGCAGTCCTTACTTTCCCTTTCTACGTCTTTGGGTATTTAATGACATATATTATATTGAACTTTTATATGAATAATTTTGACAGCTTTCTTTGAATTTCGAAATGTGCAGGTCTTCGAGCTGCTACCCATAATACAGGTGTTTTGTTTTGAATTTTGAATGAGGGTATAAATAATTTATGTTCGGTTGAGATTGGTCGAATTAGAAATAAATATATTTATAACAGGTTGAAATAAATCTAAAATTAGAATCGTACGATTCCTTTTCAAACACGCTATTCTATTTTTACCTGAGTGAGTAGGAATACTTGTATGACCGGTTAGCTGGTAATGTTAATAAAGGTGTGTTCTTTGTGTTTTGTCATTCGAGCTCAAGACTGCGTGCATTTCAGTCACAATTTAACCCCCCTCCCTCCCGTAAGCTATTTCTTGTGTTGTAATATTAATGTTTGTGAATGTTATTGAAGCACTTTATTAAATGTTGAGCAATGTCGTAAATTAAATGCGCAGGTCTTGGAGCTGCTACCCATAATACAGGTGTTTTGTTTTGAATTTTGAATGAGGGTATAAATAATTTATGTTTAGTTGAGATTGATCGAATTAGAACATAAATCAGTTTAATTGGTCATTATTATCTCTTTAAGAGACAAACACATACATATCAGCACACATAGCGCCAAGTTTTTCTGTAAATTTATCGCATCGTCGTCCGAAATAACCTTGTGAAATTACAATATAATGACATTACTAAACATTCAATAAGGGGAAAGGGAGGTTACTTCCCACTGGCTCTCGCCAGTGATAGAAATTGTTTTTAAAATCTTATTTAGGCTTACTGCAGGTGATAATATATCCTAATATAAAAAGCAATATCTCAGCGATCAGCTCGGAGATATCTTACTCGCAAGAGAAAAAAGTATGTCATCTGCATACTGCCGAAAGAAATTCCGTATGGATCTGCAATCAGTTGGGATATAACCGTGAAAAAAAGTAACCGCGAATAAAACAACACTTTTAAGACGTTAAAATATCATGAAAATTAAAGTTTTAAATCCAAATTCAAATGATAAACTCAAACTTTTATCTAAAGCGCTTTCGCCCCATGCGGGCGCCATTCTTACATATTTCTTAATATATATATGTCTGTATTTCAAACATTTAATCTGGAACAGATTCGTTAAAGGAAGATTTAATAAATTAAAAAGTAGATTTTACATCATGCACGGATGAAATTAAAAAAAATGTTCATAATCAACATTTTGGATTTTTTATGTGTCGTCTTTTTAATAAACTACTTGATGAACTGAACAAAGTTTTTTTGTTATGTGATTTGTGTCACCGACCGCTATACGTTCATAACATTCTGAGAGATATGTTTACGATAATATTTTGGCCTTGGAATACTTTCGTTAAGACTTTATTGAATAAATTTTTGTCACTAATATATGTTGAACTTGACAAGAATTAATGAAAACGAAGACATATAGATTCTAATGTATGTATAGAACAAAAAAAACAGTGTTAACTATAGCAGATGTCCTTAATTGAATTAATACCACACGCGAGATTTTTTATTCAAAGTAACTTTAAAATAAAAATTATATAACTTGTTTTTTCAACAACAAATGAGGTCTGATACTCGTAACCTCTTATTTTTTGCCACAAATTAGAAAATGATAAAATAAAAGTGGCAGTCGTTGTTTTGTACGTTCTGTTACCTTCGACATGAATGAATTATAATATTTGATTCTTTTATAAATTAATCCTAGTATTAAATACCCTAGTGTTAAGAAAGGATTCAACTCCTCGGTAGTATAGTGGTAAGTATCCCCGCCTGTCACGCGGGAGACCGGGGTTCGATTACCCGCCGGGGAGGAGTACTTTTTTTTTTTAAAATTTACATGAAAATACATATTAGATTAAAGAATATACGATCCTCAGCCAGAAAAAATAACTCTTAAAATAATTACTGTATTTTTTAAAGTCTCAAAATAAAGCTTGAAATTAAAAACTTTTGAATTAACAATTGAAAGTAAAAACTTTTAAATCAACAATTTTCAATTAATGTAAGTATCTTAATGTTGTTCAAGGATCTTTGAAGACTTGGAAAGGATACCCTCTATAAAGGTAAAATATACGCAAGCAGAAAAATTGGGTTTCCTACAATCTAGCCTAAGATACCACTGCTTATTGACTTTAAATATGAAATTAGAAGTTATATTTGATGCCTTGCAATAATAGCATAATACCATGTGTTATATGATAATTGAGGGAAATAGAAGCTATCTAGAATACCGAGTATTACTATACTTTCTGCCTTTTACACACGCATCGCAGAATCGAATTATGAAGAGCATACATGTATAAATGATGAATATGAATGCTTCATAATATTTTATCAACACGTGTTCATCAAAAACATGCTAAATATACGTGTCAACATTGTGGTAAATTAAAATCTGGATGCATAAAATTTTACAGTGAAATTCAAGGATAAGTAAACAATCTTCATAGAATACTCGTACTTTTTAAGTTTCATACAATTTGCGTCTTTGTTTGAAAGCCAAATTTCACTAGTGAAAAATCTGTCTATTTGATCAGTACAAAGAATCACGGTGACTGTAGGCAGGAATGCTTACTACTCCTTGGCATCTGATCCAAATTCTGGAATTTTTCTGATGTTTGTTTTGGTGCCCTCTTCACTTGTTTCTATTATCTTGGGGTATGTTTTTGGAGCCTTTCGTGTTTACCAATACCCCAAACAATTCATTACCTTTACAAATATTTATAAAATTTCAATATATGTAGCGGTATGCAGAATACTACCCCTCTCAAACCGAACGTGGGTCTGCAATAACTACCATGCACAAATTAAAGTCTTATCCGCATACCATGAATGATTCCATTGTAATTTTTGTGTATAATGCTTGAAGAATTATTTGATCTATATTTTAAACATGTTAGTTTTTTTAAGAATGCTAGTTCGTATTCGACAAAATCAATATCTGATTAAGGTAACATTTCTTAACCAGATAATTATTAAATTTAAATATAAGCGCTTCTGCAAGAGATTACAATTACTTTTGAATTGTTCCTCCTTGTTAGTATATTCTTGTGTAAAATGACAAATATTTTTTTTTTGGGGGGGGGGGGGGGGGGGGG